>JAJJMC010023232.1:1032158-1094269 GCA_023531435.1 Papaver californicum
TTAAACAGAGAAAGAGAGAGATGCAATTTCAAAAAATATTTAGGGGATTTTGATTTATTTATATTAGTTGGTTCGGATGGGGAAAAAAGGGTGCAAGGATAGTGGGAATGTTCCTGAGAAATCAAAACGTCTAAAGAAGTTTTCAAATTTAGCCGTCGAGGATGGCAGCCAGAGAACAGTTGATTATCGCAGGTCAACATCTGAAATTCCAACTACCAGAGACGGTTTAGGGGAAGTTAAAAAAGTAAAAGAGAAAAACAGTAAGAAAAAGATAAAGAAAGGAACCATAGGCGAGTCTAAGCCTGAAAGTGGGTGTAAAAAGGGTTTGAGACCAGTTTTATGGTTGACACCTGACTTCCCTTTAGAAACAGAAGAGATCTTGCCATTACTTGGCATCTTAGCAAACAAGGTTAAGGCTGTTAGGTGACTCAGGGAACTATTGACTACCAAACTGCCTAACGGCACATTTCCTGTCAAGGTAATCATCAATATCCGCAGCACTGAACCAGAAATAGAAGGTTTTTAATTGGAAAGCTACAAGTAGTTGTAAAGTTGTCAAATTTCTACATGATAAATGATCCTTAGATAATGTATTAAGAAACATAGAAAAATTTTAATCTCAGAAATGTTGTTTGTTGCTCTCTCATCAAATATTGTATGTTGCTCTCTCGTCAATAGTTCCATGAACTAAGTTAAGATCAGGTGATTGTTTGTAATCATATGAACTAAAACTTTAATATGATTAGACACACTTTTAATTTCAAGGAATATACGAGACAGGGCTCTTAGGCAAGTATGTGCACAGTTGAAACTGCATCTCTCTCTAATTATATCTTCTCATTTAATACTTTTTGGAATAATTTACTGTGGATGTACAATTGATTATTGGTTTACTTTTATGCAATAAGTAGGGGTGTTCATGGTCGGTTTTGGTTCGGTTTTGTGCCAAACCAAAACCGAAACCGACAAGGTCGGTTTTCCAATTATTTTTCTATAACCGTTCCGTCTACCGCCGGTTCGGTTTTACTCGGTTTTCTCTCGGTTTCGGTTTTTTCCAACGGGTTTCGATTAACCGTTTGGAAAACTAAAATTCAAAAAAAAAATCAAAAAAATCAATTTTTTTTAAAAAAAAAAGTGGATTCTTCCATAACTAGAAGAGAACTAGGGTTAGAAAGTTATATATCAAGGGTAATGAAGGGTTCAGATTAGATCTATCAAAAACTAGATCAAGGGTCTTAAATAGTCGGTTTTCCATGGTATAACGGTTCGGTTGTTGGCTAAACCAAAACCGAAACCGTGACTACCGGTTTCCATACTTTTTTTCCATAACCGTTCCATTAGTAAACGGTTCGGTTCGATTTTGGCCAATTCGGTTCGGTTTTGGCGGGTTTCCGTGGAAACCCGTTACCATGTACAACCCTAGCAGTAAGGGCTGAGAATTCAAGAGCTCTAAGAGCAATTGACGTGATGCTTGGACAGAATGTTTCCAAGGTATCAAAATTATATGCATATTATTGTATATTTTTGTACACTGTATTTATTTTTGGTGATTGTTAGTGTGCATATATTAGTGGATGATTTTATGTATGTTTTATAAGGGTGTACATAGTAGGGCACCAGTGTATTTTCTAAGAAAAATATATTTGTATGTGTATAAATGATCGATTTAATACATATTTTATAGATGTGTATATATTGGTGCACCAGTATAATTCCTATGAAAAAATAGGTTTGTATACGGTTATGAATGATCAGTTTTTATGTATGTTTTGCAGGGGTGTACATATTGGTGTACCAGTGTTATTCTCATAAAAAAGTAGGTCTGAGTATACGTGTATGAAAAATTGGTTTCATATTTGTTTTGCAGGGGTGTATAAAGTGGTGCACATGTGAAAAAATGACTGTATAATCTTACGAAAATTTTGTGTTTGTGTACCTTTTTTAATTATTTTTATATTATTTAAAATTGTTAACATCATCATGAGTCACTTTGGACTAAACTGTAAATATGTTAACTAAATTTTAAATCAGGAAGACTATTTATATATTTTCTATATTTTAAATAAATAAAGGACTAAATTGTACCTAATTTAATGGATCAGGACTAAACTGTCTATTTCTGAACGTATATAAACTATTTAATGAGTCAGGACTAAACTGTTTATTTATGAACGTATACGAACTAAACCGTTATTTTTTTTTGTACTCTTAATAGTCTAATCTCATTGACTTGAGTTCCTGCTATCCGCACCAGATTCTTGGACTTTGGCCCATTTGTGAACAAAAAAAGTTGTGAACTTTGCTCTTGGCTCAATTGTGCATTCCCCTAGTTCTTTGGCCCATGGGGGGAAAACGAACGAAATCGTTTTTCCGTTCAGGGATTTAAAGACACGGGTTATAGATTACGAATCACTTGGTTTCGCATACTCCATGTTAAAATTTCTAATCGCATGAACATCCAAAAAATCATTTTCAATCAAAATGGTGAAGTATCATCTTCGTGTGAGCAACCATATCACTACGCTTCCGGCTGATATGATGTACAACATTTTCGTTCGCTTACCGGATAAGTTGATTGACAAATGCAAATCAAGCTGCAAAAATTGGAAAAATCATGTCGAATCTTCTGACTTTGAAGATACTCCTAATGCAAGAATAAAGGAAAAAAAAACAAAACTCTGAACTAGTACAAGTACCACCAAAAAGAAAATTTGCATATGTGCTATAATCGTTTTCGTTATTTAACAGCAGGCAGCATTTCGAAATAGAAGTACTGTAGTGAAGACAAGACAAGACTCTTGCCAAACATCAATCTTGAAAATAAATATGAGAAATGAGAATGCCGCAAAAAAATAGATGATTTACAAACAGTAAAAGGGTGTATAGACCAGAGTCGGCATTGTATCAACTTTCCTTTCATGAACTGTGAAGAGTTCCGACTTGGTATTCAGAGAACATAAATGAGTGGAAAATCCTAAATGAATCTAGCTTCATTCACAAAACAAGAAAGACTAAGCTGTTTCTACATTGCCATTTGTAACAACAGTTACTCCTCCCTTCACTCTACATATAACCCTTATATTCCCCCTATTGCTTTACAAAAAATAACAAAAATAGGCAATGGATATTAGAGGAAATAAAACAAAAAACAAGGACCTGCATCTTATGTATTACCTATATAATCTATATATTATGAGAGGATTGATCATAGATCTTCGTCGCAAGAGCCCTTTCTTCTTGCATTCTCTCTTTCCCAATAAGCCATTTTTAATGCCTCATAGGAGAATTTCCCACTTAATCCCTCTGATGCTTCATTTGAAAGCGGACACACTATAATGTTGTTGTTGTTGCTGCTCTAGACAATGTCTTCCACTCCTGTTTCCAACATCATATCCAGGTGTCGAACAGAAATTTGAGTCCATCAACATGTCACCTTCCAAAATTCGTAGTACCTTTTTTGAAGAAATATATTTAAAAAAAGGTAAGAATGAATGTTAAACTAAACATAATAAAAATGTTCATCCAAGGTGTTACCAGTTGGGAGTTTTTCCTTGTACTATCTTATTTTTCACTTTTATTGTGTTATTGTTTTCACTTTTTAACTAGGCCCATATAAATGAAAATATCAGACACCAACTTGCAGCAATGTTAATTTGTGATCCTAATAATCCAGGACAAGATTAATGTACAAGTAAAATGATTTGCAAGCACCTGAAACACCAGATAGATGGGTATCATTCATGGTGACTCAAGATGGGTATTGGGTCCTTGAAAGATAAGCTGCCTTAAGCTGTCACCTAACACCTACACACTGAGACGATGGGATATTTAAAAATGGGTCTACAGGTCAGGACTCAGGACCATACTATATCTGATTAACATAGTTGTGGATGGACCACTGAATCCATACTAGAGAGAAAGTGTACTAATAAACATCATGGGTTCAAAGGACCACATGGGTCCACCATTAGATGCCTTCTAGTGGATCTATCTTATTATACATAGCACTGTATAAAATCAGTGCCAGAAGAAGTACCATAAAACCAGAAAAATAGTTGGCATTTACTTCATGGAATTATTTGTTGGAAACCTGAGTCGTAGGCCCTCTTACCTGAGACATGCGAGGCCTTGCATGGGGATCTCGGCGAATGCACAGCGATGCAGCATGCAGCATGCAATAGACCTCTTGATCTGAATAACGATTGGCCAACCGTGGGTCCACCAACTCATCAACAGCATAGTCTTCTAGCAAAGGGCGCGCCTGCATAGATTTCAATGAACTCAAAGTCAAGAATAATAACAACAGAAACGAATACATCTTCTGATTGCTTATGTTTTCATTCCAATTTTTCAATTATTGAGAAAGTTTCCCAGGGTAAAGGAACAGTAGTCTTCCATCCCCTAAGTTATATAGGTAAGGAATCTAATTTTGCCTACCCCATGTGGAGTGTGAGTAAACTAAACCTAGCAATGTGGCCATCTATTGCTAAGACTCGAACTGTCATCTAAATGGTGATGTAACTGGGAATTACAGTAATTGGATTGTCACTCCCCCTTATAATTGGTCTGTATGTACGAAACAAAATTTTCTGCTTCATACCCATTCAGTAAGGCATTGCTGACCCTTAGGCCGGTTGATGTCAACAGCTTTGCGTCCTGTAACAAGCTCTACTAAAACCACTCCGAAAGAGTATACATCAGCTTTTTCGGTAATTTGACCACTTTGTGCATATTCTGGAGCCAGGTACCTAATTAAAATCAGAAGACAATGAGTCAAGATTTGTTATTGGCTACCAGAAGGTAAATCTAAAAGTGAACATTTTCAAATTTTTACCCAAATGTTCCAATCACTCTGGTTTCTACACCCAGGTCTCCATCTGGCTGCCACCTTGCAAGGCCAAAATCTCCCACCTATATAAAAAGGTACTTATGTCAGGCCCCAATCATCCTCCATGTCCCTGTCGTAATTGTACACATTGCATTCTCTTTATTTAGAGAATTCATAGTTAACCATTCCTACACATCATATACCCAAGTGTCCATCTCCTATGTTGAACGACATGATAAAAGAAATAAAAGCTGTGAAGATCGGAAACTATACCTACTAAGTTTAATGAAGTTTAATACTAATGGAAAATAATAGTGTATCGTATTCATACCAGTGGTTCAAAATCATGAGTGATGAGTATATTGTTGGGACGCATATCACGATGGACGATACAACCCACTCTACACTCTTCATGGAGGTATCGCAATCCACGAGCAGCACCAACTGCAATCTTTTGCCGAGCAGACCATTCTAATGGATTTCGATTACGCCCTACAGAATCAATTTCAGAATTTAGGCACCTAGCAAACCAAGATAAGAACTAAAAAATGAAATCACAAATCGAAATACTGATCTTAGTAAATAAAGTCTCCTAGTTTACCAATGGCCGTATAAATATCGTCCATTAAACTAAATTACTAAAAGAACACGGGTAAAAACATCCTCAAGAGTAGTCAATGAATTTGTTTTATGCAGACCAGTGTATGACAAGTTTCTGAACTAAGGCTGAATTTGAAGTATATCAAAGAAGTTACGTTTAACTAAATTTCAGAGACACTTTTACATTAATCGCAGTGGCAATCCCATGTGAGCATTATTCTACCATGAGAGCTTTAGGTCCTATTACTTAGCCAAAAACGTCTAATGCATTCAACGACTTTGTTGGTAGAGGGAAATACCGTAAAGATGAGAATCCAATGACCCATTGCAAATATATTCATAAACCAGCAACCTCCTTTTCTCTTCTACACAGAATCCAATGAGCATGACAACATTTCGATGCTGTGCGCAACTTAGAACCTCAACTTCTGAACAAAATTCTTTATCCCCTTGAGAACTAGCTAATTTGTGTTGCTTGACAGCGACAGACTGGCCATCTGGCAGGACTCCCCTATGGACAGACCCAAACCCACCTTCCGCCAAGAAATTTGCTTGCGAAAATCCACCTGTTGCAAGTTCCAACTCAGCATAGCTAAACCACCTTGGTGGTTTTCCAAATACAGGTCCCTTGTGTTGGCATATTGAGCAAAGAGGTGGTGGACCTAGAGGTGCATTCCTTGCTAGAGAAACTGCTTCTCTTACATTTCCATTGTAGTCAGTATCTGACCTATAGTTCATCGTTCCTATTCCAGCTTCACGATCAAGTTTAGAGAATTTCTCCAGCAAGGCTTTCGCAGTGGAATTTTGAGTTTTATCATTGAGTCTGTGTGAATTTTCTTCCAGTTGCTTTGATGTTTGACGACTGGAAGTAAGCATTTCTGTCATCCATGGTTGGAATCCAAAACTGGTTGAGGGATGGCTTGAATTTTCACTATCAGTGTCTGAGCTGGTTTCATCACCATGCCGAGTTTCTTGTGAGACTGATGACTCCTCTTTCTTCAGGTCACCATTAACTTCGGAAATGAAAAATGGAGAAGTTCCTGGATCTGAACTTGATACTGAAGATGTTCCAACTTCAGTTGCAGTGAATGGTGTTCCAAGTTCAGGACTACTAGACGGTGTCACAACTGGACCTCGAATGGTATTCAATGTATTGCCCTTGTTCTCTGGATGTCCTTCAGGTGAATCCTGTAGCTCAGAAGGCACTAAGCCAGATCCTTCAAGGTCCTTCTTAGGTGATCCAACCAAATTTAAGCGAAGAACTTTTGGATGGGAACGTTTCATTGCCACAATATTACATTGTAGCTCTTCCATGCAACGTTTCTCCTCAGGTTTAAGCTGTCTGTACAGAAATAGACACTAGAGTTAAGAAAAATGAAACAGGATCAAGAGAAGTACAAATTACAGACAATTTGTGAAGGACCTGAGCAAAAAATTTAAGAGGAAGGCTTCACCAAGATACAAGAAAAAGATTTCTGCAGTTAAAGAGCTCATGTGATGATAGGGTGCACACCAAACGCTTACATAAAAGCGAAAAGGTAGGTCAAGGGATATCATTGTTACCTATCCAGTACGACCCAGTTAGCTTGAGTTCTCTTGGCTTCTGCAGCAACCGCTCCACATGGTGATCCAGAAACAATCTTTATCTTGACATTGATCTATAACAAAGAGTCAACGCAAGGTCAATATTGAGTTGATAAAGCAAGCACCCGGAGAATATCAAGCATAGTGCATAAATACAGATAAACAACGCCATATGCCAACCTTGTTTGGATCATATACATCATGCAGCTGAAGCATCATCTGGGAGCATGTATCTGAAATATCACACTTGTGCTCTATACTAGTCCCTGCAGAAGACCTTCGATGCCCACTGGCACAGTCACCAGCAAATCTTGGGAAGCCCCATTTTCTACCTAAACATGTAAAGATGAACCCATCATTAGTCACCATAATTAGCCACCAAAGCACAAAGATAAGTTAAACAAGAACTTCAACTAACCAAACCAAATCCTTCCATTCAATTTGAAGTCGAAGGACCTGATAATGAAGACACAAGGAACCCCTCAAAAGAAACAGACATCCTAGATTAGGCCTATTTCACATGCATAAATTTCTGCAGCAAAATCAAAATCTGGTCCACTAGTCACAAAATTATCAATAACTACCCATGAATACCTTGTAACTAAGGCAACAATGAAAAATGACTTGTCTGTATTAAAAATTGCAGTTTGAATAGATAACTGATCTTAAGAACTTATCAACATGACATACTTGAGAAATATTTAAGAAAGCACATTTTCTTCAATGGAAAAGTGAAGCAATCCTCACCAAATTAACTAAAAAGTCTAAAATAATTACACAAATCAAAACAACACCAACATAGAAATTCCTTGTGAAAACAAGTAATTCATTATCTAACTTAGAATTTGTTGAGCAAAGAGAGGATAAAATGAAACCCTAAGATATTGCATTTTAAGCAAATGAAGAAAACAAAACATAGATAGAGATTGAGGATGGATGGATGGAATGGATACCTGAAGTATGAGCAGGAACAACAACCAAAAGAGTAATACAATCCCCAGGTTGAACAACATGAGTTAGAGCCCAAACAAGTGCAGTTCTTGGTATTTCTTTAGATTCTTTAACTGCAACTACAACTTTCTCAGTAACAACAACATCAGAAGAAGAAGAACACCCCCCTTTTTGTTTCCCTCTCTTCTGTTGAATATTCATTTGATCAAATCCCAAAAAATAATAACACCTTCCAAAATCTCTTACAGTCTTCCAAATCCCACACACATCACAATAAAATTGGAAGAACTCTGCCTATTCTTTTTATAGAAAAGACACACAACTTTTCTTCTGTATTATAATTCAACAACTCTCTGTAAAACCCCCTGTTCCCTTTTTTTACTTCCAAAATATCTTCTAAAAATGGTAAGTTGGATAATAATCTCTTCTCCAAATACTATTCCTCCTCCTCCTCTTCTTCTTCAAAGACCAGAAGACTTTCACTGTGACATTCTTCAGAACAATTGAGGTATGTAATATGATTCTATGAACAGAAAACCTTTATGAAGATTCTTCTTCTAAATGAAATCAGCCAAAAAACCAATCGAATCAAAAGACAAGACAGACTAACTTTTCACTGTTCTTCCTTCCTCTTTTCTTTTTCCTTTCCTTCTTCTTGAAATGACATTTCTGTAAGTAAGTAATCTCAGAAAATCTCAACCCAACCCAACTTTTTCAAAAAAATCACACAAACTTACAAATAATATCTTCTTCCCTTCTTACACCAAATCAATCCAAACCAATAATAAACAAATGCTCACAGAAAAATCATCATCATCATCACCACAGATTTCGATTCAGAGAGAGACTGCCAAATTATCTTACCGTTTGTACTATTTCTCCTGCTCCTGCAAAACTTTCCAGGATTGGTTCTGGGTTTTGTTTTGCTTACTTTAAATGATCAAATGAAAAAAAAAAAAAAAACAGAAAATAATTGAATTTAAAATCTGATGAATTTTTGTTTCTGTTGGATCAAGTCGTTTTCGTAATTGATAACTCTTTTATCTTATATCAACATCAACCCAGCACAGTCACATTATCACAGATAATAAAAAAAAAATCAAAATTACAGGGAAAAACAAAATTACATCAACAGAAAAATCAAATCTAGGGTTTACTTTTAATCTGAAGTAGTTCAGTTTTATCTGTTTTTCAACTAGAAAGAAACAAAGATGAGGGAGTGAATTTCATGTTTTCATGGTTTAATGTTTGTCTCTCTCTCTCTTATTTTTTTCACTTCAAATAATCTTCTTCTCTTTTCGCTGTCTGTAAACAGTTGCAGATATGATTTCTGTAGATTGTTTTGTACAGTGAAGATTTTCTGGGTTTAGAAATTACCCTTAGTGTTGGTATTTAATTTCGAAAATGACCTTTTTGTGGGGGTTTGGTATAAAGATTTTTGGTGATCTATTTTTGCTTAACATTGGCCCAAGGAAAAGTGCACAAAGGGAAAGTGCAGTTGAATTGAGTAGACTTTGGAAATTGTATTTGATGATTCGTTAGTTTTAGTGGATGTCACGAATCTTTTTAAATAAAAAGGTAAGTTGGTCACACCACGAACAGTTTGTTAGGTTTGTTTTCGGTTTTTTGTTTAGTTGGAGCGCAAATTGATATATACTTTTTATTGTGAAGGATAATAGTCCCACATTGCTAATATCCCTATAATAAACTTAAAATATAATATGAAATGGTCACTCCACTCATTGCCAATTGGTTTTGAGTTGGATGCCCGTAGACTTTAACACTTTCATGACGCTGGAGATGAGATGCTTCTTTTTCTTTGGGTGAGTCGATAGTTCACTTCAACCATGAAGGAACAGCCTACCCTCGTTGTGTTTGAAACTTATAAGGTGTATGGAGGATTCCAGAAGTATAAACATTTTTATTTTTTTAGAAGTAAAAATTTATCCCTGAAGATTATGTTACGAATTTATAGGATGTTTGGATACCAGAAACATAAACATTTTATTTCTTTGGAAGCAAAAAATCCTAAAAAATAAGAGCTCAAAAATTTAATTTTTATATTTTTATAAATCATTCTTAAATTATACTTACTATATTAAATTAATTTATAAATTTTTTACCTCTAAAAATTGGTAAATAATTTTTAATTGATATCCAAAACAGGCCAGGCTCTCAGCTAGTTTGCCAAGTGGTTTACCAACAATAACAAAAATCATAAGGGAAAAGAACCATATTAGATTTTGAAGCACCCTGTACAACAATTAAGTGAACAGAGCTTTACTACAACTAATAAAAGAGCTAATGGAAAACATTAATTATTTTTATTTATATTTGTTAAAAGGAAACAAATTTGACTAGGTTGTTTCAGACTTCTTTACTCTCTTATAAGTATGTCCCAAACATCCATCAACAACAATAACTCTCTTCTTTGGTCATTAATAATGAAGAACGAAGTAGATCTCAAATATTAGTCATGTAGTACATATTTAAGACAGGGGTAGATAAATGAAACCAAGGCCTATTGCAAAGAAAGAAGTGATTTACATTTACTAGGATATTGAATCGACTCCATTAATTACTGTACACACACTTAACTCGAGGTTAGTGTAGTTGACTACCAGAGTTAACTCTTTTGATGGATCTTTTCAAAGTACTGACACGTAAAAAATACGCCGCTATCACTTACTTATCCCATCAGACTTACCAACAATTATAACTTCCCCAACTCCCCAAGTGTACTACTACTACTAAAACACGAGACCAGAGATGACTCAATTCAAACCAACCCTTGCCTTGTTGTATTATATCTTCACTTTCTCACAAATCAACCTTTTATCCTTTCCGCCAAATGTATTCGGCTGTTACATGCGCTATCAAATTCTACAAGCTTACATGTGTAAAGTAAAAAGCGTACATTCCATTAAATTCGATACCATCAATCTTTAATAGCCTTTAAAAAACGGGGTAAATGATTGTAATCTATAGCCCATGATTAGAGTTAAAACATTTTTTCAGGTTGACAATCAAAGTGTGCGAGGCAATATTCATTTTCTAGCTGGCTTATTTCAAGATGTTTTGAATTCTTTGTATAGCTTCTTTCCTCTCTTTTTTTTCAATATATTCTCACTTAAAATAAAAATTTACTTTCCTCTTATCGAAGACTAAAAAAAAAAAAAAAAAAAAAAGGAAATTATTTGAGTTTGAATGAGCTGAGCCTGAGAGGTACAACAAGGGGTAGAGGTAGTTAATGCATTTTTGGCGAGAATATGGGCCACGCACCCCACACTATTACCTAGCTTCTCACTTGATGTAACAAAACTTCAGATTCAGAGTACTGCCAATAATTGCACAAGGGTCTTTTATGATATCCGGCCGCAACATGAATCCCTTCCTTCACCATTAAAAACCTTCACAATTACTTGGCAATCGCCTTCAATGGTAGCTTCCAAACGAACTTCTAGGGGTCATTTCTAGGTTTCTAGCTACTACAAGAGTCCGTTGGCATCACATATTCAGGGGAAATCACAAGACATTCATCAGTGTTGTAATTCATGTTGACTTCTAGCTACTGCAAGACACAACCACAAGAATCAGTTGGCATCTCACATATTTGTGACCATTGATAAATGTACATAAGCAATTTGAAATTGTTGAAAACATGTCTGTGTTGGATATTGGCAAAAGCATCACTTTCAAATAGTGGTCTATTTGTCAAGGGATAACCCTATATCAACATCTTGGTTTGACACTGTCTAGGCATCAACAAAAAAAATCCATTGCTTGTTAGATGTATGCATTCTACTCCCTTTACAAAAATATTACTATCATTTTTCTATTTTTATTTTTCAAAAACGAAAAAAATATTATATTTATCATTTTTTAACTTTTCTAACATCTCTCTAACATGATAAAATTTTTAGCATTTATGATAAAAAAATGTTAAGAACACATCACTTCTTTCTTGGTAGTAATATTCACTCATGTGATAAGCATGAGCAGTACATAGCATGTTTGAATACCATTTAAAAAAAATTATTTTGATTTTTAGAAGTAAAAAAAGTCATAAAAATATCATTTAAAAAATTATATTTTAACTTTTAGAAGTAAAATATATAAAAATAGTTTGGATATCCAATTTCAAAATAAACTTAAGAAGCAGCTTCTACTTCTGATATCCATACACCCTAATAAAAAATATTTTTTTAATTCAATTAAGTTAAAAATATTAAAATTTAGTTTATAGAACAATTCTAAAATAATTTTTAAAAATAAAATAAATTAAAATTTGTGAAGTAAAAACTTTTTACTTCCGCCAAAACTATTTCTATTTCTGGATCTCAAACGGAGGAGACAAATTTCTGCTCAAGGATAATTAGTGAAAATTATGGTCACCAAATAACGACCGTCAGAAAGATTAACCATTTAATTGGTACGGAACATAACGGCGTCATTGTAGCATGGTCTCTGATTCACTCCATCCCAAAACGAATTAATTACACCGATCTGGCTTTGTCTGGTCGACGGAGACTTAACGTTATGGTTAAATGTGACGGCTGACATGGTCTGTGTATTTTGGATTTTGGAGTTATATACGGATCGTGTCTGAAGGGTAATATTAGAAGCATCGAAATAATTGATTACGTGCTTCGAGATGTAATATTAAAAACAGTGGGCCAATTAATATTTTCTACATTACTTTACGTTAACCAAGTCATTCAGGGAACTAAATGACTGTAAAAAGCTGCTTTTGAATTTAAATTTTGAATTCAATTTTGATTATTAGTGTTATTTTACTAAAGTAATTAATTAATTGGTTAAAGTACAAAAGTCGGGATACATTTCACGTTTAAAAAGATTAGTTTTGTTTTCTTCTTAGAAAAAGGTTAAAATTTACTATTGAAGATTGTTGTGTGTGAGACAACAAACCTGGATTTCATAGCCTAATTAAGATCTTAAAAGGTTAGAATTAGAATTAAATAGGTACTACTTGACAATAGTTTGACAAGATGAAGGTGGATTTGTTAGTTCTCGGTGAAACGGACACCTTTAATTTTTAGTTTAGAACTCAATGTAAGTTAGTCATGTGGCGAGGAGCCCCTCAAACCCCATCGGATTTTCAGCCTATTAGGTTAAGTAACACAATCTACAAACTAATCTTGAAATGTGTCCCCTTCTTTATATTCCATCCGTCTCTATCATAAAGATGGAGTTTATAAATTTTATAATCCTATTAGATAGTCAAAGTTTTAATTTCAATTTTTTTTTTTTATATATGCTTTTATTTATGATACTTGAAAATCATCACAATTAATTTAATGTTTTTAGTGTTGAGAATAGAATGAGGGATAAGATAACATATTTATAAAATCAAATTTTTTTTATTAATCTAAGAGATTATACTAATTCCGCCTTTATATTAGAGACGGAGAGAGTAGATTGATTTCTCCAAACCAATCAGCTTTCCTCCCCGGTACACAAATCACCAATAATATTATTATTGCTCACGGAATCATTCACTCTATGAAGATTTCTAAAGCAAAAAAAAGTAATTTTAGCTCTACAACTTGACATTTCGAAAGCTTTTGACCGTGTAGAATGACCTTTATAGAAACGACTTTTCTCGCATTTGGATTCGATAAATTCTGGTTCCAACTCATCATGCAGTGCATCTCCACAACTTCTTTCTCCATCCTCCTCAGTGGTTCTCCAGGCCCCAGCTTCAAATCTTCTAGGCATGGATACCCTCTATCCCCTTATTTATTCCTTATCTGCATGGATGTCCTGTCCAGACTTTTAAACAAAACAATGGTCAAAAAGAGATTGGTATCAAGATTAATAAGCACTCTCCCAATATATCTCATTTCTTGTTCGTTGATGATTAATTTCTTTTCACTTGCGCTGACATGGGCGAAGCCAAAAATCTCCTGGATATTCTTTCTAAATTTGGAGAAATAACTGGATAAGTGGTAAATCTTCAACAATCCAGAATCTACTTCAGTCCAAAAATTCACCATGAACATAGTAAAATAATATCAAGGATCTTAAAAATCTCCCTAGTGAAAAGAATGATAAATACTTGGGTACTCCGCTATTCTTTGACAAGAACCAAAAGGAAAATTTTGAGCTGCTCCTTCAGAAATACTATAAATTCTGCAAGATTGGAAATCAAAACTACTCTCTCATGTAGGAAGAACAATGCTTATACAATCTATCCTGTAAGTTTATTCTACTTACAAAATGCAATGTCCTGCTCTTCCACGTTAGATCAACTAGATCGTATTCAAAGGGATTTCGGGTGGAATAAAGATAATTCTAAAGGAAAAGGGGGTGTATAAAAGCTTGGTATAGCATTTTCAAACCTAAATCTCAAGGTGGTCCGGGTATAAAAAAAACCACATCAATTCTATATAGCCTTATTAACCAAGTTGGCAAGCCATCTTACTATGGAACGAAACCAACTTCGGGATTATCTTTTGAAAGCCAAATATTTTCCAAACACTCACCCTTTTGATTCATCAAGGAGCTCAAATTTATCCAGGATCTAAACAAATATTCAAAAAGGTCTTACGCTTATTAAGGATAATTATATATAGCAAATCAAATACGGAGCTTCTACACATGTATGGGATAATGAATGGATTCCGAGTGTTAATATTATCCCCAAACCTACAAATAGGGAAAAACCGGTTTCTGTCATGGTTTAAGATTTAATCTCCTCATAAGGCAATTGGGACATACCCAAAATTGAAGGTATTTTCCCCTAGAAACAAAAACCAAAATCCTATCTTTGTCCCCCACAAATCAATGGTTATGATATTATTATATTGAAACACCACCCTTCATGTTCTTTTCCTATAAAAAATATCGATAATTTTCTAGTTAACCAATCTCCTAATAACATCATAAATTTCCAATGCAAAAAATTATGGAAAAAATCGGTCATCCCTGGGATTAAATTATTTTTATGAAAATTAGTTCAGAAACGCTTCCTAATTCCAGTCGATTTGCGGTTCGTATTCTAAAAATCTCTTCGAATTGTTTTATGTGTAATTTTCATATTCAGGAAAACGAGCAACACCTTTTTAGAGAATGCCCCTTTTCCAGAGCAATTTGATTTTGTTTTTTCTTTATCTTGTTAACTCAGATTTTCCCACATCGTCCATTACTGAGTGGGCAAATAATTTGATATCTTCCTCTGAGTATTCTCCTTTGTCCACCAACAAAATAATAACAATTTTGTGGTTCATTTGGAAGCAGAGATGTTCGGTATTGTTTGAAAGGATTACTCCAGATCCCATTTTGCTAATGAATCAAATTAGAAATCATTTACAGACATATCCCATAATTCCACATCATCTAAATCCCCAACCTTACTCTTCAGGATCAATTAAATTTTCCCAGTCTTGAATAAAAATAGACTGGATAATATTTATTGATGTGTCTTTTAATGAAAAAGACCTCTCAATGGGATATGCTTTCCTTTTTTACTCATTAGATAAAAAAAAAATTATGCACATTGCGGCAGATTCGAGTTGGGCGACGTTAGCTATCCAGGCTGAAGCTTACGCGTTGTTAGTGGAAAGCAATTGGATAACAAACAATATGCTATTAAACGTCACAATTGCAATTAATTACAAGCAGCTAGTGAATATCGTGAACAACAACGACTCAAAGGTTCTATGGACGGCAAAATAAGGGAAAAAAATTATTAGAAAATCTTTCTCAACTACAAGTTCAATACATTAACATGAAATATAATACAACAACGGACTCAATGGTAAAGACGACAAGAATTAAACCATCTAACAAATGTCAAAGCATCTACAATAACAAGTCCACTATTTTATGTAATATTTTCAGTAAGCAAAAAATTGCTAGCATGTTATACTATGTTGCTTAATTTATAAAATTTTACCTTTCTATCAAAAGAAAATAAAATGGTTAGGAGCCCTTCGTGCCTATAAAAATACCCATAATTTAAGTTGGTTGTCAAAGTCATAATCTATCGTGCACTATAAAGGTTATATGTGTTGGCACATGACCAAAGGATTTTCCGGCGTGGATTTAGGATTATCATGTTAAATTTTTTTTTCTTTATTATCACTTTTTCTTTCCTAAGGACGATTGTGTAGATAGCACTAATGAGGACACGACGTGATACAAATGCGAATACAAATAACTTCTCAAAAAACTAGGACGCGGGCATGTTAAAAGACTAGTGATATTTTCCATTAAAATGTACATATATTATGAATATAATTCCTTAATAATGCTAATAAAATATTAATAAATAATAATTTTTTAAAATAATAAGCATATATACCAATAGAATCAGGGACATATCTATGTGAGGGCTAAATCAGGCTCAAGCTCATATTATCCCCACCAATCCACTAACTAAATTTATACGTAAGAGATAAAGTATGGGCTGGAAATAATGTTTTAGCCCGTGTAAATATTACATTTTCAGCCTTTCTGAGTCCGTCCCTGAATCAAATGATAAATATACCGAAAATTCAGACATTATTAGTATATATTTATATTAAAATAGTGTATGATATATGCATATGATGTTATCGATATATCTAACGCCAGTGTTTCCTCTTGTTTTAGAAGTCTTTTTTCCTCTGGAGTTTAATCTATCAGAGTGTTTAAATGGATGTGGAAAATAGAAAACATTTTAAAAAGCCCATTGTGTAATAAATTTATTTTTAAAGTTACGAGCTTCTAAAAAAGATTTGCTCCGGATCCTAAAGAATTTTTTTTTGATGATAAAACATGCACTCAAAACAACTTTTTTGTCCCTGAGTTCTATAAATTTGGCTTTGTAACGATGGTCATCATTGTAAGCACAATAATTTTCTTGTACTAATTCAAAATAAAGATCATATACTCAATTTCTATATAGGGATGCTATTGACATAATTTAGATCATGTTAATTTACCATAAATATCGATTAAATGTCCCTTTTGTTTTAAACTTGCAGCCTTGCAGGGATTAGTAGTAGTGGCTGTTGCATGATCAAGGACAATGACTTATCTTGCGGCCATGTTTAAGGCGAGATCAACTACCACTTTCACATGGTAGATAAATCATTTGTAGATACAATTAAATATTGATTACGGTAGATAAATTGTTAATCGCATCTATATTTCAAGATATCCTATGGCCAAATCCCCATTATTAACAATAATTATTCACACTTGATTTTAAACATGAATTATTGTACAAAAACTGGTTCCAAGACTTTTGTCGATTGTGGACCAGCTTGTTGAATCTGGTTCCATACGTACCGGGGCCTAACTACTACTTATTACTACTTATTTGAACAAAGATTGAGAAAATGGGTCTAGGAGAAATGAATTGTTGAACAACTGATCACTAGTATTGCTCACGTAGGTGGGTCATGGGGCCTTAGGAAACGTCAGGCACTTGTCGTTGTCATGTACTCTTTCGTCTTGACAAAGATTATAATTTTTTATAATTATCACGAAGAAAACTGAATTAAAAAAAGTAAAAAATATCACTTTTTTTAAAACAGAGAAAGTAGTTACCTAATATTAATGTACAACACAAGGATAGTACAGCATTAAGCTAGACTACAAGTTAACATAGTTTTTTTTTTTTAAGTTAGAAACGCAAAAATAATATTTTGTAGTGTCGTCCATGGTTCATCGTATCGGGTATCAGTCCTCGTTAATAGAAATACAATACGGTGGCGGTAATACTGACTGTAGCCGGCCGAAATGAAAAATTTTGTATTTTTTGTCGAGAAAATGGGTCAAATGGACTAAAACCCAACGAACCTGGTTGTGATGGACGGGTAAACAATAGTGTTGGGTGAAATGGACGAACGACACATCATTTTCAAATAGATGATTATACCCTCCACCAAAACTTCATCTTCATTCAAAACGGAAAAAACTTCAGGCTTCTCTTTTCCAAAGCACTAATCTTATTCTCTACCATGGACATCAACTTCATCCATCACCATCAACGATATCACCAATACCATCTCTACCACCACCATTATCGATAACATCACTCTTCCTGCACCACCATCGTCGATAGCTCCAACCCATATCCACCACCACCATCTATATCATCATGTTTCTTTAGCACCATCATCGACACCAGCGCTAGCACCACTACCATGTACAATGATTTTCTAATTGCCCTAATTTTATTGAAATTTCTCATATTCACAAAATAAAAGAATTAGGGTTTTGTGTTAAATCAGTTTTACAATATGAGAAAATGAAGAACATGCTCAAATTGGTAAGTCCCCAAACCCTAATTGTGTTTGTGATTACATTTGATTTCAAATTGGTTTCATTTTAATTAAAAATTTAATGCACCCATGTACATATTTTTTAGATTTGTTTATAAACGTGAAATGTGTATGTAATTTTTTAATTTTCATTTTAAATTTTGTTGATTTATTTGATCTTAGTGCACACTCTGATGCATTTCATCATGTGTTATTACCACTAGATAAAACTGGTTTCATCATGTGTTTATACTAGATGAAAACCATATACATCTTGTGTTATCACCTAAATACTCTCATGACATGATATTTGTTATTACTGGATGTAGGGGTGCACAAAGGTCGGTTCGGTTCGGTTCTTGGTGGAACCCTGTACCTGTACCTCTCCATGGTCGGTTCTCAAATTTTGTACCTGTACCCTGTACCCCGTACCCTGGGTTCGGTTCCTGTCTTGTACCCTGTACCCTGGGTTCGGTTCCGGGTACGTACCCTGTACCCTGTTTTTTTTTTTTTTTTTTTTACATCTAAAATTTAAATATAAATGTAAATTGTTGAAGTAAATGAGATAGAAAGCTTAAGTGTTGCTATCATTCCAATCTCATTACGAAATGTATACAGTATTAACTTCCATCAAATAAACACAAAAAAGAAAAATAACCAATATAGAGTTAGAATGTAAAGGTTTTAAGGGTTTCATTATGAGATTCAAGAAAGTAAAGATTTCGATGAAATGAATCTAATGAACTTCAAGGATCAAAAGATTCTAGCGCTGGCATAGGACCCAATAACTCTGCAACATCCATTAAGAAATGAATATTATGTTAAAGATTGAATTGATAACTAATAAAGAAAATAGAAAAAAAAAATAAAAAAAAATCACATTACCTTCCTCAACATTAGAGTTATCATCTAGTATATAATCATATAAAAGATCAAGAACAATAGGTTTTAGTAACCAACTTTGTAAAAGATCATGGGGAGGTACAGGTACAGGGTACAAGGTACAGGTACAGGGGTAGTACCTGTACCTTGTACCCGGTTGTACTCGGTTCCCATTTTTTGTACCCGTACCATGTACCTTGTACCCTCGGTTCGGTTTTTTTGGGGTACGGTTCCGTCGGTTCCGGGTCCGGTCGGTTCCTATGCAGCCCTAACTGGATGCACTTGTATAACATTAATAATTTACATTTTGTTGAATTTGTATACATCTTGGTCTGGAATCTGATGCAATTTTGTACATCCTTGTTTCCATTTTGTTGAATTTGTTTTCATCTTAGTGTACTCCCCGATGCACCTGGTTTCACCATGCGTTCTCGATGGATGAACCTGATTTCGTCATGTGTTACCACTGAATCCACTTGGGTACATAATGTATTACCACGGGATGAAACTGGTTCAATCATGTGTCGCCACGGGATGTACTCGAGTACATCATATATTGTCACTGAAATAAGAATAACAATAACAACATTGGATGTATCCAAAAGGCAACTAGTTACAGTTTTAGCGAATCTCTCAGAACGATCCGAATTAGATTAAGTCGAATAGAACAGGATAAGCTCTAAGGAGCTTTGATAACCCTGTCTCTTTGGAAATTTTTCCTTGGGTTACAAGGCGGCTCTAATCAACTTAAAATAATCTTCATGAACTTTAAGTTAGGCTAACAAAGTAACCAATACAATCCTTTTGAATGATTTTCCAATAAACTCGATACTCTATAGGTCTATTTCTAGTTAAATTTTAGGCTTAGGTTCGCGTAGGTAACGTGTTCCTAAGTCGGGCAAGAAGGAAACGATGATGAAATCCGAGTCTTTATCTTATATGGCAAGTCCTTTCCCTTTACTAGAAAAGTAAATTCCGTATTCAAGTCCTCAACATATATGCATTACGAGGAATACAAAAAACCCACTGACAGGGGATTCGTGGGTTGATCGAGTCTTACCTCCCGCACCAGATGGGCGATGAATCGTTGAAGTCGACTCGGGCCACCAACTCCTGTGTCAGTGTACGAACTCGAGGGGCCGAGACAATATCGTAATTATCGTCCTTCCTTGTTGCAGTTTATATTTAAATACCCTTCCGTAGAGTTTGATATTTAATAATAAAGTTTAAAGTTCAAAGTCCAAAAATGAAAAAAAAAAACAGTAAAATATCTAAAATAATTACAAAAATATAAGAATTTCCTAATACAGTTTTCTAAAAAGAAAAATAAAAACCCTAATTTTTTTTTAAAAGAAATTAACTATATAAAAAAAATCTTGTCTTCTTTTTCCGTTATTTTTACTTTGTCTTTGATTTCAAGTCTTTAATCAATCAATATAATCTTTAGCTCAAATTTCTTTTTGATCCAAGACCTGTAACACAAAGAAAATACCTAAAAACGTAAAATAGAACAAATAAAAATAAATAAAATAAAAGTCTAACTAAACTGATTAACCTAATTTTTTTTTCTAACTCCGCGTCGACGGCGCCAAAAATTGATGGTTTTGTAATAGTGGTAAATAAAGTATCGTTCGCTCGAACTTGTGAAGATTGATTTAGATTTAATAAACTAATTTTTAAACTAGAAATTATACACAAATTATGAAAATGATATTCACAAATACTGAGTTTACGGATTTCACCATTAACCAATTAAAGTGATTCAAACTAATTAATATTCATGCAATTCTTACATTTAATTTGATTCTAAAATATTGTAAAAAGTAGATTTTCAAAATAACAATTGTATAACAAAAGCATGGAGCATCTAAAACCTAGGTCAAGCATGTACCATCTAACGAAATCACAATTGCTTAACAAAAATCATTAAATCAATTTTTAATCAAGGCAAATAATCATAAAAGAAATTACAAAAATCAATTAAAATACAAATATACCACTTTTCTTGGAACAATGGCTTCCTCCATCACCTCAACAAATGGGGTTTAGCTCATCTTGCTCAAAACACCTTCAAAAGTTTGGTACATAGCTCAAAGTGTTTAAAAATAATGAAAATGAGTGAAAATAATGAAAACAATGAGTTTGCAACGATTAAAAACGTTACAGACTCACTGTTACAGAAAAATAACTGTTTCCAGAAGATAAACGTTGCAAATGAAGATATCCGTTGCAAAGTTAAAAGTTTTAGCAACATAATCTTCAACCTTTTCACCATGGAATCTTCAACCCTATGGCAACATTTTCTTCATCTTATTCTTCATGATCACTAACAGATCCCCCCCGGCCCCCCCCCCCCCCCCATCTCTTCACCAATCCTCTCTATTTATACTAAACCATCAGATTCAACCCAAAATCTTGTATTAACTCCTCCAAATCTTCAATCAATTCTCACAAACTCACGGAAAAAATATTTTTCTTTAGTGAGAATTTCATCTCGGTGATATATTGTGATCTGATTTTCTTTTTAAACAGAGCTCGAGAGAAATATTATTGATTTTGTTTCTTAATCGAACTCTAAGATGATATCACATAATATTTTCTTTTAACACAACCAACAACCAACTGTCGAGATTCACGTGACCAACTGTTTGAGTAAAAACCAAATACTCACGAGATTTTCTCTCATATTTACCATTCAATTTGAGTCCCACAAACTTAAGAAACTCTTCTTGATAAGGTAGGATTAAATTTTGTCTTAAAATCTCAAAACACTATATCGCAGTTGATACACGAATTTTCTCCCGCCAGAATTTGAATTTGAAATGAAGAGGTTGGGTTCCTTTAACCAAGACTGGGTGCCTTTATCAATTATGAGGGTTGCCCTTATCTAAATGAGGGCTTCCTTTTGTACTTTTTCGAGCCAATTTTTCTACAATTATTTATTTCCCAAAAGTACCTACAGTTACATAAAATGACATAATTAGTATACAATCGAGTTTTAATAATATACAAATTGGGAACAAATTAGACACATATATGTGTCTATCACCACTCGACTACAAAAACCAATTTTTAGTTATTCAAAATGGTAGATCTTAGGTCTAGAGCAGTCACAATTCCTTTGGTCGGTTCTGGTAGTACCGGTGGTGGTGATTATTAAAACACCCCTATCATTACTGACCCTCCTCGTACCAACACTACTCCCAATACTACTACTACACCCCCTCTCGGTAAAAAAACTGCTGAAGGCGTCGAGAATACTCAAACACCCAACATAGCTGATCTAATAAAAAGACATGAGATTCTTTCCGTAACACATATGGACATGGCCACTACTCAGAAGGAGGTACTTGCTTGTCTCAAGACCTTGACAAAGCAACTCTCTCCGGAAAAACGCCATTGCTTGACGGAGCAGACCGGGACCAACCTTGCAGCGTCTACTGATGCTGGGACATCAAAGACTCAAAGGAACGACGAAGTTCATATCATTTCTGATCGCCCACCGTAGAAGTACCAACAATCCAAGTTTGTCACACGTGAAAATCTGGAGAAACTCCTACAAAATCATGGCAAGGAAGACTCATCCTCGATACATCAACACAAACCTCCTTACCCGCCTGAAATTCAAAGGATCCCTTTGCCATGAGGTTACTCATCTCCTACTTTTTTATTGTACGATGAAACTGGAAATACTCGTGAGCACGTCTCTCGATTCCGCGAATCACTTGGGGGGCATAAATATAATCATGTGCTACGTCTCAAAGAATTTTCCAAGTCCCTCACCGGAAGAGCCTATACGTGGTATAACAACATTGCTCCTAACAACATCTCTGGTTAGGAAGACATGGTCAAAGCCTTCTACAAGAAGTACTTCTTTGTCTCCGAGTAGATCACCCTATCAGACTTCGGAAGAATGTTCCGGAGGAACAATGAGCATCCCAATGAATATGTGAAGAGATTCAGAATTCATGCACTAGATTATCATGAGAAGAATTCATCATCGTTTATTTCTTTTATACAACTCAGGGACATATTTGTAACTTTAAACTACACTAGTTGATTATATAATGGGAAGAATACCCAAATTGGATATTAGAAAAGTACCTTTAAATCGTTGGATAATAGAAAAATGTATCATTTTAGTTATCTTCTAAACCCATAAAAAAGGTTTTAGCGGTTACTGAACCAATTAATTATTTTTTGTCTGCTTCGTACAACCAATTGCTATCGTTTTCTATTCCAAAAATTAGACTTAAAATTTTAATATAACTCTGGCTTGAATGTAACTATATATTGATTACTGACACATTCTGTTAGGATTTATTGGCACCTAATTTCGTGATATTATTTGGAGAGTACGAACAGTGTTGTTGACAATGTGACTGCGACTATATTTTATGAAGAAAACATGACTTTTTAGTACGTTGTAAAGGCAAACAAAAGCCCTATCCAACCGTCATAACTTGATAAGCCTTGATAACAAAAAGGCTTTCGTGACTACCTATGAGAGGTTTTGTTCGGCCCTTTAACTCTCATGTCATAACAACCCTCACCTTTGATAGAAAGTTACAGCACCTTTCCCACTAAAGTGCAAAGTAAAAGGACAATTCTAGGTAGTCGTTCGTGTCTTGATATTACCGACGTTGCTCGAGTTTTCGAGCCACACTACAGTTCTAACTTCCTATCAGAGAGGTCCTCCAAGTCTAAGGTTAAATGATGCGTACAAGTTGCTTTTGTTTAGTATTACTGTTAGAGACTACAGATGTCTCCCCTGTATCAGCATTGTGTAAGACAATTACATATAGTTTTTATTACATCTTATCTTGTAACTGTCAGGTGATAAAATATTTTGATTATGTTAAGTTATGACACTTAGTAGTAAGGTCATTGTCTTGTAACAAGATTACGTGTAGGTTCTAATCAAGTTCTATAGTTGTATATATAAAGACAAGCTCTTTGTAATGTTTCTTTATCACAATCTAAGACAACTTTTACATTTTCTTACATGGTATCAGAGCCATAAGAGGAATTTTTAACTTTCTTCAAACAATTCAAAACCCGCAACAACGTTCACCATTAATGGTGAGAGAAACTCAAAACTCACAATATTCTGCTGCAGATAATACAAAAAACAACAACACCAACATAATGTTTACAAATCAAAAAGTTTCCTCCTCTAAAACAACACCAACACAACAACAACCACCTAACACATAACAACCACCACCAAATACACAACAACAACCTCCAAATTTCTTTGGTTTTCATAGATTCGGTCTATTACCTTTTCAAAACATATCAAATTTCTTCTTTGTGAAGCTTGATTCCTTAAACTTTCTAGTTTGGAAAGATAAGATCTCCTCCATTTTGATTAGTACCAAATCTTTTTTTGGCTATGTGGATGGATCGATTCCTCCAGAAACTCCATTGATACTGATTAACAATGTTCAAACAACAAATCCAAGGTACTTAGATTGGGGTTAAATGGATCAATTTGTTGGTTCTTGCATCAATATAACGGTTCTTCCTTCACTTGCTGCTGAACTTCTTGGTAAGAAATCTACCAGATAAAAATGGCTTCATCTATCTCGAATCTTTACTGAACAATTTTTTACAAGAAATTCGACATTACGATCTCAATTACACTCAATCAAAAGAGGTTCTACTTCAATCTTTGAATATCTGCATCAACTTAAGACTATCTCAGATTCACTTGCTGAGATTGGAGAACCTGTACCATATTCTGATTTGGTGATTTACACTCTCTCTGGTTTAGGAAGAGAATATACTCATTTTGTTATTACAGCTCAAAATGGAGAGACTCCTCTATCTTTCTCAGAGTTAATATCTAGATTGATTAACCATGAGCAATGGATGCATGATCAAAAAGGTGATTTTCATTCATCACTTTTATATGATCCTACTAATGCTTCTTTCTTTGTCAAGAAACATGGTAATCCTTCAATTTTTTCATTCAAGAAACCTAAAAATTCTTGGGGAATAGGTAACTCACCTTCTTCAGGTAACTTTAATTTACATTCCTCCAATCCTTGGGGAGCAGGTTCTTCTAATTCTACTTCATATTTCTTTCCTAGTTCCAATCCTCCTGGATTTAAAAAGAATGGATTTAATCCTGCTCACAAACAAGTCTTAGACTATGGCTCAATTACCCGTTAGATCTGCGACAAACTAGGACACTTTGCTAGCAGTTGTAGGTTTCGCTATGCTGCCTCTAAGAATAGTGTTGGACCTATGCATAATATGCAGAAGGCATTTTTTGGTCTATATATTCATGATGGCAACAACAATACATCTCTAAGGAATGCACATGAAGTAGAGTTTCCTGGCAATTCTTCATCTCAGTTTGATACAACTAGTGGTGCTTATTGGGAATCTACTTCTGTTGGCCCCATTTGGATACCTGACTCAGGTGCCACTAGTCACATGACCAATAATGATTCAATACTACAATATTCTTCTCCATATGCTGGTGATGAACAAGTAATGGTTGGTGATGGTAAGCTTCTTCGCATTAAGCTAACTGGTACTTCTATTTTATCTACACCTTCAACTGATTTTTTACTTTCTAAAGTTCTTTTTGTTTCTACTTTGAAACATAATTTGTTATCAATTGCTAAGTTCATCTTTGACAAAAAATGCTCTTTTAAATTCTTTCCTTGGGGATATAAAATAAAGGATCTAATTCACCACCAAGTATTTGCTAGAGGTTATATGAAGAATGGTCTTTATCCTTTGCTGCTAACATAAATTGCTTCTTAGATAGCTTTATACTCCATTGTGGCTTCTCCAACAACTTGGCATAAAAGGCTAGGACATCCAGCTGCAAATATAATAAAGAAACTTGATACTGCTTCTCACATCAAGCTTTCAAATTCTTTTTTTTTGAGTCAGTTTGTGGGTCATGTCAACTAGGTAAAAGTAAATGTCTTCCTTTTGCTTCTACTGGTTCAGTGTCATGTGCTCCTTTAGTTCTAGTTCATTGTGACATTTGGGGTCCTGCACCACTTCCATATGTCCTTGGTTATATGTATTACATTTTATTTGTTGATGACTTTATCAAATTCAGTTGGATTTATCCAATGAAAACTAGATCAGATAGTTTACAATGTTTCAAGGCATTCAAATCTCTTTTGGAGAATCTTCTCAATGTAAACATCAAAAGTTTTTAATGTGACGGAGTATATGAATTAACTAAAGGTGTTTTCAGTGAATTTTTAATTGCTTCTGGTATTGATATAAGAATCTCATGTCCACATCTACATCAACAAAATGGTAGTGAGAGGAAACATAGACAAGTGACAGAAATTGGTAATACTTTGGCATTCAGATCTTCACTTCCTAAAAGATTTTGGTTTGACTCCTTCTTAACATCATTTTATCTCATTAACAGACTTCCATCCAAAGTCATTGATTATAAGAGTCCTTATGAAGCTCTTTTCTTGGTCTAGCCTGATTATTCATTCTTAAAAGTTTTTGGTTGTTTGTGCTATCCTAACATTGTTCCATATAGACAAGACAAACTAAGTTCCAAGAGTGTTCCTTGTGTTTTCTTGGGATATAACATGCACCACAAGGGTTACAAGTGTTATGATCCAGTCTCACATAAAACCTACATAAGCACCCATGTAATTTTTGATGAAACAAAGTTTCCTTATGCTCCAGTTATTACTCCTTCTACTTATGATGCACCAGTTGATACTCTTGGTAGTTCAAATGACATTGTTGTAACTTCTTCAAATACTTCTCTTCAAATGGTTACTTCTCCAAATGCATCATCTCCAGATATTGCTCAATTTCAAGGTAATTCCTCTAAGCCAGCTGTTATTTCTACTTCCACTATTCATACAAGGTCCAAATATAGAATTCAAGTTCATAAACAATTACCTAAGGATTTCATTGCTCATTATGCAATTAAACATCCCATACCTACTTCTTTTACTATATTGGTTAATTCTTTATAAATTTCAAAAACTATTGAAGAAGCTTCACAGAATCCTGTCTGGATACCACCAATGCAACTAGGATATGATGCTCTCTACAATAATAATACTTGGGAACTGGTTGATTTTGATCCCTCTATGAATGTTTTGGGTTGTAAATGGGTCTTTAAGACTAAACTCAAGTTTGATGACTCAGTTGAGAGACACAAAGCAAGGTTAGTTTTGCTAAAGGTTTTCATCAAGTAGATAATGTTGACTATGATGAAACCTTTAGTCCTGTTGTTAAAGCCACAATTATTAGAATTATGCTTAGTTTAGCTTTAACAAACAAGTGGGCTATGAGACAATTGGATGTATCCAATGCTTTTCTACATGGCTATCTTTTAGAGAATGTTTACATGGAGCAACCTCCTGGATTTGTGGATCCTAATCATCCTACAAAGGTTTGTCTTCTAAAAAGATGTCTCTATGGCCTTAAGCAGGCTCCTAGAACATGGTTTAATTTGATAGAATCAGTGGATTTTTGATTCAGTATGGTTTTGTCAAGTCAGTTAATAATAGTTCAATGTTCACTTACAACAAGGATTCATGTAGAATGGTTTTACTTCTGTATGTTGATGACATTATACTAGTTGGCTCCTCTGATGCTTTGCTTGACACACTTGTGGTTGCTATGAAATCTGAGTTTGCTATGAAAGATCTAGGTCCTCTGACTTTTTTCTTGGGAATTAAAGCTAAACATTGTGGTGATTCAAGCACATTACTTCTAACTCAGAACAAATACTCTCTTGAAATACTAAAGAAAAATGACGTGTTGAGCTATAAACCTTGTCAATCTCCAGTTGATCAGGGAAAGAGAGCTTCTTTGTTTGATGGTACACCACTAGATGATGTTGCACCTTACATAAGTCTTGCTGGTGGTCTCCAGTATCTCACTCTTACAAGACTTGACATAAGTTATGTTGTTAACTATGTCTCACAATTTATGCATTGTCCAACAAACAATCATTTTCAATTAGCCAAGAGGATTCTTCGATACATCAAAGGTACTTTGGGTTCAGGTGTTTCTTTTGGAAGTGGTAACTGCTCAGAGATAGTAGCCTATTGTTACAGTGATTGGGCATGATACCCATATACTAGAAAGTCTACTGCTGGTTATTGTGTGTTTGTAGGTGGCAATTTAGTCTCATGGTCTTCCAAAAAGCAGTCCACTATATCTCGCTCCTCCACGGAAGTTGAATATAAAGCCTTAGCAAATGTTGCTGCTCAGGTTAGATGGATTTCATATTTGCTTACAAAACTCAATATTCATCTTACACTGCCATGCAAGTTATACTGTGATAATATGGATGCTATCCAATCTATCATGCGCGTACTAAGCACATTGAAGTGGACTATCACTCTGTCAGGGATCTAGTTACAATTGGTTTTCTTAAAGTTCTTTTGGTTCCAACACTGCATCAAGTGGCAGATCTTTTCACTAAAGGTTTGTCAAAGTCACATTTTGTTCATCTTAAAGGCAAATTGATGCACTCTTCCCTTGCTCAGTTTGAGGGGGACCGTTAGAGACTACAAATGTCTCCTCTGTATCAGCATTGTGTAAGACAACTACATATAGTTTTTACTACAACTTATCTTGTAACTATCAGGTGATAAAATATTTTGATTCGGTTAAGTTGTAACAGTTGGTAGTAAGGTCATTGTCTTGTAACAGAATCACGTCTAGATTCTGATCAAGTTCTATAACTGTCTACATAAAGATAAACTCTCTGTAATGTTTCTTTATCACAATCAATACAACTTTTACATTCTCTTACAATTACATCTGAAATTTTAAACCAATAATTCAAGATGAGATAATACACAAGTACAAGATGCAATTTAGTTATAACAATAAGTTGGGAAGAAACTAAGAATTTCCCTGCCTGGATAACTGAATTGTGCATCATCATTTATCATAGCCATACCGATAGTACAAGCATACACATGGTGGGTTCCAAAACATCCTCCTCTCCTCAAATGCTTTCAAACCAAACAAGACTGCAAAGAAAAAGACATATTTCACAAAGTCAGGTCCATCTATTATTACCTCTTGGTGAGTGCCGGAGTGGTGAGTGCCATTTGGTAAATGAAATTCATAATGCTTTTAGTTTTTTCTCTTGATGCCTATACAATTATAGCGCGGGAAAAAAATTGTCTCATTGTAAAGGAGTTAGCTTTGAAGATGTTTTTATTGTCTCATTGTAAAGGAGTTAGCTTTGAAGATGTTTTTTTCCTCATTATGTTGGTTATAGAAATGTTTGTGACTCAGTAAAGCAAACCCATAATGCTTTTCTGATAAGATTCTGTTTATGCAACATGGCGAGACAAAAAAATGTCCGATCGAAGTAATTTGTTAAAGATGCTTCTGTAATTATGATGGTTACACAACAATGTCTGTCTCACTCACACACTTTCACTACAATAATATAGTTGCTTATTCCTACTTTGCCGAGGGACGGGGCGAAAATCTGCATAGGGATTGGGTGGGGGTGCCAAGGGTGGCTCCTTCCCTGGTGATATTTATTCCCAATATCTGAGAGCTAGTTCCCATGCTGCTTCTCTACATAGCAGGGAAATGACAAGTACTGTCACAGCCTAAGCCAAGAGCCAGGGGCTCATCGTTAAGGAGTTTAGATTTGAAGATGTTTCCTTAATTATGTTGGCTATAGAAATGTTTGTTTCCTGATAAGTGGTTACAGTCATAGCACGACAAAAAACTGTCTCATCCAGCCGTCTTAAGGCATTACCGTATTAGCAAACTTTGAAGAGGCTATTGTGATTATGATGGTTAAACAACCATGTTCGTCTCCCTAGCAATAACTGGCCATGGACATGTGCAATGCATAATGGCGGAGGTGGTCAATTGTCTAGCCTTGGATTTACATTTACAGATTATTCTGTCTGTACTAAGTTTTTAGTTTCGCAGGCCCAATTTTGAAAACTAAGTGATACTTTCCCCCATAGAAAGCCCAAGTTTGAAATTTATTTCTTTTATCTCTTCAATTTCTGTCTCCATCTCTACGCGACTACACACAAATTATGTGACAGAAACCAATATTCTAAAATTGAAGAAGCATCAGGAGATAACATAGATGAGACTGGAGCAGCAACCACTCAACACCCTATCTTTAAGAACCCATTATTGGGGTTGTAATCCTTGGGTTTTGAGGACTTACAAGATATTAAAACAGGATCATCAAGTATCTCACCTAAAAATCCCTTATCCCACTAATTATGATAATGGTTAGACTACCCTTGTTTAATTAATGCTAATGAAATTAATTAACTAAATTAATAAAGATTAGTGATTGATTAGGTTAATGATGTGATTTAAATTTACGGTTTGAAAATCAAAATAAAAATTAAAATCAAATTAAACATACGGCTGGGAAATAATGAACTTCTCAGCCGTAAAGTATTGTTACGGCTGGCTAATGTATACAACCCAGCCGTAAAGTAGTGTATACGGTTAGGTCTGTAGGCATGAACCCTGCCGTAAAATAAGTTTACGGTTAGCTTCTGTAGTAAACCCAGCCGTAAGACAAAATAGTTGTTTCGTCTACGGTTGAGTTTGGTACTGAAGTCAACCGTAGGCGACGGTTACAGTTAGCTTTTGTGGTAAACCCATCCGTAAGTGACCCTGAATGTGTTTGATTTTTTCTAAAGTAATTTCGATAGAACACTAATACTCATTTGTTCACGCTAAAAAGAAAATTTCATAACATTTTTCATTGAATGAAACGACATTACAATAATGGAAATGACATAAAGTATATAAATTAGACATGAATAGTTTAACATTGAAATACAAGTCCTTATTCATCAAAACATGATAGAACTCTATATTCCTGAATTTTTCGCCATAGATTTGCTTATACCGGTGAAGAGAAATTTCATAGTATATTTTTCTTGCACTTAGATGATATGTATTTTCTTCATTGTCGACAGTAGGATACATCCGCTTGGTTTCCACCACAACCGAACTAAATTTTATATATCGACTATAGAGTGATTCGAATCTTTTCCGGATGCTTGGGAATGATCTTCCATTTCGATTGCTGTCTAATGTGACAAATATTATAGCGACACTGTTCCAGAAATTATCCGCGGGTTGCTCTAAGTTGTTACATTCTTCATCATGTTGTGTGGTGCTCGACCATGCAAAATCTATGGCAACATCTTCTCTTGTGCTGAATTTAGCAGCCATGTTTTGAAGTTTTTATATTATGGATAAAGAAGTCTATTTGTGGAGAAAAAATTAGAGAAGAAAAGTATAGATGTGTGTTTATGTTGATAGGAGAATGGCCCATATATATAGAGAGAGATCAAAGACCAAACGACTACAAACTTTGAAAAATTAAGTCGTTGGGTAGTAATTGCACAGTTGTGCATTGAAAATTATACTCCCTCCGTTTCAGAAAAAGAGTTATTTTTTCTTTAAATTTTTGTTCCAACAAAAGAGTTATTTTCATTTTCAATATAACAAACTTTCAAAACTACCCTTGTTATTTTAAGAAATGTTATTATTCTCATTATAAAGATATATGTAGTATTAAACTTTTTGTTAGGGTAAATTTGGAAATAAGTTACAAAAGTTATTCTCTCTCATCTTGCCTTAACAATTGTGCAAATAGGAAAAGTAACTCTTTTCCTGAAACGGAGGGAGTAATATTTTTTTTTATAGAATTTAGGATGTTTACTGCTAGGAAATGGGTATGACGACCTAGCCGTATACCTGCCTCATGCGAAGTTACGGTTAGGTTAATGTACAAACCTAATCGTAGGAGAAAAACCACGGTCACTTACGGCTAGGTCAGTGCACAAACCTAGTCGTTGGAGAAAACTCAGGGTTACTTATGGCTAGGTCAGTGTAGAAACCTATTCGTATGAGAAAACTTAGGGTCACTTATGGCTAGGTCAGTGTATAAACCTAGTCGTAAACTAGATCAAAGTTTCTTACGATTGAGTTAGTAAAAATCTCAACTGTGAACTGTCATAAATTCATGGAACCTAGTTTTACAACTAGGTTTTTTGATCGTATGTTAAATTCAGGATCGCTTACGGTTAGCTTTGATACTGAACCTAGCCGTAAAACTGACAGAATTTAAAAAATGACCACTTACTGTTAGGTTTTCAAGACTCGACCTAGTCGTAAGTGACCTTAAAATTTCATTTTTTACAGAGTTTTGTGATTTTTTTTCAATATATTTAGAATTACACAATAAAAAAAACTAATAATCATTCACTCAAACTAAATTCATATCCATAACTAAATAAATCTATTCTTCAAATCCATTAATCCATAAATTCAACCGTAGCTAAATATCCATAAATCCATCAACTTAAGAAAGTACTAAAAATCCATATCCTCAATAAAATAAGAAAAACATTCAACTACGACCTTCACCTCTACCACGACCTCCACCTTCACCTCGACCTTGAACTTGACCTTTTCCTCTACCTAGAGGTTGATCTAAAACAGTCTCTTCATTTGAACCTCCGCTCGATGAAGAACCATTCAAAGTAGGAGTAACTGTTTCAAAGATAGAGGACGCGGACCTATTTCTCTTGGAACCACTAGTTTCTTTGTAATCGTTGTACCGATAGAGACTTGCAGAATGAGGGTCATGTAAATGTTCAATCTTGCCTCGCAGTTGTTCAACCCTCAAAACATCACCAACATTAATGCAACCTTTTATGTCCCTCACTAACCACTTAACTCGGTCGACCTATTTTTATATCAAAGTGTCCAAACTTTAAATACTTATATCAAATTTGAAAAACTAATACAATAGGAAATGACATAGTATACGTACCACCAGAAGATATCTCTTATTCCAAAAACTTGCTCCCTTCGAGGAACTTGGATGATCCACAATGTTGTCGAAATATGGTATCGTTTTCGGATCCATGTTGAGAACATAAGGATGACCAAAGTTGTTAAACCAAGTCAAGTAGTTATCCTCGGCTAGTTTTATGCCATGAAAGGAACGAAACCCACTAATATAAACTTGGTAGGGGGCTCCAATGCGATTGTTCCAATCATTAACCGATGGGACAGGGTTGTAAACCAATCTAACATTAATAATTGAGATACTATAGTGTTTTCTTTCCACCTTAAAGTGTACATCCTCATCGCGAACAATTTTTTGGACAACACCAATTTGACTGAGAGTTCTACGAGGGTTGTAAATGGCGTACCTGTTTGATGATACAGTAGTCTGTTGTATGTTGACCCATCGGTAAATTGACGACCATCATGACCATTTTCATCAAGCCTGAGGTACGGGTCAAACTCTACATCCTTAGTTCTCAGAGCATCCAATTGATCTCTCATCTTAACCATCTTACCCTCTTTGTCCTTCTCCTGATTTTTTGAGAAGGGATATATGTTTCCTGTTGGAGTAGGAAAATGATATTGTTTATCCCCTGTTGGTCTTCTCAAGGTAAAAAAATGGTCATAAACCTATGATTGTGCAAAAAGAGAATTATATTAAACACAAATCAATATAAAAATTGAACAAACATTGGAAATGTAACACAAAAATTACCCGGAGAAGTCCAACATTCCCCGCAATTTATGTTTGGTTCCACCTTGAAGCTTTACCAAGACTCCCAAGTAAGAAGGAAAGGGTGGAAGTGCCCCATGAATACTCTACTACCTTGTTGAACTCCGGATCAAGACTAAGATATTGCAAGAGTTCTAGATAGCAAGCGTTTACCCTGTTACCCGAAAGATCGGGAAAAATGATGGTGCCAAATGCGTACAACAAGTACGTTGTAGCTGTATATCTAACCCTTGCAGCATCTATCTTCCTATCCCTGGAATTCTGAAACTTAGCCCTCAGACGACTCAAATTTATCTTTTTTTTCCAATTTCGGCGCAACCATTGTACCATCCTTATTCTTCTTCATTTTTGTGCCGAATTCATCCTCTCCCTTCGGCCTTTCTCCGACTCCAATCTCAAACTCTTCTTAGGCTTCATTATTTTATCATCCAAGACATTCAAAGGTCAACTTACAAGGATCTTCAAATGGAAGAGAGTTGTTGAAACCCTCATGCACGACTTATTCATCTACGGATAAGCTTGTAATTTGGAGAGCATCGTCCGGAGTGATAATCATCTCGCCGACTGGAAGATGAAAAGTTGTTGTCTCTGGAAAATACCTCTCCCTAAAGGAGCAAACAGTGACAATATCATACTGCTTCTGTGCAGTATCTATTTCAGGCCATAATTCTGAAGCCTGTACGAGGGCTACAACCGCTTCTCTCTCACTATCCAATGGTCAAAAACTCGTCCTCTGGTGTTTGAGTTTCGAGACCGTTGTGGTATGATCCTACATAAACAATGGAAACAATATTCTTAATAATAATAAAAAAGTTTTAACTTTAGATTAGATTAGATTATTACCAATGCTGACAGACCCTTGCCGCTCATGAATGTTGGTAACCAAATAAGATGAAAGCCCTATCCCTTGGCTCACCCCAAGGTCTTCCATTCTCCTTATCTTTAAAAAAACACATGTTGTTAATGACTTGAGTTGATGTAAGAGAAGTTGGCTTCTTTTGTTTCCCTTTTCCTTTCCATTTAGCATCGAAGGGACCAACCAATGGACGAACACTTATTCCTCTCCTATATTCTTATTCAATCACATGTTTTTGTTGTTGAGAAAGCACAAGTGCACATTCAGTTACCTCTTCTCTTGGTTCACTAATAACAAGGTGCACGAATTTCCTTTTGTCTTCACCCAATTTTTCTTGTGGCAAGGGGTTGGAGTCGGGTCATTTCTTGGTGTTACTTCTTGTCCTTTTCGTGGCCTAAAACAAATTAAGAAGACATGATCAATACATATAACAACAAAAGAAAGCTAAAATAAAATGATTTCAAAACAGAAAACGCATGGTAGTTTACGGCTAGGAAATATGTTTCTATGGTTGGTTCGACAATGTTTAAGACTGACTTTTCATAGCATTGACCTAGCCTTGAAATTTTAAAAAAATATTAAATCCAAACTCAGGGTCACTTACGGCTAGAAAATGCTAATTGTGGTTGGCTCAAGTTATTCTATGATTGGCTTTTCCAAACATCGACCTAGCCGTAAACTATAAAAAAAAATTAAACCCAAAGTCAGTGTCACTTAAGCTAGATTTTCAAATTTTTGTACAAGGCGTAACTATAGTTTTACGCTAGGAATGTTTAATTTCCTAATCGTAACAACATACACCACCTATGGTTACGGTTGGGAGTTCATAACTTCCCAACCCTAACTGGGAAAAATACTCATCTACGGTTGGGAGTTCATCATTTCCCAACCGTAGATCTGTATTTACGGCAAAAAAATATTGATTTCCTAGCCGTAAACAGTTAAGTAAATGAAATGGGGAACCCTAATTTTTACAAATGTAACCTAAATATGCTATCAAACTCATATAAAAATGGTGGTTTTTTCAATTCATACCTTAAACGAGCCATTTCTAGTGGATTAACAGGAGGTTGATCTTCTTCTTCGTTGGTCGATTGATGCAGTGGCTTTTCGGGTTCTTTGGAAGAACTTGAACTCAAATCAGTGTGTGTAAATTGGTTCCTTTGGTCACTTGCTTCGACCTCATCTTGTTTTATAGAAAAAATTTAACTGGTGATGAATAATTTAGAATCGACGATTAATCGTTGTTTGAAGAAAGAAAATGAAGATGATCAAGATGAGTTACGTCGGAGAAGAGGAGAAGGAGAAAAGATTAAAAAATTAATTAGATTTAAATTGTTTTTTCTTTTTTTTGTATTAGATTTAGTATAGCTACGGAGAGAGGATATTCTTTACTTTTGACATGGCTATTGAGTTACCCTTTATCTTCATTTTGAATATTTTTATCCATTGCAGCCCTCAAAACTAAAAATGTGCGGCCCCAATAATAAGTTTCATCTTTAATATTGACTGTATCTCATCTCTATATCCGTAAAGGTTTGAGTATAACACCGGTATGCTACATATACAGGATTTTCCTACTATTTTTTGGTTTAAATTCTCGAACGGTGACGGCTCCCAATATAATGTGCCAGTACCACGATGGAACACTTTGGGAAGCTAGTCGTGGTTCGGCGGTTAGTCTGGCCATTCATTGAAATGACTACTTTCTCACCGAAGTATATTTCCGCTCATCAATTGAGAATTTTCATCTATGGGATGCTTGTATCGACTACGTATATTTCAACCCGGATCATGCAGCTACTACTCGTGCGATAGGCCTAGAGGATGCAAAAGCCGCATCGAGGTATAGATTCGTCAAATGAGATAAGAGTGATTTGATTATTTATTCCCCGTTGGATATTGTATGTTCATATTATCCTTTACACCTGGGGAGAAGCGACTCATGTTTTAGAAGACGATGTCGCTCTTATGGATCTGCCGGTTCATGACACCCACTGTTATCATAAAACTGTTGGATAAAACGGGCTTCATTGTTTTTGTTTTTTGGGTTTGGATTAATTGAAACTTAGGACCAAGAAGTAACTAAGAAAACTAACAAATTTTTACTATTTGTGAATGAACCTTTAGTCCTACATAAGAGAAACTAAAGATGTTACCTCTCCATATTATTTAGAAATTTGCATATAAGGGAGGCCCTTTAGGGGTTTACATACTTTAGAGTTCTGAGGTACTTGAAGTACACTTTGAACTTTTATTTAAATTATTTTAAAAAAGACCTGTGCCATCTATATCTATACATTGTGATAGTCAAGCTGCAATAGCTAATGCTAAAAACAACAACTATAATGGGAAGTCTATACACATTCGTAGAAGACATAATTCCCTAAAACAACTAATCTCAACTGGCGTTATTTCTATTGACTTTGTGAGGTCTAAGGAGAATATCGCGGACCCTTTGACGAAGGAGAATATGCAATTATTTCCGTTGGGTGATTTCCCTCCTCTTCTCGCCTATAAAAAGAACTTGAGTTTTTCATTTCAACTTACACTAGAAGCAGCTACTATCCTACCTTCTTTTCCCCTCTTCCTGCTTTGTTTTGCGCACTTCTTATTTACTTCCCTTCTCTAATCTAAATTGTTGTTGAGTTCGTTTGAGTGGGTGACTAGTATTGTACTTATACTAGTCATAACGGGCAGTTTTATCCTGGACACATCTCCGCTGTGGGGGTATAACATCTCTCATTCTTGAGGAGTACTCGCGGACTATTGTGTTAAGGACAATTTGCTGAGCAGGTGGCTCTGTCCTTTGTGTGCATATCAATTCAAAGATTTTATTAACGTTAACATCTTCTGTTTTGGTATTTTTATTGTTGCAGATCCAACAATCTTAACACAATAGACTCTTCTGTAACAATGGGTAAAAATGATGTTGACATACCAGAAAAATTCAGTGGGAAGGATTTCAAAAGATGGCGATCAAAGATGTTGTTTTTCCTTAGTTTTCATATGTTAGATGAACTTGTTCTGAAATATTTTGATGAGGGTTTGAATGATGCTGGAAATGAAAGGGAGTTTGAATGGGTTAAGCAGAATTATATGGTTAAAAATCATATTCTGAATTGTTTAGAAGATGCACTGTATGATTTTTATAATGCAAAAAGATAACTTTTCTGCTTTTGATTTATGGACAACTTTAGAGGCAAAATACCAAGCTGAAACTGCTGGAAGTAAGAAATTCTTGGTAGCTAGGTTCCTAGAATATAAAATTTTGAATGACAAATCTGTGGTTGATCAATTCCTTGAACTTCAGAGTATTGTCAATGAAATTCTTGTTGAAGGCGTGGTGATAGATGAAACTTTTCAAGTGTCTGTCGTGATTAAGAAATTACAATCTTCATGGTCCGAATACAAACGTACATGAAACTGGTGAAGTCAGTATGGTTGATTTGGGTAAAAAATTCAAGTGGAAGAATTATTGTGCTCCAAAGAAAAGAAAATATCTTCTGCAAGGGACATGTCCAACAAGGCTCATGTAATTGAACATAAGTCTTCCAATACTGAAAAGGGCGAGAGAAGCAAACGCAACCCTGAGCCCAGTCATCACAAGAAAGGTATATTTCATAAACCCAAATCTGGAATTGGTAAAATTAAAGGTGCTTGTTATGTTTGTGGAACTCCTAACCATATGGCAATACACTGTAGAAAACGTAAGGACTTTAATAATAAGGAAAATAGTGCAAATTTGGTTGAAAACAACAAGAACGAGTTTTCTGGTACGGTGTCTGAAGTTAAATTGGTAACCAATGTAAGAGATTGGTGGGTGGTGTTACCAAGCATGTATGTGGAAACAATAATATGTTCACCTCCTATCAGAAGGTAGGGGAAGGGGAAAAACTCTACATGGGTAACTCATCTGCAACACAGGTTGCAGGAAAAGGAAAAGTTGGGTTAAATCTCACTTCTGGAAAGACTCTCACATTGAATGAAGTTCTTCATGTTCCGGACATCTGCAAAACTCTTGTTTCTTGTGGTGTTTTAGATGATAAGGGTTTTAAACCTGTTTTTGATTCTGGGAAATTTGTTGTCACTAAGAGTAAGGATTATGTAGGTAAGTGTTATAAGACTGAGGGTCTCTATAAACTTAATGTAATCTCTGATGAAATGAATAAAAATGATTCTTCTGCTTATATTTGTGTGTCATAAATGTTTGGCATGGTAGACTTGGACATGTAAATTATAAGTCAATGCACAAACTGGCTAGCATAGGCTGCATACCCTAATTTAGTTTGGATAATGAACATAAATGTGAAGTATGTGTAAGATCAAAATATGCTAAAAAACCTTTTAGGAAAAATGTTCAAAGAAATTCTAAACCCTTAGAATTAATTCATTCAGACTTAGTTGACATGAAATCAATTCAAACTAGAGGTGGTAAGAAATGGTTTTTCACTTTTGTAGATGATTTTACGAGGAACTGTTACATATATTTACTTAAAGGTAAGGATGATGCCTTAGAAGCCTTTAAGATGTATAAACTAGAAGTTGAAAACCAAATGACTGATACCATTAAAACAGTTAGGTCTGACCGTGGTGGTGAGTATGTAATTCCTATAGGAGATTTTTGCATAGAACACTGCATTATAACGAAGTAACCCCTCCTTATTCACCACAATCTAATGGCATGGATGAACGGAAGAACCGAACCCTTAAGCAGATGATAACGAAGTAACCCCTCCTTATTCACCACAATCTATACATGTATGTTCGGAACTCTTCCAAGATACAGACCCACATGCTAGAGTGAACATATATCCACTCGTAGACTTAGACTCCTCTGAGTCTGATATCCAGTTTGCATCACAAAATCCTTCAAGGACTGCAGGGCATCTCTCATAATTTAAACAAAATTTCAAAGTGTACTTCAGGTACCTCAGCACTCTAATAAGTGCATCCTAATGCTCCTACCCTGGATTACAGGTATACCTACTCAACCTACTTACAACAGAAGCAATGTCCGGTCTCTTACAATTTATCAAATATATCAGACTTCCTATAACACGTGAGTATTCAAGTTCTGAAACTCCATTACCCTTATTCTTTTTGAGGCTACAACAAGGATCATACGGAGTACAAGCAGGTTTACAATCAAACTGATTATATTTTTTAAGCACAGATTCAACATAATGAGACTGACTAAGACTATATCCATTAGAATATTTCCTAATCTTCATCCCTAAGATCACATCAGCGGAGCCTAAGTTTTTCATGTCAAAGTTATCGTTTAGCATGTTTTTTGTAGAATTAATTACATCCATGTTTGTACCAACTATAAGCATATGATGAACATACAAGCATACAATCACACAGGCATCATTCACATGTTTAGTATAAACACACTTGTCAGATTCATTGATTTTAAAACCACTAGAAATCATTACATGATCAAATTTTTTATGCCACTGTTTAGGTGCTTGTTTCAAACTATACAAAGATTTTTTCAATTTACAAACTTTGTTTTCAATACCTTTCACTACAAATCCCTCGGGTTGGTCCATGCAAACTTCTACATCTAATTCACCATTTAGAAAAGTTGTTTTTACATCCATTTGATGTATCTCTAAGTTATGAATGGCAGCAATATCAATTAACATCCTAATGGAAGTAATTCTCGTAACAGGTGAATAAGTATCAAAAAATCTATACCTTCTTTCTGTTTATAACCTTTAGATACTAATCTAGCTTTGTATTTTTTTACAATTCCATCTACCTTACATTTCCTTTTGAAGATCCATTTATAACCTATGGGTTTACACACTAGAGGTAAATCTACAATCTCCCACTTACCATTCTGTATAATAGAGTCCATTTCACTAATGGAAGATTCTTTCAACCATGGAGCTTCAGAAGAAGTCATGGCTTCTCCATAACTCTGTGGATCAGTCTCAGCTAAGCATGTTATGAAGTCTGGCCCAAAGGTTTTTTCAGTTCTAAGTCTTTTACCTCTTTCAGGCTCAAATTCATCTATATCTTCCTCTAAAGGTAATGTCTGACTAGTCGAAGGGACATCTAGGGGATCAACACATATCATGCGAGAGTCATATTTTAATGAAATTTTTTTCTTCAATAAACACAACATTCCAAGATTCCATAATAGTATTCACATAAATTTCAGAAATTTAAGAACTTACAACCATAAATCTATATGAAGTAGTATGCTCAGGATACCCTATGAAGACACAGTCAACATTTTTGGATCCTCTCTTGGTTCTCTTAGGTGGAGGAATGGAAACTTTAGCCAAACACTCCAACAGTTTAAAGTATGCATAAGAAGGTTGTCTACCTTTATAACTCATATGGAGTTTTGTCTAATCCTTTAAAGGGTACTATGTTCAAGACATAGCAAGCTGAGAGGACGACCTCCCCCCCACAAGTTTGCAGGTAGTCCTGAACTAATTAACATGGCATCCATCATCTCCTTAAGGGTTCGTTTCTTCCATTCAGCCGCACCATTAGATTGTGGTGAATAAGGAGGGGTTACTTCGTGTATAATGTCGTGTTCTATGCAAAAATATCCTATAGGAATTACATACTCACCACCACGCTCAGACCTAACTGTTTTAATGGTATCACTCATTTGGTTTTCAACTTCTAGTTTATACATATTAAAGGCTTCTAAGGAAACATCCTTACCTTTAAGTAAATATATGTAATAGTACCTCGTACAATCATATATAAAAGTGAAAAACCATTTCTTACCACCTCTAGTTTGAACTGATTTCATGTCAACTAAGTCTGAATGAATTAATTCTAAGGGTTTAGAATTTCTTTGAACATTTTTCCTAAAAGGTTTTTTTTAGCATATTTTGATTCTACACATACTTCACATTTATGTTCATTATCCAAACTAAATTTGGGTATGCAGCCTATACTAGCAAGTTTATGCATTGACTTATAAGTTACATGTCCAAGTCTACCATGCCAAACATTTAATGGCACACAAACATAAGCAGAAGAATCAATTTTACTCATTTCATCAGAGGTTACATTAATTTTATAGAGACCCTCAGTCTTATAACCCTTACCTACATAATCCTTACCCTTAGTGACAACAAATTTCCTAGATTCAAAAACAAGTTTAAAACCCTTATCATCTAAAACACCACAAGATACAAGATTTTTGCAGATGTCCGGAACATGAAGAACTTCATTCAATGTGAGAGTCTTTCCAGAAGTGAGCTTTAGCCCAACTTTGCCTTTTTCTGCAACCTGTGCTGCAGACGAGTTACCCATGTAGAGTTTCTCCCCTATCCCTACCTTCTGATAGGAGGTGAACATATCTATGTTTCCACAGACATGCTTGGTAGCGCCAGAGTCTACCCACCAGTCTCTGATATTGGTTACCAAATTAACTTCAGACACCGTACCAGAAAACTCGGTTTTGTTATTTTCAACCAAATTAGCATTGTTTTTCTTATTATTAAAGTCCTTACGTTTTCTACAGTGTATTGACATATGGCCAGGAGTTCCACAAACAGAACAAACACCTTTAATTTTACCAATGCCAGATTTGGGTTTCTGAATATACCTTTCTTGTGATGACAAGGCTTAGGGTTACGTTTGCTGCTCTCGCCCTTTTCAGTATAGGAAGACTTGTGTTCAATTTCATGAGCCTTGTTGGACATGTTCCTTACAGAAGATACGTTCTTGTCTATGTAGCACAATAATTCTTCCACTTGAATCTTCCACTTCAATCACAGCAGACACTTGAAAAGTTTCATCTATCACCATACATTCAGCAAGAATTTCATTGATAATACGCTGAAGTTCAAGGAATTAATCAACCACAGATTTGTCATTCGACATTTTGTATTCCAGGAACCTAGCTGCCAAGAATTTCTTACTTCCAGCAGTTTCAGCTTGGTATTTTTCCTCCAAAGCAGCCCATAAATCAAAAGAAGAAAAGTTATCTTTTGCATTATAAAAATCATACAATGCATCTTCTAAACAATTCAGAATATGATTTTTAGCCATATAATTCTTTCTAACTTAACTTTCCAACTCCCTTTCATTTCCAGGATCATTCAAATCCTCATCAAAAGATTTCAGAACAAGTGCATCTAACATATGGAAACTCAGAAAGAACAACATCTTTGATTGCCATCTTTTGAAATCTTTGCCACTGAATTTTTCTGGTATGTCAACATCATTTTTACCCATTGTTATAGAAGAAGTATTATTGTGTTAAGATTGTTGGATCTGCAATAATAAAAATACTAAACAGAAGAAGATGTTAACGTTAATGAAATCTCTGACTTGATATACACACAATGGACAAAGCCACCAGCTCAGAAAATTTTCCTTAACACAATAGTCCGCAGGTACTCCTCAAGAATGAGAGATGCTATACCCCCACAAAGGAGATATGTCCAAGATAGAACTTCCCGTTATGACTTGTATAAGCACAACACAAATCACCCTCAAACGAACTTAACAACAAGATAGTTACGGAAGGGAAGTAAACAAACAGTGGGAAAAACAAAACAGGAAGAGGGAAAAAAAAGACAGAATAGTAGCTGCTTCTGGTGTAAGTTGAAATGAAAAATTCTGGTTCTTTTTATAGGGAGAGATGGGGAGTGAAATTAGTGCAGTAATTGTGGCAAATATTTTTTTTTAATAAATCAAAAATTTATGTGCGAATTGAATTTTTAAACAGCAAGAAAACGAAAAAAAATTATTTTCCATTATGACAAAATTTATACTCGCCGTGTCAGGCGCCCCCCATATTATAAACAAAATTTAATTTAGTTTTAAATTCTTTAAGGAAATAATCCAAAAAATAGTTTGTCCAAAAAGATAAGTTTTGGTTCACCCGCACCCGCATTCGCACCCAACTGACGACGTGGTGCTTCGGTGCGAAACACCGCGCGTATGTGAAATGTATGGTTGCACCAACTAGCCCATAGCCTTAGTCCTCTTCCATACATAAAAAAGTCTAAACCCCTAAAGAGCCTCCCTCAGATGCAAATTTCTAAGTAATATGGAGAGGAAACATCTTTAGTTTCTCCAATGTGGGATTAAAGGGTCATTCACAAATAGTGAAAATAAGTTAGTTTTCTTTAGTGACCCCTTAGTCCTAAGCCCATTTTATCCAAGAACAAAAACATAATAACAAGCTCATTTTCTCTAACAGTAGATGCCACTCTGGTGCAGTCATGTGAAACTCTTCGTGGCTTGCCTTAACTGTTCTTTCTAGGCTTTTGGTTTATTGTTATGGCATAAATCGTTATCTTTTCCTGGGATCGTTATGAAGAGCCGGTGAAATGCCACATTTTCCTGTGGAAGCTCGCAGTGGAAGATAGTAAATATCCAGACAAATTTCTTTTTAGACCAACAATTTTTAGAAGATACGAGTAGGGTTGTACATGGTAACGGGTTTCCGCGGAAACTGGACCAAACCAAACCGAACAGGGAAAAACCGAACCGAACCGTTTGTTAATGGAACGGTTTTGGAAAAAAATCTAAAAACCGGTAGTCACGGTTTCGGTTTTGGTTTGGCCAAAAACCGAACCGTTATGCCATGGAAAACCGAGTAGTTAGGACCGTTGATATAGATTTTGATAGATTTAATCTACATCCTCCATTACCCTTCATATATAACCCTTCCTAACTCTCATACCCTAATCCTCTTCCATTTTTTTTAGCAACAGACTCCGCCTCCGCCTCCGCCTCCAGCCCTCCTGCAGTGTGACTCCTTCACTGAATCACAAGTCTATCCCTGGTACTCTGGTAGAGTGGTAGTACATTAGGGGTAGATACTCCTCCATTAATTTCTGATCCATCGAGATTTACAAGAAGCTTCAAGCTTGAACCGAAGCTTCAAAAAACCCTAGAAGCTTGAATCAAATTAATCAGTGAATCAACAATCAGCTATGATGTATCATGTATGACATTGTGTCTTTATTAATCTTCGTTGATTATGATATTATGTGTTAGATTGATTCAATTTTGAAAATTAGGATTTTATAAAATCAATAAAATTTGGGGATTTTTCAAAATAAGGGTTAGTTAGGTTTATTTAGATACTACTATGAACTGGGTTAAGGTTAATTTCGATTAATTTTATTGATATACATTGTTTTGGATGTGGGTATTAGTTTTATAGCTAACTCCTAACATAAGATTACAAATTTACAATGTTTTGATGATTTTAAGGCATTATTATTTCTGCTATTTTGCGAGAGCAATTTTTGAAAAGAACCTTGACTTTTCATTTTTTTCCCTTAGGCAACAATGGGTCAGAGAAGAGGTTTTGGATAAGGATTTGAAGCTGCATACAAAACAACTACGCCGGACTTTACGTTTTTTGAGGAAGAAAAGCTAGTCACAAGGGATTATCGAAAAGAGGTTAGATTCTTAAGGTAGATAAGGAGTAGAAAATTTTCATTTACCCAACAGATAAAAGCAATTATCCTAATTGCTAACTTCAATTCGTTTATTATTGTGTACACTATGATGTCCTGCACAGACGGCAAAAGGTGCACATAAATTTAGTGCTGCAGTAGCCAACACCACTGATGGTCATGGGAAAGAGGGAGAGGAAAAGATAAAGCTGCATACCCATTCTTACTGCTGCTTGGATTATTCACAGGTTGCTCCTTGTAGATGTATAACGTTTCCTGTTTTTACTTGCAGGAGTCTTAGTTACATTGGCATGCTCTGATTAGGCTTCGTAGTGATAGTAGTGAATGACTTGCTTACTTATCTATTTAACAGTGAAGTTCACCATTCTACAAATAATACCGATAACAATTCTTTGATCTATCATCTATTTAACAGTGAAGTTCACCATACAATATGTTGATTTTCATTTGAGTATGTTTCATTTACAGGTTTCTGATTTTTACAAACGACCAACTTCTGAACCAAGTCCATCAAAAGCTGCAGCTGATGAAATCTATCATTTTTCAGAGAATCGAGGTGTTCAGCTACTGGGGAAGATTAGGAATGGTTCATGCCAAGCTCGATCAATATTGTTCAAAGTTCTTCCAGATACTGTAGGCCTTGAGAGCAGACTCATGGTGGTAAGATTTCTTCTTATGGAGTATATTACTCGGTAATTTCTTATAATGCTTTGTATTTCATTTGGATATCTTTTGTCATTATTAAAATTCACAATGTTTATTCTATATTATATTAATTATTGTATCTTCAACATGTATACATTGCTTCTACTTTACCAGGGTCTGCCTAACGATGGAGCTATTCAACATACAGTGTTATGCCAGCAGGATCAGAAGACTTATCAGGACCGAGTCTAAAGGATTAGTTAGGATTTGCACAAGACTTATTATAAGACTTATTAGTTAGGATATGCACAAGCTATCCTTATCTTAACTACTTTCTGTTTCTAGCTTTGACTGTAATATCTTTTTAAAGGATGTAATCTCATAACAAGAAGCTATGCAATACAAGCATCTTAAATACCATGTTTCAACTTGGTATCAGAGGGGGTTCGACCCTATGGGCGTCAAATCAATACAAGAAAGATTTTTAGAAACTACTAAGTCTTGCTTCACAACCTTCTCTACTAGTTCAGCAGGAGCTCTGTATGAGCAACACTAATCATCACTATGCTCATACATCTCCACACTAGTTCTATCAATATATCAGAGTTTTCAAAACATCAGAGCTCGTTCTATCTGTATGGCGTCAAAGCTTTTGGGATGTGAAGATGCAAGAAGAGATCAACCAATCAAAAAAAAGATGAAAAAGATAGAAAAAAAAGTGCTCATGTTTGAGTTAAAAACGTGTAGATGAAAGTCTCCATGAAGAAAATAAAAAAAATAACCACTTCCTAATAAGTGATTAGAGACTGAAATGGGGGAAAAGAGCAACATGATTTGCCTCCTCAATTGTTGAAAAAAAAAGAGAAAAAAAAAATAGCAAGATAGCCAGGTTTGTCACCAGATACTAATTACTACTCGTGATGCGAAGAAAAAGAGTTTGTTGGGTAGGTGGAAACCTCTGAACCAACTAATTGGTTAAGTTTCGTAAAGACCCAACGTGAAATTTTTCGGTTTAAGGTGGAACCTCTGAACCTACTAAGTGGTTAAGTTTCGTGAAAGGGAGCCTCTGAACCTGTTAAATGGTTAAGTTTCGTGACAACTCAGCAAGCGAAGCCTCTGAATCTACGACGATCAAGCTTCATAAAAACTGGAAAAGTATACAAGTATCCACCTTTACCGAGCAAGCTATAGAAGACAGACAAAATCTATGAAGACTGTATGAGCAAGATAAGCGAAGCATGAGAATCAAGTTGAATGTCGACAAGCTACGCTTCAACTTGAGGGGAAGTGTTATGCAGCAGGATCAGAAGACTTATCAGGACCGAGTCTAAAGGATTAGTTAGGATTTGCACAAGACTTATTAGAAGACTTATTAGTTAGGATATGCACAAGCTATCCTTATCTTAACTATTTTCTGTTTCTAGCTTTGATTGTAATCTCTATTTAAAGGATGTAATTTCATAACAAGAAGCTATGCAATACAAGCATCTTAAACACCCTGTTTCAACTCACAGACTCATACAAGCATATGCCAGTGCTAGTTATTCTGAATTCAGTGGAATTAGTGGTCGATCTCGTTCATTTTCCTGGCAAACTGATACCTTACTCCACTAGGGCGATACTTATGTCTCATATTTCTGCTGTCGGGGAGAGTGATTCTGCAGAGAATGACTCCTTTGATTCACCCTTTAAACCAAATAGCCCTTTGTATGGGTTTTCTAAAAGAGCTGATATAGATAGGTATGCAGATAATTTTTATTTTGTGTTTCAAAATAATTCTTTGGCAAACCTTAGCGTGAGATATATACAACAATGGAGGCTTTTTATGAAGAAGCTGTGTGGTTGTCTACTCTATCATTTTCTATATAAGCAACTTGTAGAGCTTTGACTGTATGTGCAAATAAACTTCTACCTTTACTTTGGGGAGTTTTTACCTCTTTGTTGAGTTCATTTCTAAAAACTTATTTTTTGAATATCTATGTTTCTCTGAAGAATGAAGAATGAATGTAAAAATGTTTGTTTTTTTTGATTTTTTCTGAATTTTGCACTGTCAGTTCCATGAAACAGACACAACTAGCCGGTTAACCGAAACCGGCTGGAAAAAACCGAAACCGAGAGAAAACCAAACCGGCGGTAAATGGAACGGTTTTGAAAAACTTTTTGGAAAACCGATTATATCGGTTTCGATTTTGGTTTGACCAAAAACCGAACCAAAACCGACCATGAACAGCCCTAGATACGAGGGTTACTTTTGTCGACTAGACCTCCTCCACTTGGCAAAAGGAAAACACAAAAATGGAATTTGGTTTCGTTTCCCAAAGTATAACGGCTACGTCCTTTTAACAGCAATTGATTGTAGGGTTATTTTCGTCCCTTGCCTACTAATTCAAATTAACGGGTATATGCCATTTTAATAACACAATAACAAGAATAAAAAATCACTTTTGATGTCTAGAATCAAAGAGATATGGGAGTAAAAGACGATTCTACTGGTTTCGTCAGGTTGAAGAGAGAAGAATGTAAACGTACTAAACATGACTCTGCTTTCTCTGAATGGAAGGTTTTTCACTAATCTTTACCTTTTTTTTAGGTTATAAATTTCCAAAATTGAGTTGCAATTTGGTATTCTTATGCAATTCTTATGATTGTTTTTGTTGGATCCTTTGTTTCTACTTTTGGTAACATCATGTACAGATTTTGAAAAACATCAAAAGGGTTCTTTTCTTTTTTGAGATAGAACCCTGATTTTGACTAATTTTGACTAGTTGCTGGTAAAAAAGTTAAGTTTTTTTTTTTTGTTTCTTGAGATGAAACCTTGTTTTCATTGACTAATTTTGACTAATTTGATATGGATCCTTATTGGTTTTAAAGAAGTTCAGATTTAGAGATGCCCCTATTACGAATTGAGTGAAGTAAGATTGACCAAAACTAAAAAAGTTTGCAGAACCTCTTGATAGAAGCCACTAATACCTACTGCTTCAGCCATTAACAAATGGATTCCTTCCATTAGAGTTGTCAAGACTGATCAATGGAAAAGCGCTTCACGGGTAAACCTAACCTTCTTTGACTTGATCAGTTTCGGGTATACTGCACTTAGAAGGTTTATATTTTGTAATGTCAAATCTATTAGCCATGTATTATTTTCTTGATGCTTTTGGAATTAGGAAATAATCACTATTATATGGGTTTTTTTGGCGAATTGGAACAATGGGTTTGGTTGCAATGGCGAGAATCTCCAAGGTTTGTGAGGGATAGGATTAAAGGATTATAGAGTTATATGCATGGGTACAAGAAATAGATTGATCATTTTTTTTGTCAAATTTACATTTGGTATGAATTTGTTTTGAGTTCACTTATACGGTGCCAAACAGTGTATGACAAAAGTTTGCCTTCACTCACTGTTAACCTTACTTGTCTTAAATTTCTCAAACTACCCCCTGTGATACAATGTCTCTTTGGTGTGAGTATGGGTTGCTTCGTTATAGTTTTCATGACATACAGGACGGAAATGTGTTACAGATCTTATTATTCATGTAGAATAAGGGGTCTTCTTACATTGTAAATGTAATATGTTCAGATCTTGATCAGTCTTTCTGATTTGGGAAAGTATTAATTGCACATGGAAATAATGGGTTTTTCGAAGAATTAGAACAAGGATTTGGTTGCAGTGGTGAAAGTCTGCAAATTTGGAGAGAGATTGGGATAGGGAGTAAAGGGTTGGGAGCGAAAGACGTGTGTTTTATGTGCACACATACATGAAGTAGTTTGATATTAGACTAACTCTTGTCACATTAAATAATTTGACTAAGGTTGAGGGAAGTGTGTTTAATGTTTACTGATAGCAGTTGTTGGGAAGTAGTATTCAATGGCAGGTTAGTTATATGAGGTAGGGATCTGGGCTAAAGGGTGGTTCACTTTTTCGTTGGATAAGTGTGTGTTTTACAGTTAACCTAGATTTTCTTAAACTACCCCTTGTTATGTATGCTTCTTAGGTGTGATTATGGATTTTGCGTCGTCATAATTTTCAAGAATTGATACTGAAATGTATTAGTATTAATATAGAATACATATCTATACATGCTTATATATATGTTCTAGAATATGGTTTTCCTCATTGTGTATTATAATCTGTTCAGGTCCTAATCGGTCCTTCCGACTGGGAAAACTATCTACTGCGCAAGGAAGGTATAGAGAGATATAGAAATCATAACCTTCCACTTACGTGCTCATGTCCTGGATTATATGAGCTTGGAGTAGCTTCAACTCGGAGCAATTCAGGACATGATGTCCGCAAGCTTGATCAGAAGGGAATCATCGTTGTATACCTCGGACAAGCTGATAATATTAGAACAAGACTTCAGGATTACGGTCGGGGAGGTTCTCATTTGGACCGTGGAAAATCAACCAATAATACGAATGCAGATAGCAATTTTGTTTACCAACAAGGACCTGGATTGTTCAAGGAGATATTCTCCAAGGGTTTTCCGATTGTGTTTAGATGGGCTTCGGTGAGTTTCTTACATCTTTGCCTCCTTTAATAGATATCGATTATCTTTAAGCCTATCAAAACAGATTCTTTATTATGATTTTATAAGCTTGATAATTAATGGTTGATTACATGGCAATGCATTAAACATATAGGGTCTAGTTTTACAAAGTTTTATCAAGTTAATTTGCATTTTGATAGAGAACTAGCAACGTGTATAATAAATCTGGAAAGTTCTTCTTTTTGAATGGGAGAAATCCAAATGATTTTCCAACTGTTCCTTATTCCTTAAATCAAAGAACCTGAAAAATATGTAATAGGCTATTGCTGTTACGTTCACCCGTGTTTGATAATTCTTGATTAATTGACCAAAGCAAGCACTCTTTCATTAAACACAACATGTTTTTTTGTATTTTGTTACTCAGAACCTCTATACTAGTATTCTTGACTCATTTCAAGTGTGGAATTGCTTGTTTACACTTTCAATTATTTGCTCGCTCTCATTCTTGAATCTTGTACAGTTGGAAAACAAGAAAGAAGCAGAGAATACAGAAACCCGATTGCTCCGTGTCTTTGATTACGCATGGAATACAGATGGCAATGGTGCTCGCCGTCCTAATGATGTTTTCCTGAAGCTTGACAAAATTAATTCAAGCGCAAGCCCATTTCCTAATGTCACCAGAAAACTTCAACAATGGCTTTTGGTGTTGGAACAACCATTTATTGGGAAGAAGTCCGGCATTCGAATTAAATCAGTACAAGTCAAATCAGGTGCAAGTAATGATCGGACCAATGTTGATTCCCATTCTCGAGTTTTCAAATTTGGCAGAACACAACCTCGGTTAGTCTTCAATAAATGTGATATGAACGGGGAAGATGCAGTTATTTGTGGGGTTTCCATAGGTGATGATTCCGTCTGTAGAGCGAAACCTGTTCGAGGTAGGAAACGATGTGAAGAACATAAAGGGAAGAGAATAATTGGTTGTGTTCCTGAATCAGTAAAAGAAGACAAGTCAGTTGTTTGTGGTGTGAATCTGGAAGACGGGTCTTGTTGCATCGAAGTCCCAGTTCAGGGAAGGAAAAGATGTGAATTACATAAAGGGATGAGAATCAGCACTTCAAGAAGTGTCCATGATAAAGGAAGTACAGTAAGTAAGTCAGACACCATCTTAGAGAGTGAGGAGGAGCATTCCATCATTTGTGGTGTTTTGTTAAGTGATGCATCTGTTTGTAATGTCAGACCAGTTGGTGGAAGGAAAAGATGCGAACTACATAAAGGAATGAAAATCAGCACTTCAAAAAATGTCCATGAGAAAGGAAGTCCAGTTAGTAATTCAAATACTATCTCTGATATAAAATCAGAGAGTGGGGAGAATTCCAGCATCACTTGTGGGGTTTTGTTAAGTGATGGGTCTGTTTGTAATGTTAGACCGATTGAAGGAAGGAAAAGATGCGGGGAACATAAAGGACAGAGAGCTAACAATGTGTCCATTTCTAAGTCGAAAACAGAAGAAATAATAACTTCAGTCATTTGTGGGGTTGGTTTAGGAGATGGGACTGTATGTACTACAATCCAGTAAAAGGAAGAAGGATTACCTAAGTAAGCTAATACAATAAGATTCAGCTATTGACCCTTGGAAGAAAGGGATAAAAATAAAAGAGGGAATGAAGTATGTTTGTATTTAGCATTCCTTTTATACGGCAAATTTTGCCTCTGGAAGTCTGGTAGTTAAATATTTTGCATCTTAGCTATTGAACCTTGATTTCTACTGTTAAAATATTCTGAAAGAGCATTCTTGGAACATTAATCAATGAAATTGTTTGTTATCTCCTAAGCCGGGGTGAGAATCCAAACTACGATCTCTTTACTGTTAATTTGCAAATATGCATACGTGATGCAAATGGAGTTCCATTTTTCTTCCATTGTATTTGAGATCTACCCGATTTGGTCTGATTTCTTTTCGGATCTTCTAATTAGATTGTGGATACAATCAGTAGTAATTATACTAGATGACTGTAAGCAGTGGGGGGGCCGTCCGAAGATGATTGCTTGTATAACAGAGGCCGACGGAGAGAAAAAAAAACAAAACAAACAATACCACAAAAAGCTTTAGCCACGATTTATGTTTTATTTAGCAACAGTTTCAAAAGCCATTCAACTTGAAACGCTTATATCGTCCAAAATGATCCATTGAACCTTTCTTCTTCGCGCGCGATTTAACCCGAACATGACCCGTTTTTCTGGGTTAAATTTCAAACTTAAAATTCTTTCCTCTAAATTTCTTTCAACCCATATGAATTATAACGATAATTAAACGTACAATGGAAAGAATTTGAAGTAAAACAATGTAAGAAAACTTTTTTTTTAATTGAAATTTTAATCTCAAAATTATGTGATTATGGATGATATTTATAGAAATTTGTTTCAATTTCTCAAAGAAATAACTATTAATTGCTCTCTATTACGATCAATTTGAAGAAAAACGATCGAAAATCGATCAATTTTGAAAAATTAAAAACGAACGTTGAAGCCCAATTTTCAGGGAAATGATAAATAAGGAATGATAAAAGTGATTTTAAGGAATATGAATGTTTGATGTTCTTTTCTCAATTGTTTTGACAGAAAAAAATGAAATTGAAGGTTATTATTGTAGTCAACTTATATAATATAATTGGATGACCGAAGGGAGTCTTTATATATGCCCACATTCGGGAAAAATATAAATAATTTTCGCCATTATTTCATTCTCGTTTTTTTCTTAATATTTTCAAATCTAAACCATATTTCTTCAAATTGGAGCGAAAAAAATAAAATTAAATAATTAACTTGCTGTTTAGCTTTAAACTTTTGTTCCAACTTTATATAGTTGAAAAGATATTAAAAAAAAGAAGAGTTTTGTATAGTTGTAAAATAGTCCTGAAAGTGTAACTAGCTAAAAGCGTTTAACAACTATTTCAATTTATTAACTTTCAAATCTCTTCGAATTTAACTCAAATTCCTTCGAACTGAATATTATAAACAATTATCTTTTTATCTCCCATTCCCTTTTTCTCTTAAAAGATTAAAAAAAAACCCAACCTACATGATTATCGATAAAATTAAATTAAAGAACACAAATTTGTGATAAACTTAAACTAGTAATTATGTTAATTATATTGTTAGTTTATTTTTCTTTAAAAAAATTTGTTTCAGTATAAGTTGTGCAAACTTAATTTTTTTGAAAGTTGTTACAATTAGTTATCTTGTATTTAAGGTAATGGTTGGATATTGATGTATCTTTCTTATAATTAAAGGCAAAAGTTAGGATAAACTAAAGAAAAAATAATTTAATTAATGATAGTTAGATATCTTAAATCAATTGAATTGATTTTTTCTATGCTCATTCTATAAAGGAATGTGCACATTGGACTTAGAAATTTCTTTTTTAGCAAATGAATATGTTTGCCTGTAATTTTTGTATGTTATTATATAAAAATTATAAAAAAAATAGTTAAAATAAAACAAGAAAAATCGATGATATATTTATATTATCTTAATTAATATATTTATTATGCCGTATTATTACTAACTTAATTGTTTAACTGTGTTTCATGTATTAAAAACACTATGTCTCATGAAAAACTCATTTATATGTTCCTGGTCTTCTTATCTTTCTTCTTATTCCTCTTTTTTTTTTCTTCTAGAATGAAACTCATCTATAAGTTCTACATATCAGGTATGAAAAACCCGTTCTTCAGAAATTAAAATTATGCTTTATTTTGTAAACCCTAGAAATTTGATTTCTAATCTTTTTACGCATTTTGACATTCATCTCCATGTAGATCAAAAATTGGGGTTCTCATTTTTTCTTTTAATATTTATGTATATGATCGAAAATAAGTTCTGATCGAAAATTAGGATTCTCCATATAGATCGAAAATAAGTCCTGTTAGGTTATGATCTAGTTGATTGTGATATATTGTAGATATTGGTTTTTCTTTAAGAAATGATGATAATGTTAAATTGATATAAATTTCTTGGAATTAACAAAATTTGATAATATTAAATTAGATAGAAATTTTGATTTTGAAGTAGTTATTCAGCACCCTTTTTTGTGTGAACTTATTGTTGCACCTTTTTCTTGGAATTCATATTGAAGTAGTTATTGAAGCCATATCTACTTATTCAGTAGAGACCCTTATTAGGTACTACTTGATAGACATATTTTTGTGTCTGATTTGATCTTAATATTATATATTGTTGGTACTGATTTTGTATTTATTACGGTTTTTATTTCTTTGTAGGTGTTTTTGGAGAAATGGTAACGACACCCTCAACTTGGATTAAGGCACCCACTCTTTGGTTAAGGGCACCCACACCCATAATTCAAATGATAGAAAGTGGCGGGAAGAAGAATTTCTATTTTTCACGTACATCATGAAATATGAAACTCAAAAGAAATTTGGAAACAAGCTTGGAGTTTGGAAATTCCTTTACTTAGGAAACTAGAATTGTGTGGGAAAGAATTAAAAAGGGAATGATATCGATTTCTTCTCTTATTAGCATCCAGAAACAAAGAAATCAGGAAGTAAAGAATTCTGTTCTGCCAAGGATCAAAGGAAAGATTTGAGAGGATGAAAGGAAGTTTTGGGTGATGGGTAGTATAAATAGAGGATATTAGAGAGTTTGGGGAGGAAGAAACGATTGGTGAAGCTTAGAATTGAAGTGAACAGCAAGAACAAAGTGAACAGACGAACATTTCTGTTGTTGCACGGTGAAGAACTTGAAGAACAAAAGGCTAACCAGAACTGTCATTCATTTCAAACAGCAACGGAAATCTGTTTCTTGTTGCGCATTCATTTCAAATACTTTCTGTATCAGCCTGAAGTGTTCACAGCAACACTTATAACCGTATCTAAGTGTCTGTGAGCATTTCTATTCTTATTGTAAGCAATTTTTGAGTTATAAAAATGATTTTTGAGGATTTTGCCATTACAATGAGGAGACAAACTTCATCTTTGAGGCTACGGAGGAAGCTACTTTTCCAACAATTATGTGGTTTTATTTAATTAATTTATGCAATTTATTTATGATTAATTGCCTTGGTTAAAAATTGATTTAAAAGATTTTTGTTAAGCAATTGTGATTCCGTTAGATGGTGCATGCCTCGGCTTAGGTCATAGATGCTCCATGTTTTTGTTATACAGTTGTTGTTTTGAAAATCTATTTTTGCAATGATTTAGAATCAAATTAAAATGTTAGAATTGCATGATTAAACTTAATCACTTTGAAATTGGAAAGTAGTGGAATCCTAGCCTCAGTTTTCTCCCAACTTTATAATTTTTTTTTGAGTTTTCATACTTTTAGTTTTAGAAATTAAATTTAAAATCAATCTTCACAAGTCTGAGTAACGAATCTTTATTTACCACTTTTAAATTACATCAATTTTTGGCTCCGCCGACGCGGACTTGTTCTTAGAAATGTTTTTAGATTTTTTTTTTAGGTTAATTAGTTTAGTTAGATTTTTATTTTCATTTTTACTTTGTTCTATTTTACTTTTCTTTTGGTATTTCTCTTTTTGCTGCAGGTTTTGGATTTTGGATCGAAAGGAAAGTGAGCCAAAGTTTTGGAATTAAAGTTAAAGATTTTGAATTAAAGCTAAAGACTTGGAGTTAAAAGCTAAAGCTTAAAAGAGCGAAAAACAAGACGAAGATTTTTTTTTTAATTAGATTTTGATTAGATTTTATTTTATTTTATTTTTAGAAAACTGTATTAGGATTTTAATTGTTTCTGTATTTGTTTTTATTTTTGGACTCCTCTCTTTGGACTTTGGACTTTTTGGACTTTATTATTATTTTTAACCCTACGGAAGGGTAGTGTTAAATATAAATTGCACAGAGAAGGACGACAATTACGATATTGTCTCGGCCCCTCGGGTTCGCACACTGACACAAGAGTTGGTGGCCCGAGTCGACTTCAACCGATTCATCGCCCGTCTGGTACGGGAGGTAAGACTCGATCAACCTACGAATCACCTGCAAGTGGGTTTACGGTATTCCTTCGTATGCATATATCCTGAGGAACTGAAAACGGACTTACTTTTCTAGTAAAGGGCAAGAACTGGCCATACAAGATAAGGACTCAGATTTCATCACCGTTTCCTTATTGCCCGCCTTAGGAACACGTTACCTAACGCGAACCTAATCCTTAAAATTTGACTAGAAAGAAGACCGATAGGGTATCAAGCTTATTGGAAAATTATTCAAAAGGATTGTATTGGTTGCTTTGTTAGCCTAACTCGAAGTTCGAAAAGATTATTTTAAGTTGATTAGCGCCGCCTTGTAACCCAGTGAAACGTTGCCAAAGAGGCAGGGTTATCAAAGATCCTTAGAGCTTATCCTGTTTCTCTTCGACTTAATCTAATTCGGATCGTCCTAAGAGGTTTGCTAAAACTGTAACTAGTTGCCTTTTGAAAGAATAGAAACTGGTCTAGAAAACAATTTAAGTGGAGCCATCATGTTTTTTGTTTGCTAGAATCAATAGGTTTGATTTGGTTGAGTCGACCTTGCTTTGTGTTTGTTTAGAATTCCCTTCTGATTAGGAGTTATTGCATGCCCATTGAGCGTGCCTGGAGAAGAGATTCTATTGGCCGTTTGATCAGCGACGAGAATAGAAACTTTGTCGCTGAAAGTGAGAATTTAGGAAACCCTTCTTTTGAGAGCCCTATCTTTGGAAACTTTAGTTTTGAGAATTTGTCTCTTAGTGAGGAAGTTATTCCTAATTTTTCAGTTGTGTCAGAAATGACAACCTTGAAATCTTTGTTGAATCCTACTAGGACTGTTCGTCCATCATGTATCAAGTTGGCTGAAACTCAAGCCAACTATGAGTTGAAACCTGGGACCATACAGATGCTCCCACTCTTCTTAGGGAAAGAAAATGAAAACCCTTACTTTCACATTAGGGATTTTGAAGAAATATGTAGTACCCTAAAAATTCATAACATGTATGATGAAGCTTTGAAACTTAGGTTATTTCCCTTTTCCCTGAGAGACAAGGCCAAATCTTGGTTATATAGTTTGCCATCTGAATCCATCGAGACATATGAACAACTTACTGCTGCCTTTTTAGCTAAATTTTTCTCTAGGCACAAGATATCAAAACTTAGGCAAGATATTTCCACATTTGGGCAACACGAAGGAGAGTCTTTGTACACCTATGTGGAAAGGTTCAATGAATTAATAACACAATGTCCCCAACATGGTTTAGAAGACCAAAGACTGGTCCAAATCCTTTATGAAGGGCTAGATTATCAACAATCATCATAGTTGAGTCATTGTGTACATGAAGTTTTGATAGTAAAGATGTTACTGAGGCGATGAAACTTTTGCATGAGATTACTGATAAGACCCATCAATGGGAATGTAGTAAGGAACCCCCTAGAAAAACTCTTATGAGTAGAGGTAATGTCAATAGTGTAGATGAAAGTCTTGAATCAGATGCCAAATATGCCTTTATAGTGAAAAGGTTAGAAGCCTTAGAATTAAGTCAATCTAGTCGAGGAATAGAGCCCAAGCCATTTTGGGAAGGACAGACTGTTGAAGAGCAAACCCATGCTCTTTATAATAACACTAGATATGATAACCGTCAGAAGTTTGATTCATATTCAGAAACCTATAACCCTGGTTGGAGAAACCATCCAAATTTTTCTTGGTCTAAGGACCAGAATCAAGGTCAGTCTAGTAACCCTCAGGGTCCACCAGGTTTTGGTTATACTAAGAATTCTTCTGGACCGGCACAATTTCAGAACTCTTTAGACAAAAAGATCATGAGTTTAGAAGAGTCTCTCGCTTTCCTAACATGTAACTCTGCTGAGTTTCAGAAAAAAATCAACCAAGATTTTGCAGACAATAAGAAGATAGTGCAAGATAACTCACAGGCTATCCATGATTTAAGAAACCAGTTTAGTCAGTTGAATGAGTTTTTAAGAGAAAAAAGCAAGTTCCCTAGTCAACCACAACCCAACCCTAGAGGAGTTCATGCGTTATCTACTAACCATGTGAATTCAATTAAAATCCTTATGAGTGGTAGAGTAGTAGACAATGAGGTAACCTCGCCCAATAGTGAACATGTTGTAGTTCACCCTTCCGAGCCTATAGTTGAAGAGACTGATAAAGTCTCTAAAAAATCCAATACGGTTCCGGCTGAACCCGATTTTGTGCCCAAAGCCCCATTCCCACAACTTCTAATACCAACTAGGGAGGAATCCAACTTTAATGACATACTGAAGGTTTTTAGACAAGTCACAATAAACCTTCCGCTATTAGATACAACTTTAATGACATACTGAAGTTTCTTAAGGATATTTGTACACGAAAGCGAAAGCTTAGTGTACCAAAGAAAACCTTTTTAGCTAGTCATGTGAGTTCAATTCTCCAGAATACTACAACTCCTAAGTACAAAGACCCAGGGTCCCCAACCATTTTTTGCACAATGGGTAACTACCGTGTTGAGAAAGCGTTACTTGACTTAAGAGCCAGTGTGAACTTACTTCCGTACCATGTGTACCTTCAGCTAGGACTTGGTGAGTTGAAACCTACTCAGATAACACTGCAATTAGCTGATAGGTCTGTGAAAATTCCTCGTGGTATCATAGAGGATGTTCTTATTGAGGTAGATAAGTTTATTTATCCAGTAGATTTTGTTGTCCTTGATACTCAACCTGTCCGTGACCCAGAGAATCAGATACCTGTGATATTAGGTCACCCGTTTTTAGCTACATCTAATGCGATCATTAACTGTCGAACTGGTATTATGAATTTTTCTTTTGGTAATATGACTATTGAACTAAATATTTTCCATATTAATAAGCAACATTCTGAGTTAGGTGAAACGTGCATGGAGGAGGTAAACATGATAGAAACATTAGTTCAGGAGTCATTACCAAATACCTTATTAGAAGATACATTAGAGGAATGTCTAGTTGATCATCATTTAGAAGAAGAAATTGACAATTTTCGGGAACCTCTAGAAAATAGAGAAAGTGTGATGAGTCTATCTAGAGACACTAAAAACTTTAAGTTTGGGGGTGACTATCATTCTCCATGTGCTTTATATCTTAGAAAGGTCCCTAACTTGGGACTTGACATATGCACCTCTACCATTTTACAAAATCATCTTCGAGCTAGATTCCCTGAACCTGTTGATGTCCAGAAAGAAGTTCAGTTGCTAGAAACCCATCCTCTGGTCGATGTGGTTTACCTAGGAAATAATACCAAGATTGACTTTGTTTTCCCATCAAAATATTTTCGTCCATATGTGGGAACGTTAGAATTTCAAATGTGTCAGTTATTAAGTTTTGAGACTAAACCTAATTATCTTAGGAGATTAGAATCGACATATTTGTTTAAGAATGACCACCTTCATAGTAGTCAATTATGTAAGTCAACTCCGATTGACTTTGAGGATCCAAAATTATTCAGGTTATTATTATGTGATTTTAAGTTCTTAGTTAAGTTAGTCCAGACTTTACAACCTGTAGATTCTTCCTACGAAGAAATCCAGCCTAAGAAAATATTTTATCTAGACCCTTCTATGGAACCTGAACCATAGCTAGAAGTAGTTGTCTTAAACAGAAAACTAGATAAGGGTGTGCTCGGTTTGTTCATTTTCTTGGCATTTTGGATAACCCTATTTGATTTAGAATTGTTCCGATTATTGCTGTATGATTTTATGAGGTGACTAATTCTTTCTTAGTCTGGCTGAAGACTTTAAACTTAGCACTTCTTGGGAGGTAACCCATGCTCATGAAACACGGTAATATCTTTCCCTATCTCTTCGATTGGCAACAGTTTATCCTTGTTCATGCTCTTAATCATTCATCTTTAGAAACATTGAGGACACTGTTTGATTTAAGTTTGGGGGTAAGGGAGAAACTTTTTAGTGAAATAATAAAGCTCTAGAATTTAGAAGCTTGTGAGCACTTCAGGGTGACACTAACCATTCTAGGTAGATGGAAACTTAGCTCTTTTTTCTATAGGAATTGGTGTACCCAGTGAAATGGTCTATTCATAAAAGGACAGAGTTCAGGTGTTAGAAATAACATGATAGTTGTCACCACATCTCGGAGTCTATCACTTCCATATCACTTTCTGTTTTACTTTTGCAAATTTGTGTTTCTCTAAGTGATTTGCTGGGGCCCAGTATCAAATTGTTATCGGCGTCGGGATGAAATAGAGTGTTTTGAGATCAACCCCCATTATTATATTTTAGTTCTATGAAAAAAAAGAGGGTATTATTGACTCTGTGTTTGGGTTCTTCCTGTCTCCGTCGCCTAAGCAAACGTGGAATGCAGGATCCATGGGAACCCGAGAATAGACCAGTTCAATTGATATTAGTATTAGATTTAAGAACAGTGGGTGCGTATCTCGAATTCATTAGGTTTCATCCTGGCAATGACCTTCAGACAGATATGGGAAACGCCGTTCACCTTAGTCAACACTTGCAACCTTCATATTTTCTATGCTCATTTTCTAAATCTTTTCATGTGATTGAACTATGATAGATTCTGAGACTTGTGGTTAAACAATTATCTGAGTAGAGCTCTGTTGTCTTAGATATGAATTTTAGTATGCTTGAGTAAACACTCGTGTACATCAATTGGACTCATATATGGTAATGATTCCCATAGCCGAAGAATTGAGTAAGCCAACTAAATAGCTTGTTTAGTGTCTATTCTTAATTGTTCACGAGTCGCTAAAATCTGGAGTAAAGGTTTTGTGGGTATACCTCTTGTAAACTGATAGTCACGTTTTCATGTCTAATTTGTTCTCAATTTGTTCTTTGTTAAAACTCGATTTTGTATTAATATTGTGATTTTATGTAATAATAGGTACTTATGGAGAAATAACATTTGGGAAAAATTGGCATGGAAAACTACTAAAGGCACCCGTAAATTGATAAAGGCACCGGGACATTGGATATGGGCACCCCCTTCTTCACGGTTCAAAAACTCAATTTGGCGGGAATATTTTGGTTTAAATGGAGACATCCTGAATTGATTCTGGATGAGATTTTCACGTAATTTTTGGGTCAAAAATCACAAAGAATGATTACCATATAAATATTGATCGATTAATAACCAGAAGATACGTGAAAATCACTAAAAAGATTCAATCACAGATCATGAATATTTTGTTTTCTCTCGAGAGAGAAATATTTTTCGGGAATGATTTGATGAAGAGAATATCTGCATAGAGTCAGTATCAAACCCCTTTTTAATGCCTACAAGATACGATGGAAAAATACTCAGAGATACATAGAATAGAATCATATCAGAAAATCAAGAAAAAAGTCATCGGGTTAATGAAGATCCTGTTGAGAATTAATGGATGGACTTGGAGGTGTTATGAAGCTATAAAAAGGTGTTTTGGGTATCATAGAAGGGGGGGAAGCTTAGGGTAAGGTTCAGAGAGGCAGAGAAGCTCGAAAAATCAATCCAGAGATTCTGCTGCTGCTGGTGCACGGAGAACAGGAAAAGGCGATGGAAGCTTCAACCGAAAGGCGACGAAAAAAAGCTGCAACCTGTTTGCAACGATTATTACAAATCAGCAACATTTGTTCTTCAGACTCTCTGTAACAGTGAATCTATAACTCATATAATAGTTGCAAATTCACTGTTTTCTTTATTTTTCTCATTTTTTCTCATTTTGAGCATTGAATTGTAACTCTGAGCAAATGAAAAATATGAGGAGCTGAACCCCATCTCTGAGGCGACGGTGGAAGCTATTTTTTTCCAAAAATTATGTGGTAATGTTATTTAATTAATTTATGCAATTATTTTATGATTGTTTTCCTTAATTAAAAATTGATTTAATAATTTTTATAGAGCAATTGTGATTTCGTTAGATGGTATATGCTTTTCCTAGGGTCTAGATATTCCATGCTTTTGTTATACAATTGTTACTTTAAGAATTTACATATTGCAACATTTTAGAATCAAGTTAAAAGTTAGAATTGCATGATTATAATTA
>JAJJMC010023232.1:1094279-1123428 GCA_023531435.1 Papaver californicum
GTTCGAGAGAAACAAACCCGTTTTTACCACTATCTAAAATTACATCATAAACCCTCACGAGACAAAAACTCGTCCACTAGGGACACCTATGGGTTTAACGGCTTATTACATATGCTAAATGTATCACGATTCCTGCGAAAGTGAGTTAGGATTTTATTTGATTTTTAGATTAGATTTGCTCTAGGACTAGCAAATAATAAGTTTGGGAGTATTTGATAGACACATTTTTGTGTCTGATTTGATCTTAATATTATATATTGCTGGTACTCGATTTTGTATTTATTATGGTTTTTATTTCTTTTTCGGTGTTTTTGGAGAAATGATAACGGCACCCTCAACTTGGATTAACGCACCCACTCTTTGGTTAAGGGCACCCACACCCAGAATTCAAATGATAGAAAGTGGCGGGAAGAAGAATTTCTATTCTTCACGTACAGCGTGAAATAGGAAACTCAGAAGAAATTTGGAAACAAGCTTGGAGTTTGGAAATTCCTTTACTTAGGAAACTAGAATTGTGTGAGAAAGAATTAAAAAGGGAATGATATCGATTTCTTCTCTTATTAGCATCCAGAAACAAAGAAATCAGGAAGTAAAGAATTCTGTTTTTGGAAAAGATTTTCGGTGGTCTGCCAAGGATCAAAGGAAAGATTTGAGAGGATGAAAGGAAGTTTTGGGTGATGGGTAGTATAAATAGAGGATACTAGAGAGTTTGGGGGAGGAAGAAACGATTGGTGAAGCTTAGAATTGAAGTGAACATCAAGAACAAAGTGAACAGACGAACGTTTCTGCTGCTGCACGGTGAAGAACTTGAAGAACAAAAGGCTAACTAGAACTGTCATTCATTTCAAACAGCAACGGAAATCTGTTTCCTGTTGCGCATTCATTTCAAATACTTTTTGTATCAGCCTGAAGTGTTCACAACAACACTTATAACTGTATCTAAGTGTCTGTGAGCATTTCTATTCTTATTGTAAGCAACTTTTGAGTTATAAAAATGATTTTTGAGGATTTTTCCATTACAATGAGGAGCTAAACTTCATCTTTGAGGCTACAGAAGAAGCTACTTTTCCAACAATTATGTGGTAATTATTTAATTAATTTATGCAATTTATTTATGGTTAATTGCCCTTGGTTAAAAATTGAATTAAAAGATTTTTGTTAAGCAGTTGTGATTCCGTTAGATGGTGCATGCCTCGGCTTAGGTCATAGATGCTTCATGCTTTTGTTATACAATTGTTGTTTTGAAAATCTATTTTTGCAATGGTTTAGAATCAAATTAAAATGTTAGAATTGCATGATTAAACTTAATCACTTTGAAATTGAAAAGTAGTGGAATCCTAGCCTCAGTTTTCTCCCAACTTTATAAAAAGATATTTGAGTTTTCATACTTTTAGTTTTGAAAATTAAATTTAAAATCAATCTTCACAAGTCTGAGTAACGAATCTTTATTTACCACTTTTAAATTACATCACTACTTTCATATGTTCTAGATAGAGCCATCTATATCCATCTCCAATGATCGTCTCAAATACAGTGATGAGTTCAGTATCCAATCTGATATTTTATGATTTGCTAGGATCTATGTAGCTGACTCCTGAGAGTTATTTGGCCATAATAATTTTGACTGGCACCTGGCAAAAATAAGAATGTAAAAATTTATGTTTTTACTGCTATAAAGAACTCTACCCTTAGCAAGACCAATTCATTGAGTTTGCGTTCCTTGGATGCAATTTGCACTTTTCTACTATATATTCACATATTATAAGGGTGATCATGATTTTTCTATGTTTCAGTTGTAGGTGTTTTTGTACAATGCCTAATATCAAAATCCATATCACTACAATGGTGATTGGTGCGGAAACGTGATAACGATACATATACCGGGGTTCATCTATAATATCTGGTTTTCCAGGGAATGTTCACTCTATAGGATATAAAGAAGAAAGTAGTGGGTCTACATGGTTTTAAACATGAACCTTATTTCGAAGTCTACGATCTGGTACTGGTTGATATTACAGGGTGTAAACGACGGATATTGATTGACGGAGAAGAAACCTTGAACTCTTATGTTGAAGAAGCACGCAGAGTTCAAAATATTTTCATAATAACATCTCAGAAAGTAACAACAAATCGTGTTCCCGCAACTTCCACTACCAATAATGTTCGTCAAGTGTGTCAAAATGGGAATACACCTTCAACCCTATTAAACCCTACCAGCAATAACAGATTAAGTTCCTCCGTTAATGATAACTCTAACATTGTACGGTGCAGCCTCAACGGAGCTGGCACTGGTAATAATTTTATTTTTCTATCAATAATTGTTATACTGTTATCATTTCCAAATATCGGTATCCCAACCTGTGGATCTTACTATACTTTCCTTGTAAAGAACCCTCGTAACTATGTTATGTTGCTCACACAACCTGGGAATAGCTAGTAATCTGTGTATATACTTTTACACACGACATTATAATATGTATTCATACATCGTCTAGTCTCGTATAATCAAAGAAAGTCGGTATATTGTTACAACTAGTTTATCACTGTTACACTGTGAATGTATCAAATTTGTAATTATGATGTCAATACGGCAATACCAACATCTATCTAGGAGGCGCCTTGGAGTAACTTGGGACCGACCATCTCCCATTAAGGAGCTGATGGTATCGATCCTTGTGCGGATGATACCTAATCAATGTTTTTAATACTTGTTGGCTATCCTAAACTAAGACTTGTTGTGTTACCTAGTTTGTCTTGTTTTATTCGGCTATTTATTTTTATTTTGTTGGTGGATGACGGATGAACTTATCGTTTAATATGTTATATGAATGGTTTGAAGTTATTTATTCGTTGTTACGTTAAATTATTGGTGGTAAAAAATATAGTTTTTTTAGCAATTGAGATTTAGAATCGGTGGGTAATGCACATACGTGTCCACCGATTCCAGCTTCACCTGTTGTGACAATTGCTGGTTTTTTCAATAGATTCATAATCGGTGGACAAGACACTATCCACCGATTCTGACTGACTATCTGGTAAATATGATTCAGAATCGGTCGATACGTATGTGTTGTATCCACCGATTATGAGTAACTTATTTTTTTAATTTTTCTTGCAATTGCTTTTGTTTAAAAAAGTTCCAACAAGAATTCAAAGTAACCAAAAAGCAAATCCATTTCATTTATTAAGAGTGGTTGTTCAATATATGAAAGCTACAAACCATGGGTATCCGATAGTTTATTTGTTAACAAAAAAAAAAATACTTAATTCAACACGATTGTACCCTTGTTTTTTCCGGCTCGACCAATTCATCCCAAAGTTTCATGATGGGATCGTATTTTTTCAGCCATTCTTTAGAGGTGTTGTTGGTGAAACCTGGAAAATAAGTGAATCTACACAGTAGAGATAATGGACGATCTTCTCGTAGACTAAGACCGATAAAATGTATGTTGCTAATGTTGACTATAACAATTCTTCGATCCTTAAGCGATTCATCACACTTTGTTCTCTTTGGTGTAAAGGTAAGAGATGTTCCTGACCAAAATAATGAACAATGCAACTCCACATATCCTCCAATAACCGCTCTACCATCCCATTCTGTCCTCCTGATGCTTGCGTTTGCTGCGTAGATTTGCCTCACAATGGACAAGTTTTTAGGATCATCCTCCTTGATCTTCCTAAGGATATTACTTGTTTTAGTTGCATTCATCGACTTTACTCTTGCTTTTTGATATGGTTTTAACCCACAAACGACAATGTGTCCAATAAGAGATTCCAGATCATCATGATTGTGACAATCATTCAACACTCTACATAGCTTGTATACACCATTGCATCTACGCATTATAATCTTAAACGGGCACTCATGCTTCTTTGATTTAGTAATGTAGACCCTCTGCGTCTTCTTCACGTACAGTTTGTCCTTTGCCCATTGACTTTCAATCTTTCCACTTTTCTCGTAAAAAATTTCCCAACAATCATGCCTCGAACGTTTTCCTAAGACTAATGCTTGTTTGATATTTATCCCTTTGTCCACAAACCATTGTTTTGCATCACATCTCCTTTCCCACACCATATCAGTGTAGTAGTGGTCAGAAGTATCAGGCCACATCTGAGACAAGGGTCCAGGTTGATCGTTGCCCATTGTTTCAACAATCTACAATACATATCGAAAAAATAAGCCTAATAGAATCGGTGGACATGAGAAAATCGTGCGAAGGATTCTAAAGAATCGCTGGTTATGGACTCCAATATTGACCGATTCTACATTGTCTACATTTTTGAAAAAAATCCTGAAATGATGGAATCGACATACGTGAACTGACTTGTGTGTCGATTCTAGCATTCACCAAAGGGGAACTCTCTTGACACTTTTTTAACTAGAATCGGTGCATAGTTCAACACATATCGAATGATTCTGTTTTTGGAAATTTTGGGTAAATCTCCAAGAGATAGAATCGTTCGATAAATGAGTCCATAAATGATGAATTTTTATCTAACAATTCCCGCCAAAATATACCAGAATCGGTCGTTGTTCATGACCACATCCACCGATTCCGGTTGATGTTCTCCAGGAGATATAGAATCGTTCGATATGATGTTATCTTATCCAACGATTCTGGGTATAGCATAACCCAGAAAACAAATTAAAACTTTATAAAAAATCCAATGTTGGACGATTATAAGGTTGAAAAACATGTTTGGAGATTCTAATAACGTATACCTGATGGTTGAAAGCATTAAGACCTTCATTTTTTCGATTAGATTCTTCATTTGCTTGAGTAAATTCATCAAATATGCCTTGGTTCACACGTTCTTCTTCATCAAACAAATAATCCAAATTGGTAGGATCGAACTTTCTTTCGTAGTCTGATTGGTGATACGCCACTAGAATCCTCATCGTCAATATAAATTTTCATCTTTACTACCAAATCACAAAACCCTATTTTTGCCCTACTTTTTCTCCTTCTTCTACAAACTTTGAAAAACAACTTTACTCTACTTCTTACAATCTAACACTAACTATAATCTAATTTTAATCATAAACTAAGTTTGACTAACATTTAAATTAACTAATACTAATCAAGTATATTAGTTAACAATATAAATAATTAAATATAAAATTCTTATTTTTTTTTTATAATGATCCTATTTTAATTATTAATGATATAGTTGAAATAATTTTTATAGACCTAAATTAGCCGGAAACAAAAAAACTACTAAATTATAAGTTAGTGTCTTCGTTTAGGTGCATATAGGATACAGCTTTTTGGTTTATGCATTGGGGGCTTCTAAAAGGAGGACTATTCTATGCTAGCAGGTCAACTTTTGCTCTTCCTATTTATTGATTTCTGTATAAATAGATTTTATGCACGTGTTCAAATCTACAATGATGATTACTTTCTCAGATCTAGACTAGAGTATTTCTTTTTAGTTCATAATTTCTCTTGGCCCTATCGCCTACTCTGCCGTGTCGCATATATATATATATATATATATATATATATATGATCAAGTACTTAGCTAGCTGGGTGGTGTCTTTTCATGCCAAGACAAGAAAATAGAGGTGATCGAACTAGCTCTGAAACTTCATTCTACCGGTGAGTCAATAACTGGCCAGTCAGAATACTCTAACTGCACAAGAGATTGTCCTCGTTCAATGGGTTGAGTATTGGAATTCTCGGCTATGTGCGTTTTCAAAAATAGGTTTATTTGGTTTTGTATAAAAATAAAAAAACCAATCATTTAGAGAAAAAAAAACTCGTATTTTTTTTAATTTATTTTTTAAAAAATATTTTAAAGAGAAAAAAAAGTGATCCTTTAACTTGTTAAAAGAAAGAGCGGTCTTTATTATAAACAGAATAGTAAAGTTATAATAATTGACTAAGAAAACCTACTATTTTTTTGATAAAACCATAAATAAAAACGTTACTATTTTTCAAAAACGGGGAATACTTTATATGAAAAGTTGTATTCCGTTTTACGTATCAAATAGCCCTGACTACATTAAATCCATTCGGGTGTTTGGATATTAGAAAATATAAATATCTTTTATTAAAAGTAATAATAATTTTTATAAAAAGTCACCTTTTTTTATTTACCATTTGTTCATTTCTAAAAATTAAAAGGTTTCTAAAAATATATATATAAACGTTCCCTAAATGGTGTTAATAAAAATTATGATGAAATCCAAAAATAAGGATATATTTTAAAAATTACGATGAAATCTAAAAATGGGGATATATTTTCTAAAACCTATGCCATAGTTTATGCCTACATTATAAGAGCACTTATAGGGTATATACTTTCTCTACTCCAAGAAGACAAATATAAATATGAACACGTCACTACAAGTGCTCTATTACCTTCATTTCCGATTTGGAGGTCTTAATAAAATACTTTGCTCCAATTAGCCGGGCACTAGTATTTTCAATTAGTTCGAGTCGTTGTGTGGTTGGTTATAATTTCACATTATGTGTGTTTTCTTGGGTATCTTTCTAAACAGGTTTTGAAGATTACTTTAAATTTAAAATTTATAAACAATGGTAATTTATATTGGATGAAGATATAGAATACTAGCAAACAATTAAAAAAAAAAACAAGAAACGTTAAAAAAAAATTTGGAGAACAAATCCGAGAAGAAATTCACCAAAAAGACACATACATCTTGTACCTTTATGACCATCCTCCAGTATAGAAAACAAACACACCCACCCGATCAAACAATCATAAAATTCAATTGCTAGTTGCTTTTGTCAATGTTTTAACCGTGACAGTAGATCCAAGAAGCGTAACAAATTTTCCGATCTCTGCTGTGAACGTGTCGTATCGGAGGAAAAACTCTACCACCATTAGTCTGGCTAACAATAGGGCGATATTTTTCCCGGGGCATTGTTTATTATCAGGGGTTGGATCAACTGTCTGACGCTCATTGAACCAGTAACCATACCTCAGCAATTTTTCTCCTTCTTCGCCCATAAATCTTGTCCCTATAAACTCGTTTGGATTCTCAAATATCTTAGGATCTCGAGCAGCCAACGGTTGGTATCCAAATAGAAGTTCACCTTTCTTGACTTGAAAACTAGCATCATGACTGCTTATAGTCATATCTTCTTTAGCTCTGGCATATTGATTCTCTGCAGGCGGTTCCATCCGAAGAACTTCGAACACCACCGATTTCGTAAGTGGCATTTTTTCAATTGATGCAAGAGTCACAACTCCGCCTTCGGATTTAACAACGCCTCTAATTTCTTCGGCAAGATCCTTATGCAAATTTTCACCTCCTAGGTATATCCATTTCATCAGAGCGCGGAAAAGGGGTCTGAAACCAGCGTAAGCATTGGCACCGGACATAAAAACAAGATTATGACAAGTTTCCTCTTTTGATAACCCAAGCTTCTTGGCTTCATCAAAAACTGGCGACGATGAAGTGTAAATAGCATCGTAAATCTTTTGATAATCAGATTTTACAAGAAATGAAGGACATGGAAAAGTATGCAAGAGAGTATCTTCAACCCAACTCAACCACTTGGGTAACCCCACAGTCGCTATGGGAAGGAATTGTACACCTAACCATCTTTGCATCATTGCCGGACCTTTGTTGCGGAACTTGGCAGGATCAATATCGAAAAAAACACGAAGAAGTAAATTGACAGCCATGTCATCACTATAAGTGTTAAAACTAGCTTCACCTTTTGCAGACACATCGGAGTCGAGATTATCGAAAAGTGCAGAAAAATATGTTTGAGATACCGGAATGAGTTCATGGTGTATGGATGCAAATAGACTGAGATAGAGACTTTTAAGTTTCCCATGTTTTTCATCTGAAGGATCCAAATAAGCACTAACTTTATACCCACCGGTGAAAGAAGTTGAAGGCACATAATTACCTATAAGAACATCTTTCTTCTCGACTTTCGAATGATCGAAAAGGATCGGAAAACTAACTGCATCCGCTAGAACAATGACTTTAGGGTCTGGAACATTGATAAACTCCGCAAAAAGAAGGTTCATTCGGAAAACAGTTGAATTGTATTCTTCCATACGTGATTTAATGAATTCGGTATGACCTTCCAAGTAATTGTAGTTGTAACGATCTGAAATTGGACCGAGAACCGGGAGACCCAAGTCCCCGGGGATCTCTTTTAACGGTACTTCCGACGCCATTGTTGTTGTCTGTTACGTCGAAATTGGATTATATCGGTGGAGGAATTAGCTAACCGGTGATGCACTAAAAGTACTTCTGCAAATTTAGCTCTTGTTCTTAAATCTTTTATATATAACCAGGGATGGAGGAAGGGGGTAAGTGCCCCACCTTTTTGTTGAAAATAATAAGTTACGTGCAATTATTCCTGGCGGCTTTTGAAAACCGAATAGTCAAAGGTAGCAGCTAACCTTCTCCTCATACTTTAGATTTATTTATTTCTGCGCAAAGAAATTTCATGGACATGTGATTGTGACTTAGAGAGCAATTTACTTGTTTATTGATTAAATTATCTAGCTAGCTTTATGCGGTGTCAAAACAAAGAAAAAACGTTGATTATCATTTAAGCTTAACACGATGGATTGATAAGCTTGATTATGTAGCGATGTGGGGAACGTTAAGGACAAACAGCTAATAATGTGTCCATTTTTAATTCAAACAAAGAAGAAACTTCAGTTCGTAAGTTTAGGGTTCAAGGTTCAGGATTATTAGTAAATTATAATTAAACTATTGACTATGGATATAGGAAGGTGTAGAGTACCTTTCAAAGAATGAGTATATTCGGGATTTAGGTTTTATGATTTTTTTGTATGAGAGCAGTACTCATATTATTAAAGGATTTTTAATAAAATGACAGACTATTAACAAATAATATAATAAAATGCTCACGTTTCATTGAACTTTAATAAAATACCCCAACCGTTAGTAATTCTGTTAAGGTCCATCAAATTGGTAAAATATCGTTTACTTGGTCAATTTATCATCAGAAGAGATGAGATTTTAATGAGTATAATTACAAATATACCCATTACTAATTAACCGTTCAAGATGGGTTACATGAATTCTGACCGTTACATTCTTTGGAAACCTAATTAACCGGATGTCGGAAGAACCAAATCGTGAAGAGAAAGATCCAATTTCTCTCTTTCTTTCCCTTCTTCTTCTTCTGATCTTCTTTATTTCTTCTCATCTCTTCTTTTCAACTCCCTACACAACCACCATTAACCACCTCCATCACTGATTCATCGAGAACAACCACCCACCATCAACATCTTTTTCTTCTTCTTCTCAACATCTTCTTATCTTATATAAATACTAAGTTTAAGTAAACCCCAGAAAATTAAATCACAATTTTCATCATTTTTTTTGTTCATCTTCACGGTCTGATCTAACTTCCACCACTCAAACCAACTTCCATCACCATTTTACCACCACCATAACAACAAGCTCCATCACCAGTTAACCCACCACCACCAGAACCAGAAATAAGATCAGCAACAACCACCCACCACCGCCTTCTTTTTCTTTTATCATCATCTTCTTTTTCTTTTAATTTTTTGGTTGAAGAATGGGTTTTACTAACGGAGTTCTATTCGTGGATTTGAGCAATCAACATGAATAAAATTAAATATTTGTTCTTTGAAGCTTAATTTAGTTATGCAAATATGTAAATATGTGATGTGATTTAATTTTCAGATAGAGAATTTAAAAATATTTGATTTATGTTCTTTTCTTATATGTTTAAATGCTTAAGATATGATTGAATTGGGGTAAGGGGTTTCAAGTGATTTGGGTTTTAATTGATTTGTTCCTTTTAATTGCAGGAAGTAGTTTGTCTAATCTACATATTAACGAATTGATGAAAAATGAGGTTAATTGACCTGCTTAACATTTTTGGTAATTGAAGAACTGATTTTCCAATAAACCAAAAAACAAAAAACGAATTAAATTAGACCGAGTCGGTCGTTCTAAAAACCGAACAAGTCAATGGTCTAACTAGGCCTCTTTCACACGATTCAAGGGCTTTAACATCTTTTTCAATAGCTGATTTAGTGCCACCTAATCTCTAACTACAATTAACCTTTTTTTAAAAAAAACTAGATGGGTCAAACTGTGGGCATTTTATTCATGTTCAAAAAAACGGGGTTATTTTATAAACGAGGTTTTCGTACATGGGCATTTTATAAAAAGCCCCTATTATTAATGGAGTAAATTTTCTTCGAAACGAAGCGACTTGATTGCTCAAGGATTTCCTTTTTGGACGATCGAAGGGAGTCCTTCTATGTGATCACAATGGCGCTAAAAATGCAATGTATGGTAACATTTTTTTTTAGTTTTTAATCGATTCAATTGAACATGAATTGATCGTGTTTTCTTTTCCAAAATGATTTGATAATCGAAGAGTTATAATCCCCAACTATCATTAAGCACCATCAAATCAATCAAAACTCGAATTGGTCGTCAATTATTTCAATCTAAAAACCTTGAAAAGACCCTCACCTAATCTATTTTGCGACGGTTTCATTCAATTCGATCAAACTGGATCGAAATTGATCATCCTTTCATAAAATTTATTTTATAATCAGAGATTTGGGGTCCCCAATTATACTTTTACTACATCAAATAGATTGAATTCCATCAATTTCACCTTCAATTGCTTTAAATTAAAACAAAAAATTAAAAAAATGTGGCGTATAAAAATTGTGATGTAAAAAAAAACAATTAGTAACGCATATATACGTTCATAATTTATTTTCTATCGCAAATAGAAAATTTTAGTTAAAACTAAATCGGATCGAATTCGATCGAATCTTCGATCTCCTCTTCACCACATACGGTCATCTAGTTATACTTACCTGGACGGGTCTATGGGTGATAATGAAGGCCCATGACCTAGGTTAACAACCTCCGTTGCACTCTAGTGGATACTGCCATAATCTATTTGGAGTTGGGTGAGAACAGTGAAGAAAAGGGCCATAAGCATTTCTTAAGGTGTAAACAAACCAAAAAACCGACTATTTTTTTCGTACAAAAATAACATAAAAATACATCAGAATGTACCATTAAAGAGAATCTGTATATATTTCTCATTACATAGGAAACACAGTATATTCGTATATGTTGGTATATTTGGAAATTTTGGATAAAAATGGGAAAGATATTTATATATTCAGAGAGATATTTTTGATATTTACTATATAAAAATAAAGAGAATATTTTTGTTTTATTTTAGGGAAAATTAGAAATATATCCCGGATTTGAACTAGCAATTAAGGGATATGTTCTATAACGTTAGGAATTAAGGGATATGTCTCAGTCGTCCATTTTTTCTGTTAACTATATATTTTTGGACAGTTATGCCCTCCACAATAAAACATTTAATGGTTAAAGAGAGGGAAAATTGAAAAATAGATCCCGGATTTATGAAGTTGATCATGATGGTGATTGATTGACGGAAGCGGGAGTTGATGATGGTGTGGAACCAATTTAAGTATCAAGGGCATAACTGTCTAAAAATATATATTTAACAGAAAAAATGGACGGTTGAAACATATCCTTTAATTTCTAACGTTGTAGGACAGATTCCCTGATAATTTAAATCGGGAATATATTTTCAATTATCCCTTTATTTTATCCAATTATACCTTTGAACGGTTTTCTTGGCTTTTTTGGATTAACATTTACAATTACGTAAAAAAAGGTAGTAGTTTTATTTTAAAAATTACACTATATTTATTTGTTGTATAAGGACGGAAAAGGAGAAAGAAAATAAAACAAATATGAGTGACTATTTAAGATTTTGTGAAAGGAAACACAATTATAGGATTTGAGTCTTACATAGCACTGGGAATTAGGAAACAGTTAAAAATTAGACATTGACTGTGCAAGTCCATACCAAGAACTTCATAATCGCCCAAAAAAATGGTTTTGAGAAAGATCCTAAGATTCCTAACTGTAAGAATTAGTCATAGTAAATGGCTGCATCATCTTTTCAAGAAAAAAATATGCATGGATTTTCTCCTTTAATCACTGGTAATTAATGTAATTATTTCCCAATTTAACTTGGATAATATTTTCTTATTAAGTGAAACAAATTACCACGATTTTGGAAAAAAAATTTCATCTTCTTCATTGAAATATCTTACATTAGTTGATGAGTATCTTCTGCATTAGTTGACTACATCTTTTGCATTACTGAAGAAAACAATTGTGTTCTTGATACCATTTTTTATAAACACAAATTCATTTTACAAAGTGCATTCATCCAGTAAATTACGATGAAGATTTACAGAAAATCATTATCAACTAGTATTATATGCGTTTCTATTCTTATTGTGATTTATGGATTGGGGATGGTTGCACCTGAATCGAATTCTTCTAATGGTGGAAAAGTGTCCAAAACTATTATTGTTGGTAAATCAGGGAATGTTCATTTCTCAACTATTCAATCTGCTATAAATTCTATACCAGTTAACAATAAAGCATGGGTACGTGTTCAAGTCAAGAATGGCATTTACGGGTACGAAAATTTTCATTAGCCTTCTTGTTTCAAAACTTAATCTTGATCGTTGTTGTATGTAGTTTTATTATATGCAGAGAGAAATCATTGTTTTAAAGAAATCTACACCATTTCAAAATAAGCATAATATCCTTCTACTGATCTACATATATCTTATTATTCTTGAATTTTATCTTGTATTCTCAAAAATCAAAATGATGTAAAGAATTGCCCATAAATTGAAGAAAGTACTGATTTTATAAAAAAAATTGTGCATTCTCCAAGATATGTTTCCTATCATTTTTGCATGATGCTGGGATTCTTATACTTTGATTATTGTTTTTTCTCCTCGGTTCATGTTTTTGTAAACGACCACAAGGTTAAGAGTCTTGCACTCTTCCGATTGATAGTTCTTGGGATATACTATTTATCCCAACTTAAAGTTGGGTTATTTGGATCCCAACTGATATGGAACATGACGTGGATTTATTTATTTATTATGATTCTATAAATTAAAAAACATATCGAGATATTCTACATATCTTTTGATATTGTCGTTGTTTAGTTTCTGCGAAATCTTATAAGATTGCACAGAAAAACCTTTCTCAGCCATGCATATAAAGACAATAAGTCCTTATTAAGGAAAAAATTTATACATTTATTATACTATATCCCAATGGGTTTTTGTTTGATGGGTAAACTCCATGAGATAATGTGTATTTTCTTGATTTTGATTATCAATCATGTAACTAAGTTACATAGACATTGACTCGTCCATAACTTTGAATATGGTGATAAAAAACTAGTGTATGGACGCGTAATATGAATTCAAGTTGTATTAGTTGTCCTTGCTCTTTGGTATGAACTTTGAAGTCTTAATAAAAAGCTTTGATTTTATACGCCACTAGTCAAAAAACATATACTAGATATTTAATTGAAATTTTGAGATTCATCGTCTAATCATTGTAGCTAGAATTATTATATGCAAAAGAATGAATAATCTAGTTAAGAAAACAATACAAAATTATTGATGAATTTTATAATCTTAATATACTAATATAGATTTCGATGTGTTTTAACTTTTAAGATAGATATTTTAATTTGTTTATGACGGAAGAAATTGATTGACCATGAAAAAAAAAAAGAGAAATAAATTTTCTTATAAGATTCAAACAACAAATATTTACTTCTATATTAAAAAATATTTATTTGACTATGATATCCACGTAGGCTTCTATCAGTTGGGACTAGAGAACCCAATTTTGTGTTGGGATGAAAAGCATTATTGATAGTTTTTTACTTGTATATATTTTTTCTTATATTTCCTCATGGCTTCTAAAAGTATGATAATGGAAGGGCTTGTACCGTATGCACACTTCCAAGATTTTTTATGTACTATTTTTGCTTGATAATGGAATTCTTAATCTAATCATCGACTATACGTAAACTTCTCTCTGCTTTAAAAAAAAACCTTCTCTCGAATATTCACCAATGAAACGTTACAAAGTATTTGTTTCCTTCACGTGAAATTTTACTTTATGTCTGAAAGTAGAAGACCGGGATGTTCCTAACAAATTTGAAATTTGTATGCAGAGAGAAAGTGCAAATTCCTATAGAGAAACCCTTCATTGTGTTGGAAGGTGAAAGCATGAAAAGCACAATTATCGCATGGGGAGACTACAGCTTGCATAAGAACGCGACTTTTAGTGTTTTTGCTGATAATTTTGTTGCACGACGTATAAGCTTCTATGTGAGTATTAGCTAACATAATCTCTATCAAGAAAAAATTTCGTGTGTAGCTTGTGTTGAAATTTACTTGTTGCTGATCTATGGGTTTATTAACGTTTCTGAATCAGAATACATACAATCATCCATTAAATAATGGTGCAGATAAGAATCCAAAACATGAGGCAGCTGCGGCCATGGTAATGGGAAACAAGGTTTCGTTCTATGAATGCGGTTTTTATGGATTACAAGATACATTATGGGACGTGCAAGGACTTCATTACTATAAATCTTGCTTCATTGAAGGAGCTGCTGACTTCATATTCGGACTGGCTCGATCAATATTTGAGGTTATAAACTAAACCCATACTAATTTAATGATTAATTAGTATTTTTTGCTTAATTTATCTGTAATGGTATAACTGATAGTATCCTGATTCCTGAGTTTTTAATGTTAACTTATGTCATCCAAAATGAAAATAAAATTAAAACAAACTATTCCGGTGGATGAACTTCACATTAAGTACTATGTTCTCACGAAGAAATTAGCAGATCCCATCACATAATATTATCTCTACCAATTTTAATTTTAATCGGATGATAAGATTACATATTCCGAATTTTTAATCTTATTAGAATTATAATGTACAATGAGAAAAAAAAATAAAAAAAATATCATACGAAAAAGCTTGTTTTCAATTAGTTGTCATACATATGCCATAAGAAATTCATTATAAAAAATGAGGTTCTAAACTAAATTATTGTGTGTAGAAATGTACAATATCAGTGATTGAGGATGGGTACATAACAGCACAAGGAAGGGACAGCGTAAAAAATAAAAGTGGATTTGTGTTTAAAGAATGCAACGTACCGGTAAAGCTTATCTTGGAAGACCATGGAGATGTCATTCAACTGTTCTCTTTTACAATTCTAATTTGTCTAACGTTGTGGTTCCTCAAGGTTGGGATATTTGGAATTGCCATGGTCACGAGTAAGTTCAACAGCCTAATAATTAAATACCATACCTATGTTTTTATGATTTTCACTGTCGAACTTATTGATGAAAATGTATATGTTTTAGGGGTGATATAACGTACGCCGAGCATGGATGTTATGGACCAGGATCAAACATGTCGAAACGTGTTCATTGGATGAAAAAACTAAATAACCTTACGCTGTCCAGGATGGCAAGTTTGAGTTTCATCAATAAAAAAGGTTGGATTGAAAGACAACCTTAAAATTTCTTGTTTTTCTGTTGTCATGAAAATTTGTACGGATTAATACGTAAATCATTTTTATTCGTAATGATAATTACTTGTAGGCGTGTAGTGACAATATCACAATGGATTTTAAATATAAACGGAACATTACAAGAGCTGGCTCCTAGAGCTAATTAAATTTTGATTCAATTTTAAATGGTTGAGTAATTTCAATACCTTGTATGTAAAAAGTAGCATCAGTATTCTTTTTGCCTATCCCAAGCTCACTTTAGCCTCTAGTCCAAAAGTCCCAAATGGGCATCCTGAACATCCGAAATCTAGCTGAAGCGGTTACCTTATTCTCTTGGATAGTAGATTACTTCACATGATCTCTTAAAATTTTAATCTAGTATAAATTTAACATTGAGCTGAAGAACAACTCTAACATATGTACATGGTTTAAAAATTCTATAACACCTAGAAAGTAACCCGTGATGCACTGGGAGTGTGGAGATTTCGTCATGTCAATTTTGAACGTCACAAGTGAATTTAACTCCATACTAATTGAACTGAAGCTTTGTTCAACTCCTTGGCGACATGGGTACACGTTTTCAAGGTAAACACCATCTAAAGGATGAAGATATTGATCTTCACCATTAGGGAAAACCCTGTAAAACTGGGTGCATAGTATACATTTGTACAGTCCAAAACTCTATCAAGGAGAAAAAAAATGGAGCAGTAAAACGAATAAAAGGGAAAAAGGTTGAAAAAAGAAAAAAAAATGGGCCAAATTAAATTCAGAGAACAATTAATATACAACTCAATTCATTTCCAATTTTGGGAGAAGGAGAACAAAGTTTAATATTACACATAATTAGCCTTAAAATATTGTTAGTGCTATTGTCATATCTGTATAAGGGGAAAAGTACCTGAACTCCTTTGGCTTTTGCGTCAATTATCGCATCAAGCCTAGAGGACTCGTGTACTAAAATGACGTCTTAATTACAGATCTGGGCACAGCCACCAGCCTGTAATGTATACCACGCAGAAATCTCAATCCCTTCATAATTTATTATAATCAATTTCAAGAAGTTAAATCTGCATGACAGTTGATTTCTAACCTCTGACGTTGGTTCCACAATGGCTTGATGCAATTGAGCAATCTGCATGATGGCATGACGGCTGATTTCTAATCTCATTACAATGCTGCTCGTCCATCAACAAACCATTGAGCATGACTTCCATCTTCAATCAAGCCTCTTGGTGGAGCAAAAGAACCAAAAAGATGAGGATGTCACCAACCTTCAGAAAGCCTTAACCCAGCATCATTAATTGCTGCAACCCAGTCTCTAATTTAATTTAGCAGTGCTTTTAGCTCTTAACTTTATGCTCTGACAACCGCAAGATACCTGTTTAATGAGATTACCAAGTGTTCATTCTGCTGCATATTTTACTTTTTCAAAGTAAAATATCTTCAGGAACTATAAAAGTAACATGTTATTACATACTATCCAGCCTATAAAAACTTGGATATCTCGACTTTGTAATCCAACACGATCAGACTAAGGTTAACTATTGGTTTCGGTATGGAAGGAAGTCTAAGCTAGAAACATCACAAACATGATGGCTGAACTGGTAACCTTTCTGGGTACGGAAGTCAAAATAAGTGATAATAATAATGACTAATCAAAGCAACATCACTTTAATATCTTCTCAATGCCAATTTTCAAATTAGTCAAATAAAGAGTTACTTTCATGCTAAGGTCATTGTGTATCCGTGTCCCTTGTAAAACTACAAATTTATATTAGTTGGTGCTGTATACAAATTTCATAAGGAACATGAAGCAGTTCACATCAACATAAAACGAAATGCATTTATCAAACCCGGCAAGCACATCATGGGATAGTAGTACTACCAAACTTTGAAACACAAATAAAATATGAACTCATAAACGTCCTATAGGCCTTTAAGGAACTGAAGATGGCATGGGTCAGAACTTACCTCTCGTGCCAGCGTTGTGACCCGAGTTAGTGCAGGTTGAATGATGGCAAGACAATCTTTACCATTGACTATCAAACAATAAGGAAATCCTACAATCAGACCGGTAGACTGCTCTACCCTATACAAAAGACTTAACATGGTGCACTTAATAGTAAGTTCCGGCAATAATCAATATGAAGGTGTTCAGATACAGTGTCGAGGCAATGAAGTGGAGATATAAATACCATGCGAAGGACATGCAGACATCAAGACATTGACCATGCCATAGTGGTGATAAAATAGCAAAGTGCTAGATGTATAGGAAACGCAATAAAAAGGTCTTCACACATAACCTCTGAACAGGTATAATCTCGCAGATCATAGCCAGAATGTTACCTTAAATAAAATTGAATTACTTATTTTCCTAGGAGTATCAATTCTGGCTAGTTGTATATTATGGGAACAATATCCTTATGTTTTTATTGGTTTTTCTATGACTGGCTCACTGGCAAATACATATATAAACCAATAAGAATTAGTTAAGATTGTTAAATCAATCCAGCCTATTACGAAGATTTGTATACATCATCACATTGACTGTTTGCTCACATAGTCGTTACTCCTGAAGGATTTGTATGGCTTGTAAATAGCGCGTCGGGCAGTTTTACGTTCTAAACCACCAGATGAATCTTCAGCAAGGGGATAGAGTAACATTTATGACTCTTGATTCGCAGTTAAGTATGTGAGAGCAACTAAGAACATCATCTATTAACTGTTATGAATTTGTGAAAAATAAGAGCCACTGAATCAGTGTTATGATGTCAACGAGCACATAACAGGCCCAAACTAACTAGCAAAAGATTTCACATAATAGGCCCAAACTAACTAGCAGAAGATTTCCTACTTCAGCACAGGGACGTCGATTGGAGATGGATCTGATTATGGTATCAATCCTGCCTTTCAAACATGCCTTATAGATGGTTTTAGGTTTATATGTAATAACCTACAAGCTATGACAAGTTATTGGTTTGTCAATTGTCAAAGATATCTCATGAGTAAGTTATTCCTATTGCTTCTGAATGAAAAAGAAAAAGCCTTTTCTTTTCTTTCCTTTCCTATTAGTAATTTGGAGGATTCAGCTAAATATTTCTGGAAAACAGAATCCGTTTAGTCATTAGGAGGATTAACATGATCATACGACCAGCTACTTATGACTAACATCAATAAGTTTCTTTCTCCCAATCACAACTTTTATTTTTTATCATCAAGAACTTGTTTTATTCTTCTAAATTATTCTACTTTTTAACATAATGGTAACATATTGTTCCAATTAAAGTAGGACGCATACCATTCCCGTTGAGAATAAATCACCCGTTCGAAACCCTTTATCCAGAGTCTCCAATACTGCATTCTCGATTCTTTCTGCAGCAGCTTCTTCCTGTAATCCATATTTTAAAAACATCATAACACTCAGCACTGTAGCTAATGGATTTGCCTTGTCCTGCGAAGAGCAAAGAAGAACTAAGGTCTAAATAACTAAGTTACACTTCACACTAACATAAAGTAAGAAACAAAAACTACACAAGGTGTCTGACACTGTTGCCGAGCCTATCAGTATTAGAAAATTTAAACGGACAATCCATTTCATCGTCAACCAAGTAAGCATTAGCTTGCAGATCAACTACTGTTGCGGTGCACAGAAGCTTTTAAAATTAAGAGTGTGAAAGAAATTATTGTGTTTTAATCTTTACCTGTCCAGCAATATCAGGAGCGGAACCGTCGATAGGTTCATACAGTACCCGTCCCTACAGGAAAAAAAATAAAAATAAATTAGAAACAAAAAATAGTTATAGGAACCTATAGACACTAGACACATTACTTCACAGAAAACATAATGTAGGGACTTGGGTGTCTTTTCCCAGTTCCCATACCAAAATACAAAAATGTTGTCACGAGATCTATGATTTTTAAAATACCGAGTCACCAGTTGAAGACGACGGAAGCATTTCTATACTTCCAGTAAGCATTGAAGCCTCATCGAACAGAACATCGCCAAAGATGTAGTTTGTCACAATACTATCAAACTGTGTCATCCAAAATTTCAGAAATCAGTAAAACTTATAGTAAACAAGCAAAAAAATAGAGAGATATGCAGATCATGTAAGCACAAAACAAATTAACTTCCCCCAAAACACTTATTATAACTAGGACTCTCTTAGATGAATCAACTGTACTTGAATTAAAGACAAAAGCAATTCAAATTTTACTTTACCATAAATGTCACATTCCATAAATGTATACTTTATCGAAGTAATAAGCAGAAAGTAATTCGGATTACGCAGGAGAGACAGGATGCACCTGCTTCGGATCACGAATAAGTTGCATTGCTGCATTGTCAACATACATGTGAGTGAGCTCGACATCAGGGTATTCTGAAGCCATCATTGCAACTCTTTTTCTCCATAATATTGATGCCTGCAAATTTTACAGAAAAATAATAGAATTACATTACAGGTTTTTGATGGGAAAGAATGAGCTGAGCAAGTCCACATGCCAAGGACCAAAAGTTACCCTCGAATAGGATGCCACAAGCACTATTAGTTTGTTAAGATACTACTTAAAACCATGACTAAGGACAGCAAAAACACTAATATAGTACAAATTGTGCAGAACAGAAGATTTTCATAACAATCACCTGCATTGTAAAATTTACAAGGCCCTATAGCATGTTAATACCTACTCTGCAAATCAGCATGTGCATAACATATGTTTAACAAGTTGAGGTTTAAAACTTCTCCACAATTGAACATATCTAAATAAAATTAAGGAAAAACAAGAGTGTCTCCAGTAATGAATAGATACCTCTAATAAATTTGCTTTATCCACAGAGCATAGTTTGCCACGACGTTTCCGAGCAGTCTCAAAAGCAATACGGTCTATCTGAGTTTCATGAAAAAGGCATTATGGAAAAATAACAAAAAAAGTAACAGAAGATTCACAAGGTATCAGCTAAATATAAAGTCAGCAACACAATAGAATGACTAAACATCCAAATTTGCATGTTCTGAGGCTGCAAAAGAAATAAATCTAACTTATGTGTCTTGCGTTGATGACTTGATGTGATTCCGAACCAAGTCAAATTTTGGATGACTTAATTACAAATATGCTTGCGGTTACTGGGGACTGAAGTTGTCTCGATTTCGGAGAGTAGCAGACAGTATATTCTGCACCCTACATCTACATAAGTCATACTTAAAGTTAACTTTACAAGTTCATCTGTATCTTATGCTAAAGAACCTTTTATATCCGACTTTATAAATCCAAACAATGGGCTGCTAGTGTCATACACTCCTTCTAAGAACTTCAGCAGCCTCACTGGATTGCTGAGTTTTTGGTCACAGATCAACCCAAGTATTTTTACAGGAGATAAACTACTTACAGAATTTCGAGATGGGGTTGAACCTTTGAGCACAAAGTGACTAATGCTTACCATTGACCTAGAAATCCATAAGTGATGGTTGCAAAAATAGAGAAAAAATTTAAATAAATAATCTTTTTAATATGCAAAGTTAGAATGGAAACTTTTACAGAGAATATTGAAGAATATAACATACCGAGTCCGCTGGAGATTATAATGTCCATCATTCTATTGATTATGCGTAACAAAACAGTAAGTGATTGAACGCAACATTTATGGTAAGTACCACTAACCTGTCAATTTAAAGAATCTTTAGTGAACAATAAAACAATAATATCAAATATGTATATTATACAATTAATCAACAACGCCTAAACGACGTTCTTCAAGTGATATAGCCATACCCATGTAAATGAATGCTGTATTGTCTGTGCCAATTGCCATTTAGCTAATAAGCCTGTGGATATTGAGGTTCCACAAGCGATACTTCCTGATACTGTATTTGAAGCAGTTGTAAGAATCCCTTATGATATGCAACTGAAACAGGTTCTTGCTAATGGGGAATTGAAAACTCTCCGTTCCTTCTTGACTCGCCTTCAGTCTTGATGGCTGCAAGCGTTCGTTCACTCCTCGCAGCTACATATCTCAAAGTGAAATTGCTACTGCCCCTTTGGAGTATATCAAATACGTATACTATACGATTGATAAACAACACTGAAAATGACATTTTTGATTTTTCAAGTGGTATTGCCATACCCATGTCGATGAATGCTGTTAGTTTACTCTTCAAAGCGATATTTTTCCAAGAAAAATTACTACCGGCCCCTTTGAAGATATGGAGAAGCTGCTCAGTCATGCAAAATTATACGCTGACACCATCGAATCTGCATTACCAGAAGGCTGCCTGAGAATTTTGGTAATGATTGTAAACTGCATGAAAAAAAGGCTTCATTAATTCCATAGTTAACAGTGCTTTCTTAGCTACATTTGAAAAGTACTCACAACCCATTTGAGATGCTCATCAAGCAATCAAAGCAACAACAACAGAACAATCAATCCCATAAGTAGTCAGACAAAACTAACAAATCATTAATCACACTAAGAACAAATTTTGCCTAAATCAAACAGAACCCACAACAGAAAAAGGAATTTTAAGTGACAACTCATAACCAAATTAACAAGTTGATAGTTACCACTAATTATAATGAGGCTTCAAGCTCCAAAAGAACAGGTTGCTGCATAAAAATCTCTTTAAAGTCTAATTAGCGTTTGGTTAAGCTTTATACGGTGAGGTGGAGTGTGATCTGGTCACCTTCAGACTACCAAAAACTTTGAAATACAAATTTCTGATGAGATGATTGAAGAATAATTATTTTTTTAACCCGATGAGAATAGTATATTCGTAATATATATGAGATTGAAGAACAAATTTTCTGGAACACAAGTTTCATGGAGGTATTTGAATTTCATGGAGGTATTTGAATGACATAATTATGGAGCAGTTGTGAACGTGGAATAGAATCGAGAGTTTAGTTAGTTTGCAGCTAATTTACATTTTGAAATCGTGGGCCCGAACTAATTTATGATACTTTTATACTTAGAAGTCAAAAAATAACTTTTTTTTTTTTTTGGCAAGTTGGGTAAATATATTAAAAACTAGTTTGAGCAGGAATCTTTCTTACTACCGCTAAAGCTAAAGTATAAAAAATACAAGGAGGAGAGATATTTTCCCAATCAAGACTACAACTAAAATGTTTTGCTTCTTTAGCTAGAGCATCTGTTGTGGTATTAGCCGATCTTAGAACAAAATGAAAACCAAAAAAATATTGACAAGAGTTTAGAGTTCTTTTAGTTTCTTCCAAAATTGCCTGACTCTGCCAAGAAATCAGGACTTGTTTTCCATTCAAGTAATCAAATCTTTTTGCAATTTCTTTTTATGCTGAATTTGTTGATGTTTTCTTCCTTTGTTCACTGTGTTGCTTCCCCAAAGCCTACTGCTTCTGTTTCTTCTGGTGACTCTGTTGAGAAAGGTCCTTCTCTTTTTTGCTTGAAGTTACCTACATTATCTCTAAAAAACAACATCTTAAATAGTATCTTTTTTATTTTGGAAACTTAAATGGTATCTAACAAAGTTCATAACAATATATTGAAATTTGAAATGGTCAATCAACAATGAATTTTTGAACATTTTCTTTCAAGATTTTATCGCATTGAACATGAATAAATTATTTGTCGTTGGCTTCAAAATATTGGGTACCAACCATGATTTTTTAAAATACATATGAATAATAAGTTAGTATAACTAGGAAAACAAGTAAAACTGAATCGTTCAAAATAATCTACCTCCGGTACTGAGCTACATTACAACCTAAAGAAGATGCCATTTTTCATTTAATGAAAAACTTATTCAGATGATACTCACTCGTTCTTCGGTGGACAATCCGAAGATAAGCTCGGTTAACCTCATACAGATGGATAATCCAAGATAAGTTCTCATGTCACTCATAAAGGGATCAGAATCTAATTTTAAGGACATTAAATGATCTTCCACTTTGATTACTGATTAACATCACAAAGATTTGAAATACACAGTTCCAAAAAGTAACACGGGTTTGATTGTTAGTATCGAAAGCATCTCCATACATTACAACCGATGCCCACGCTCAGGAACTATATTTTTCTTGTTAGAAGACCAACATCTTCTTATCGAGTGTAGCAAGGAACTATATTTTGGTGTAAATGAAAAGCAATGTAACAATTGTGAATAAAATTATAGTAGTAAATGAGAATGAAAAAGACAAGAAAAATGAAATGATTTTGACAATTCGAGTTGGAGAAGGAACTCTATTATATAGAGAAACTCCCCACCCCACCCCACCCCACGACTAAAAATATAGTCTTTATAAGAAAATGAATGTTCACGATCTAATTTATCAACTGGTAGTTTTATAGATTTCCTTATATATTTACTTCTTCTTACCAAACAACACACGCTAAAATCAGTAAATTTTCATGTCCATCTCATCTACAAATTTCGTTTTATCTACTCTGTCCATTCATAAAATATTTTTACAAATTTGGTTTTATATGATTTAAATGAAGATTTAGCCATCATTGGTTTCGTGTTACCCTTCATCCCGATGTCAAACAAGAACTAGTTCCAAGTGCTACCTTCTGGGAGCGGGTGTGGAACAAATGTGTCTAAGATTATGCGAATCAAAATCAAATATCAATGCAAATAATACTAGATAAGTATGTTGTTATCCACAAATGAAGACAAAGTATATATCCATTCAAGTGAGAATTCATAGAAATTGGACTAATTGTAAGTTTTTTTTTGATTATTTTTACATATCTTCCAATTGAACATATTGACGTTTGTTTCTTGTAGGAGAGACTCGCAAAACAATATTATTTTCAGAATAATAGAAGAGAATTCAAATTTTATGAAAGCTATCAGTTTTTAAAGATATTTTTTCAAGAATATAACCTAAAATTTACACCTCGTGATCCCCCCCGACAGATGGAGATGAAGATTGAGAAAAATACGTGTATTGGAGTAGATTTTGTGGGTACATCTTCTGTAAACCCTCATGAAACTAAGTTCAACCACTAGGATCACCTAGGAAATTAAAACTTATTGTACTTACTAGTGTAACCGTGATTCTTATAAAAATGATTTAAGTTTTAAAATTGAGATAAGTAGTTTACTTAAGTTTTTAGTATTTCAATCAAAGTATTGTAATAACATATTTTGAAACTCATAAGTTTACTGCATTATATAAATAAACCACATTACATCATATTTTAATTCAATCCAAACCATTAATTAGAAATTAAAATTACATTACATTTTGTATATAACTTATCAATTTTAGTTCATGACATTTTATATGTAACTTAATCAAGTATGTACACATGTGAATACATGTTTTACAGTAGAGGGGTAGCCAATTTAAGAAGAGGAACCAACAACAACAAGTAGTCTTCCCGTAAATGACTTCTCGGGTAGAAATGTTTCATAAGTGCCTCAATATGGTTTTTTGATCAAGAATTTTAAGATTGTTATAGAGGGTTACTAAATTCTAAAGGAGATGTATCCATATTGCCAACCACCTTCGATCATATGAAATTTGGTATCCCTGTATAGCATCCTTCGATCATATGAAATTTGATATCCCGGTGTAGCATCCTTGGATAAATAGGTCTGATAACCTATTATTTTGATTTCTGTTGATCGATGAAATCCACTCCTAAGGGCAACCACAGTGTTGCGAGTAAACCCATCGATCAAATGACTAAAAATTTGATCGATGGTCAGGAGAAAAAACAGCGGTGGATAGTCAGGCGATATCCTAGGGCTGGGCTTAAGAAGGAGCGAAAAGCTAGAAGGTCGCCCACCAAAACGGGCGAAATAGCAAACTTCCGCCCCTACCAGCGAAACTGTAGAACGTCGCCCTGGGAAAAAAAATTCAGGCGAAATCCCAGTCTCGCGCTCGTGCCTTAAGCGGTGTCCCATGAGCTCGCCCAGTGGGGCGAGATCCAGGCGTGGCGTTTTGAGTTAGGATTACGGGCGAGGGTGTAGAACCTCGCCCGTTAAAGACAGGCGAGCTTCTAGCCTCTCGCCTGTCATTGTAATAAGAAGAAAAACCTAGTCTTCTCCAGCCCATCTTCCTCGCCTCCTGTTTCTCCCTCTCGCCCGCCGCTGCCGCCGTCCCCAACTCAATTTTCACCTGATTTTCGTCGCTCAACGAGAGGCCATAACCTCGTCCCAATTTTGCCGTTGATTCTAACCCTAACTCAACAAATATCAAGGTATATTTGCTACCCTAAAATAATAAAATTCATTGTTTTCTTTTCATATATAGATAATTAAAACGTAAAATTAGTTTGAAGCATGTTATTTAGTTGTTATACTAGCATGTTATTTAGTTGTTATACTATAAACCCATCGTTACAATTTTCGGATTTGTTGGTGCATTCAAATTTGGGTTAGCAAATTAGGGTTTATGTATTTGTGTTATAATTTATTTAGGCTTTTAAAATATGTTTTAATTAAATTTAATAAACAATAACAATATGTTGTAGCTTAATGTGGTGGATGTAAGTTTAATTTTTGGTTGAAAGAAGTATGTTGATTTAATGTTGGTTTAATCTTAATAATGTTGGTTTGATTTTAATTTAAATTTAAATTGTGTAATTCAAAAAGAAATTTGTATGGAATTATTTAGAGTTCTGTTACTTGAATTACATTGGTTATGATTTGGGTGATTGTTGGAATTATTAAAAAGTGTGTAATTGGGGTTAATTTTGAAAGTTTATGCATTTTGTTGATATACTAATTTTATTCCGAACAATGTATTCAATTTTTTGTACAGATGTCTGACAATGTTCCTTCGAGATGGGTCGGGAGAAGGAAAACAAGTAAAAAAACAAAAATCACGGAGGAATCGCCAGCAGAGTCAATGGGCCCCCGTATGTCGATGTCCCCGGGTTAGAGCATTACACTGTGGTGGAAGATAGCAACGAACATGCTTCTACCAATATAACCTATTCCACCAACGTCGACTTCAGGTTTGATCACCGAGGTTCTCTGAAATCTGTTTTAAAGACTTACAAGAAAATTTGTGATACTTGTAATAGGGTCCAATTTAGAATTGAACGCGGAGGTTGGGGTAGATTACTATCCCTACCTGTTGTAGATTCGTCCCACGCTTTGACAGATTTTATTATCGAGCGGTTTTGGGATACTACGAACACATTTCATTTTTCTTTTGGGGAGCTTGGGTTCACTCCCCTCGATTGGGTTATGTTGACCGGGCTTAGTATCGGTGTTGGTAGCTCTGTCCCTTATGACCCACAACTTTATAAATTTGAATATGTCCGTGCGAATATCTTTCCTGAACTGAAAGACAGTGCGGTATGCAAGAGGGAAGGTCTTCCGCCACAATGGGTTTCAGGTGCAATCACTCTGAAGTTTTTGAGCTCCTATTTTGATAATGACGCATTGATGGCGGCGAAAGATGATAGTGTGATTGCGGATAAAGTAGCGAGGGCTTTTTATATGTATGCTTTGGGGAATTTTTTTTTCCCAAATGCAAAAACATACATTGATGCAGGATGGTTGGCTGCCTTTGATAATTTAGATGCAGTAAGTAACTTCGACTGGGGCGGACCTGCTTTATCTAAATTGTATTCTGGTCTCTCCACGGCGACTAGGGGACAGAAATCAGTATCGGGTCCCTTTCAAATTTTGGAGGTAATTTATTAACTATTATGCAAATAATTTTAGTTTGATAATATTTTTTTTGATGTTGTGAACTGTTGGTTAAATAATTTGTGTTCCAGTTTTGGGGCTACGAATATCTGGGTATTTATCGTCCAACCATAACTATGGCCCAAAACGATAATGAATGGCCCAGATGTCGTAGGTGGTTAGGGACACGTAGGAAGGGTGTTGATATCATGAAGTCTAGAACTGAACTGAATCAGTTAGCAGTTGACGACGTTTGCTGGCAACCCTGGTTGCCATCGGTTAACTACATACCAGAAGAGATTGGTCGGAAAGCAATTGAACTTTCGGGCCAAAGGGTTACATTTTCGTGTCTTGGCAATGTAAGTTTGGTTGTTTTTATTTAGTGCGGAGAATTTTTTAAATAACAAATGCACTAAAACTATTTTTGTTTATTTATTTTGTTTATTTTTTTGGGATAAAACACAATATGTATCTGGGAGATAGGTGTTGGAGGCAGAATAACCCGAGTTGGGGTATTCCCGCCAACCCGCCTAGTTCAATTTCCAACTACGGTGATAAAGACATCAAAAACATGACAACAACAGTTCATGGAAACTGTAGTGATTACGTGCGTGTGGTGGATTACGGGGTATATTTTGAGTACTGGCGACATGTCACCAACCTCAATAAATATGTGACTGCCGTTGACTGGGAGGTTGAAACCTACGGATATGCGGGAGACCGGATGAAACACAACATCCCAAGACCACGTAATGAAGTCCCTATTCCTCCTCCTCAACAATTACCTTATGTAAGTATTTGATGAATTTGGGGAACAAATAGTAGTGACAATTTTTGAATTGTTTTTTTCTTTGGGTTTAGTTGTATTATTTCTCTTTGTCAGGTGGCGGCTTATGATATGGTGCAAGACTATGCTACTTTTACCCAAGAGTTCCGTCAATTTACGTTATCGGAAACAAAGGATAGGATGGACTATATCTTCGCTAGGGAAGCTGAGTTCAACACTTTTCGTGCGCAGACAACCGCCGAAATTTGCTTACTAAAAGATCAGAATTCTTTGTTGAGCAGACAACTAACACAAGCCCGTCAAGAACAACCGATGGGTTTTGCTTCATATGCTAGTACTCCACCTCCCAGATCATCACCGAATGTTCGGCCTACCGTCCCAACTACTTTGCCTCCATTTGTTCCACCTAGATCCAACTCGGGCTGAAGTAAACAACTTTAAATTTAGGGTTTTCATTAATAACAATTTTTGAACGTTTTATTACCGTTGGACCTAACCTTTAATATTTTATTTTTGAACGTTTTACTACCGTTGCACATGGTTTCCTTATCCTATTCACCATCCTTTCTACCTATAAGTACTTCACCAAGGGAGATACTTTCAAGTTATATTCAATCTTCCATAGCCTACATTCATTTAAAATTTATAATCTCCAGTTTTCGTTCAATGGGTGGTTATGAAAATTGGAGCCTCAATGCAGAAAATTTTACACTGGAAGAAGATTTATCGATATGTCGAAATATTGTCTTGCATTATCAAGCTAGGGGAACACCAGATTGGTTCAACGTTGTGATGACACAACAATGGTTAGAAGAAACTCATGTGAAATTTTGTGCCGACACTGGGAATCCCAACAACAGGAATCGAGCGGGGATTTTTGTTCGTTATATGTGTATTAAAAGGGAGGTAATTCAATTTTCTTCTTTAGTTGCCAAGGTTAATGAATTTCGTGTTAGGCATGAAACAGACGATGACGCTGTACGTAGATCAACGGAAGAATGGGTTAGATGGAAACGTTCAGAATTCAAATACAAACCTCATTTCGAGATTTTAAGGGTTATGGATGAATTTAATCCTTTTGTATTAATTGTTCTCCCTAGTACTGTGAAACCACGTACACCCCCACGTTAGAATATAATCTTTTAATTATTAAGTAAAAGCCTTGTCAACTAAAAGTATTAAAATAAATTTAATCATTTTGTATTAATTGTTCTCCCTAGTACTCTGACAAACATTAAAATAAAATCTTTCAATTATTATGTATTAAGTGTATAGTCATTTCATGCCAAAGCCTTGTCAAC
>JAJJMC010023232.1:1131883-1193377 GCA_023531435.1 Papaver californicum
GCCCCCAAATTGTTTTGGTATGGCTTTGCAGAGAGCATTGGTGCTTGCGAAATTCTTGGTGAAGAATCTGCGTTTCAGGTAATCTATCGAGCACTTTGTATGCATGACTGGTGTTGTAAAGCATTGAACATCTCCTGTTAATTTCTAAAGCATTCAAACATTTCCTTCCCTGCGACAATCATGTCTAACACAAACCCACATTTGTAAAAGGGTTTGATATCCATTTAAAGAGCTTTTGAATTGCCATTTGAAGAGAAGAAAATCCTTATTAGAGAAATAGGAAATTAGGAATTTTCTCAAGGGAAAAGATATGAAATCAAATATTTAACTGCATCCTCCAAATCTAGTTTAATGAAGTAGATTTTTCAGATTAATAAGACAGTTGACTCAGTATTACAACGAGTCTAAATCTTTAGTAAGCTTTATTTTTTTTGGTTCAGTTGTAAACAGATGAAAAATCATCAAATGAAGCCATGAATTGAAAACTAACGAAAATCAAACAAAACTATGGGTACTGGACACATAGTTATGTTGATTCCAAATCTAAAAACCGATTGTTAATTAGGGTTAAGAGTAAAGAAATCTTTTGATTTCAGATCAAAAATCATCAAAAAAATTTGGTTGAGATTTTACGGGATTTTTAATCTTTAAAAGCTTGATGAAAATGAGATATTTATAAACCTAAGTTATAATCATAAATTGATCAAAAAATTTGAATGAAGTCAATAATTTGGGTTTTTTCAAAACCTGCAGAACCGATTCAAAGAATTTAGAATTTGAGTTCAAATTAACAGAGATTGAACTTATCTTAGGGTTGTATGCTGTAGTTGAAGTCTGTTACTACTTTTGATTCCTGATGAAATTGAATCTGATATTCCTGTTGAATTTCGGTGATTGCATGTCAAACTTCTCTGAACACCATCAAGGTTGATTACGACAGGAGTTTGTTCCATCGTTGGTGTTACCAATAGTATCAGTTCATGTTATGTAAATTGGGGAAGAACGAGAACCCTGTCTTTTAAATTCTTCCTGAAATTAGCTTCAAAACTTTAATTCATCCACCACCCATTTCTTCTTCACCCATCAGTAGCATAATATCATTACGAATTGTATGTTATCTTCAATTTGATTCCAAAATCTTTAATTTCGAATAAACTCTGAGTATTCCTAAATCTTCAATTCTCCAATCTTTGTGTAGCAGGTTGGATAAATCCATTACTCCCCCCTCCTTCTAGCGCCAAATTGTTTGTGCCAAAAATCTCTTCAACACAAAACAACCAGAATCATTAAAAATCAACCAAAAGAAGAGAAGAAATTGAACACATCATTTAACGTGGTTCAGCCCTTAATGGCCTACGTCCACGGGTAGTGAAATTATGAGGGTTTTTATTCATGAATTTGAGGTTACAAATTTGAAAACTCCATTGGAATTCTCCTGTTTATAGAGATTTTAGTTGGAGAAGAAGCCTCTCCCTTCTGTTCTTCTTCTTTTCCTTTTAAACGAAAATGCTTCAGCTTGGGTCGATGAGTCACCCAACTTGGGTCGATGAGTCACCCAACCCTCAATACGTGGCCTCCTCTAATCGTCCCATGTGTCGACCTAATCTCTTCCAGATATTTCTATGTGGCTTCTCCCTATCCGTCCACTTGTTGATCTACTCTTCTTATCCTACGGGACTGGTTCGATCCAAGTTTCGATCCTTGGTACGATCCCTGGTGTTTGATCCCTGGTTCGATCCCTGCTTCGAACCTTGGTACGATCCCTCAGCATTTCGATCCATGCATCGGGACATCTTGTGCTCCGTAATTTGATGCCACGTGTCAGAGCAAAGTTTTGATACTCACAATATCTAAGAGCAACTATAGCGGCGCGACTATACTACGGACCAAAGATCAAATTTCCTCTTTGGTCCGTAATTGTATACCGCAGTGGCGCGAGTATATTTGGGTTATACTCGCCCAAATCAACTGTTCACGACTAGATTTGGAAAAAAACTGGAGTAAACAGGGTATAGTCGGGCGAAGTCGTAGTGTAATGCTTGCAGCAAGCGAAGTTGTAGTGTAACGCCTGGAGTCAAGCGAAGTCATGGGATAACCCTCAGAAACACGGGCGGTATCTTAAGAATTTGCCTGATCAAGCGGCAAGCTAGAGCAACGCCTGGTGAAACGAAGTGTTAGCATAACGCCCAATGACAAGCGAACTGGTAGAACACCGCTCCATCGAAGCGAATCTATAGCATTTCGTTCAGCGTTAGGCGAGGCGCTAGGACGCCGCTGGCTGCTAGGCGCGCTCCTAGGAGGCCGCCTGGTTAATTCCTGGTTCATTTGTTACCGTTTTGTTACTGTTCAACGACTATAATTTGTAATTTGTATTCTGATACATCTATAAATAAATGAATTTATATCTATCAATCCCATTTCAAATCCACATGTTTTACATTTAATAGAAATTTATAATCTATTATTTTTATAATCATGGCTTACGAAAATTTTAGGCTTAATGCAGAGAATTTTACCCTGGAGGAAGATTTATCCCTATGTCGAAACATAGTATTACATATATCCAGCAAGGGGTCAAGAACGTCGGATGAATGGTTCAATGACCATGCAATGGTTAGAAGATATTCATGCTAACTTTTGTAATGAAACCGGTAACCCCAATAACCGCAACAGAGCAGGCCTTTTTTGTCGATATGTGGAAGTCACAAAGGAAGTACTAGAATTTTCTTCTTTAACCGCTAAGGTGAGAAAAGCTTGAGCGGGGTCTCAAAAGGGTAGGCGGGTCTTTAGAGTTTCGTTTGGAAAGCTTGGGGTTGAAGAGTGGAGGCGGAAAAGGGTTTGGTGGTGAAAAAAGAGGGTTCAGGTGAAAACTAGGGTACGCTTGGGATGAAGAAGAAAATGGGAAAGGGGCGGGATGCTAGGATTCCGCCTGGAATTCCAGGCGTGGTGCTAGCACACCGCCCGTCCCATTTCCATTACACGGTAGTTTCGCACATGTCCAACTTAGTCAGACGAGCTTCCAGCATTTCGCTCCACCAGGCGTGGCTCTGGCGTACCGCCCGTCTGTCGAGCGTGATCCTAGAATTCCGTCCACTACCAAGCGTTACCTTAGTACTTCGTCCCATTTCGAGCGATGCGCTGGAATACCGTCTCGAGCAAGCGTTATCCTAGGATTTCTCCCGTGTTTCCAAGCGCATCGCTGGGACACCGCCCAACACCAAACGTGTTGCTAGAACACCGCCCGACTATATGATACCATATTTGTTTTTTTTTTAATTTAACAAATGTAAAATGTTTATCGATTCATTTGATTAATAAACAAACACGGCCGTGTACAGGGAAAGATAGTTGTTAACTTATAACTTAAATCTATTAAAACATGAGTAATAACAGTGGTTGCACGAGGCAACATTTGAGAGAGAAATGAAGTTTTTATCCCTTTTATTACTCTACACTTCTACTCACCCATAACATTTGACCCATCTAGGTATATATATATTATACCAAAACGGCATGCACAACTTACAGATGACGCGTAAAATGAGTACGTGTAAAGCTTACAATATCCATCATATGTTTCTTTGTTATGCATGAAACCAAGCCCTCTTTGACGTTTCAAGAGGTGGTCAGCTATTCACAACTTGGTATTCACAACATTCCCCTTTCGATGACCACCGATCTAGTAGACTTGTCTCGTCAAAAAGTTTTTTTCAGAAAAATTTAATAGGACAAAACCTGGAGCAACAAAAAGAGTATAACACTTCGAGCTCTATTGACCGTCGCGAACATGTTGTCTTGTAAAACTTTGTCAGGAAAAACACTTGGAAAAAGCTGAACGCTGGAAGCTCACAACGATATTGACGACGCTGCTTATTTTGCTTCGTTAAAATCTTGTCAGGAAAAACCGCGTGCGATAAAAACTTGAACCAATTTATACCGATGATTATCTGATAGCCACATCTTAATAAACTTTATGGATATTCATATTTTAGATGATAATCACCGTTTTAAGTTGATATCCCATTAAAAACCTCGTTAGGAAAAACCAGAGGGACAAAACCTGAACGTAGGAAAACATAAGTACTCAGAACAATGATAGACCCATAGATACTACCTCGTTAAAACCTTGCCCAGAAAACCCAAAGGGACAAAAACCAGGACGAAGGAAAAAGAGTACAACATTTCGAACTGTGGATATCACTGGACTTGCGTGCCTCATTAAAACCTTGACAAGGAAAACCCAATGGAAAAAAACCTTGATTAAGGAAAAATAGTACACGAGGTAAAATTCAACATGCCCAATATCCATAGTCTTATATGGATTTACTCCCCTTGATGAGTAGCCTTCTCATTTGATCATTGTGCCAGATAATGCTGCATATAGTTCACGAACCATCATTTGATGTCTTCAGCGGCTTCCTTTAGTTGAGAAACTCGGTCCGATTTTTCTTCTATGCAATTTCTTAATGACCTTCTGATTGTACCATCTTTTTATTCTCATCTAGATTTTTCTGAACAATCGTGACCGACTGGAGGAATAACAATTATCCTCTACTACTATACTACTAACTAGGAGAATATTTAGCTCCTTTAACAAACCTGTTGAAAAATCATAACTCAAAAAGTCTGATTAGCCTTTCTCTGTGGGAGATATTCTGCGATCTTTTATACAAAAGATCTAGCATAATAGTACTATAAAGATGAGATATTTTTCTTTGGACCAATGTCTCGATATTGGTGATGGGTAGAACCAGACTTACATGTTTACTACAAAACCAATATCGGATATATGTAGCATATTTCAGTTATTGTCCCATTTACACATCTTTGGTGTAACACATATCACAGAGTTATACACCTCATTTGTTGAGATGTAAATCGATCAATCTTAAAAGCAAGAGATCGCACAACTGCAATGTGCCAGTTTGTCCATTTAAACACGTCTAAACCTTTGAGGTTGACAAAATTAATGGAATCTCAGCTACAATGTTCAACCGACAGATTGAGACCTTGTTTTACCGAGATTTTACTTCTCGAACTCCTTCTTTAAGCATTTTTGTGCTTTGAAGAACTTTTTAGGAGTTCCAATAAAGTAGATGTTGCATACATCAAATCTAGTAACAATTTATGAGCATATAAGATGGTTCACATATCCCTGGATAATATAAGCGTTCGCTTAGACGATTAACCACATTCGTCCAAATCATCTCAATAAGTTTTAGCAAATGCATATGGCATGGTAACTCAACTGATAGTTAAAAACCTTTAGGGATTTGCATGCAGCAAGAAGTAACCACATCCATTAGATGCATGTCGAGTCCTTGAAAGACTTCAATACTAATACCAAAGAGGTAATTACATCCATAATAGGAATATGTTTCTTTGTAATCCATCTCAGGTTTCTACGAAAGACTTTGTTCCATTAGTTTGACCTTATTTTTCTCACTATGCGCAAACACCTACATGTAGCCATATGGATTACATTTTGGATGCCGGGACTGCAAACATCCACTCATGGCTAAGTGTAGCACACATTACTGAATGTTCATTTTGTAGTTCCAAAGATATGCATTTTTGTGAGAATTTGTTATTCTGCTTGGATTCCTCCTTTCAGTTTAACCAATCATTCTTTGATGACATTCCCATATAGGAGTGGTTTAACACCAACATTATCTATGGTAGTATCAATAAATATTGTGACTATATCACCAAAAATCATTGTATTACGACCGTAAATTTCTCTATTGCATGCATGCCTTATAGAAATCCCCTCATTTAGAGATTCCACAACTTTTGCGGAGTCGTTCTCTTATCAAGAGAACTATACTCAGAGAAATATGATCTTTCTTTGATAGTTTCTAAAAGAGTTTTATCGTTCAATGATTGTTAATGGTTTTTTCTTTTTAGGAGGAGCAGAATAGTTTGAATCAACTAATCATCCACGCTTGTGGTGTGTTTTAAATGAAACACTTGCTGCCACATTCACAGTTTTTTCAAGGAAGCAACTTGATTTGCAATTTCCGAAGATATCAAATCTTCTGCATGTCTTTCAGTGCTGAAAACATCAAGATGAGATACATTCTGGTCTATCTTTGTGTAAACCAGGATACTCCACGTCGTTTTTCAAGCAACATCATTTCCTCCCCTGAATGGTAGGAAGACTTTCTCATCAAATTTGAAAATCTTCTTGCAGTAGCAACCGCAGTGGAATACAGCATGTCCCCAAAATAGAAACATGACAACGGTTAAACCACTCAATAAATGCAAACGTGTAAAAAAACTTACTTACCATCAATGCCCAGAGCATTACCAAAATGATATAACATCAATGACTAATTAACAAGCAAGAGTTTCATTTAAAATCTATACAGTTATCACTCAGGTGATATGTTGAGTCATGTATGACTACCAGACTATACTTCCATCAACCTGATGTCAGTGGAAACTCGTTGTCAAGGGTGGCGCGGTATAACAAGCGACCTTAATTTCCTCATCACGCTTTCTGATAAGCATCAAATTTGTAACCGATGCTAGGACTAGAGTCCTGGAAGCATATACAAGTGAGAAAATAACTCAATTCGGATAGAGGTCCATATTTGCCAATCATATAAACTTTGTCGATAATTCTTCGTAAAGGGGGATATTAATCCACACTGATTTCATTAGCTACTCTGAACGTTATCAATAACAAGTTATAATCAGTTAATAACGATCTTATATAATTCTCTAGAGTATGAGGATATTTTAATCCATTGGTACCAAATTTCATTATGCGGATATCCTTCTCATGAGGTATCAACGCAAATTTTATGGATTTACTCCTCGTCAGGAAATATCAACTCATGGCTCAAAGAAAATATGGACGTTATCTGATTAGATTGGCATACCCCATATAAGAGGTTTTCGTCTATGCTAGTAAGCATGTTTTCAAAAGAAACAGTCGATGTGATTCCGTGGCATGCCTTGCAAGGACTTTAATTTAAGCCGAGTCTAGCTAGCGTACTCCTGCTAAATCTAGCAACAGAGTAATCTCCAACACCTTAGGCACTTATTGGTCTAATAATTTCCAATTCTAGTGGTACGACGCTTATCAGGTCCTAAACCCAAAAAACTCATTGTGGTTCCCATATTTAAATATGCTTACCAAATTATGCATTTTCCTCATTTGTCGTGTCTATCAATTTGTCAAAATTAAACTTATTTGCATAGGCACTGATGTAAATTTAATTCACCAAATTTATGATTTTTGGTAATAGTTTTAGCGACGAGAAGACTAGATATTAACTCTTAATATCATTTGAAGAAATGCAACACTCATTATCGCTCGACATTTGTATATCTACGAGGCGCAATTAATATACGCAGCTCATGTTGTTGCTATTATAACATATATGATGTGCATAATGTGCACTAGATTTTTAAATCTCGTCGATATAAGAAGCACATATATTATGCATATCGTAAAGCTAGCGGAAACACATAAGGACGCAAAAAATTTCCGCTCTCCTTATTGCCTGTCGTAGCATCTATACGATACATATATTTCTTCTCTAAATTCAAACCAAACTATGTACCGCAAAAATCAATGGCGAATCAACTAAGGAAATTATTTTCTACGCCATCCAAAAAGGACACGGAAAAAACTTCCAATATTCAATTAATGTGGAAAATAACAAATGCTGCAAAACTCAAATATTTGGCTAAATTCGGAAATCGAATAACATCTCAAATATGAGTTATTTTAAATGCGTACCTATTCGGATATCTCTTTGCATACCATGCTAATTATTTATGCTAACCTTAGGTCTTAATCAAATAGAAACGAAGTTAGACACTATAAAAATTATATGCATAAAACTATTTAACAATAGTTAAATTAAATATGTAAGGATTGAAGGGAATTATCCTTTTCGATATCGTCATTCCCATGCCGATTGTCGTAGAATAATTCATGTTGCTAATGTGTAAAATATTTATCGACTCATTTGATTAATAACCAAACACGACCATGTACAGGGAAAGATAGTTGTTAACTTATAACTTAAAGCTATTAAAACATGAATAATAATAATGGTTGCACGAGGCAACGTTTGAGAGAAAAATGAAATTTTTATTCCTTTTATTACTCTACACGTCTACTGACCCATAACATTTGACCTATCTGAGTATATATAGGTTATACCAAAACGGCATGCATAATTTACAAATGACATGTAAAATGAGTACGTGTAAAGCTTACAATATCTATCATATGTTTCTTTGCTATGCATGAAACCAAGCCCTCTTTGATGTGTCAAGAGGTGGTTAGCCATTTTGATCCGGTATTTATAACAGATAATTTATTCATATTATATTAATCTATTTATAATGTGCATTAATATTAATTGTTAAAAAATATGCTTCATGTGGTAAAAGCACATTTTTACATAATATGTTTTTTTTACATAATATGTTTTTTTACATGTGTTAAGAACCTACAGGAGAATCCTAAGTAGATATAACAAGTGTTTTTTTCTTGCCTTTTTAGGATTAATATTTCCAATTACGTAAAATAAATTAGTATTTTTATTTTAAAAAATTACATCCTCCGTTATTTTATTGTACTTTTATAAGGACGAAAAAAAAGAAAGAATTAGGCAAAACACATAGGAATCACTATTTAAAATTTTGTAAAAACATAACTATAATATTCGAATCTTACATTGCACTAGAAATTAGGAATTAGGAAACAGTTTAAGGAAAAATTAGGCATTGACTATGCACGTCCATACCAAGAAGTTTATAATCGCCTAGAAAAGTGGTTTAAGAAAGATCATAACAACATCAGTAACTTAATAAGTGCCACATTTTCTCTTCTCACCCTAGCTAATGGACCATCTACCTACCTAAATTGGTTAATTAAGTGAAGACAAATTATTTTATAAGTTGATCATTCTACTTACATCTATTAGTCGACGATATACCGCGGCGGATAATTTTTTTCTCTGCAGAAGTTTAACCAAAAATTAGTTATAGTAAATGGCTGCACTGTCTTTTCAAGAAAAAAATAGGTATAGATTCTCTTGTTTAATCACCGATATTTAATCTAATTATTTATCAAATTAACTTAGATAATATTTTTTTACTAAGTGAAAAAAAAATACCACGATTTTGGAATTTTTTTTTCTTCTTCATTGTAAGTATCTTCTGCATTATTTGAGTATATTTTGCATTACTTAAAAAAAATCGTGTTCTCGATTTCAATTTCATCAGCATGAATGCACTTTGTATCCATTTTATAAAGTGCATTTATCCAGTCAATTCCAATGATGATTTACAGAAAATCATTGCCTACTAGCTAGTATTATATGCATTTATGTTTTTATTGTGATTTATGGATTGAGGACCTCAAACGAATTCTTCTAATGGAGAAAAAGTGTCCAAAACTATTATTGTTGGATACATGTTCAAGTTAAGAATGACATTTATGGGTACATTAATTTTCTTTAGCCTTCTTGTTTCAAAACTTAATATTGAGTTATAAGTTGGTGGTGATTAACGTAGTTTTAATATATGCAGAGAGAAATTGCAAATTCCTATAGAGAAACCCTTAATTGTGTTGGAAGGTGAAAGCATGAAAGACACAATTATCTTATAAAGAGACTACGGTTCGCATACAAACGCGACTTATAGTGTTTTTGCCAATAATTTTGTTGCATGAAATATAAGTTTCTACGTGAATATTAGCTAACATAACAAGAAAAAATGTGTGTAGTTTGTGTTGAAATTTACTTATGGTTGTTGTATGGGTTTATTAACGTTTATGGAACATATCATATATAATCATTTATTAAACAATGGTGTAACTAAGAATCCAAAACATGGGCAGATGCGCCTTGGTAATGTAAAATAGGTTTTGTTCTATAAATGTGGTTTCTATGGGTTAAAAGATATATTATGGGATGTGCAAGGGCTTCGTTACTATAAATCTTGCTTCATTGAAGGAGTTGCTGCCTTCATATTCATATTAGCTCAATCAATATTTGAGGTTATAAACTAAACCCTCACTAATTCAAAGATTAATTAATCATTTTTTTAATTTATTTGTTAATAATAATTATTGGTATGGTAGAACTGATAGTATCCTAATTCTTGAGTTTTGTTGTTATGTCGTCCAAAATGAAAATAAAATTAAAAAAAAAAACTATTTTGGTGAATGAACTTCACATTAAGCACTACATTCTCACAAAGAAATTAGCATAACTCATCACACAATATTATCTTCTATCTTCTACCAATTTAAATTTCAACCGGATGATAAGATAACATATACCGAATGCGTTAATTTTATTAGGATTATAATGTACAATGATAAAAATGTCATACGAGAAATGTTTCCTTTCATTAGTTTTTATTCATGCGCCATATATAAGAAATACAATATGAAAATGAGGTTCTAAACTAAATTATTGTGTGCAGAATGTGTAATATCAGTGACAAAGATGGGTACATAACAACACAAGGAGGGGACAACATAAAAAATAGAAGTGCAATTATGTTATAGGAATTGAACGTGATCGGTATTGGTAAAGCTTATCTTGGAAGACAATGGAGATGTCATTCAAATTTTCTTTTTTACAATTCTAGTTTTTCTAATGATGTTGTTTCTCAAGTTTGGTATATTTGGAATTTCCATGGTCACAAGTAAGTTAGACAACCTAATAGTTATCATAACTATGTTTTGAATAATTTTTATGCTTTATGATTTAGACAATCAAACTTATTGATAAAAATGTATATGTTTTAAGGATGATATAAGTATAATGTATGTCGAGCATGAATATTATGGACCAGGATCAAACATGTCGAAATGTGTTCATGAGATGAAAAAACTAAATAACCTGACGGTGTCCAGAATGTCAAGTTTCAGTTTCATCAATAAAAGAAGTTGGATTGAAAGACAACTTCAAAATTTCTTGTGTTTCTGTTGTTATGAAAATTTGTATGAATTAATACGTAAGTCATTTTTATGCATACTGATAATTACTCGTAAATGTGTAGCATTACTCGTAACAATATCAGAATAAAATTTACAAACAAACATTACAAAGCTAACTCCGAGAGCTAATTAATTTTTATTTAATTTTAGTATTCACCCCTAAATTTGTGCACCTACATATATCCCTCTTGTTATTGGTTTGATTTATTCTATAAACCACTAGGGCTTCAATTACAAATACGAAAGAATAATATGTTTTAAATTCAACCGTCCAACAAAAAAAGGTAGGGGATGCTCAAATTTGCACTCTCAATTTTAAGTGAGTTCTTTGTTTCTACTATTTTAATTGTTTGTCAAAGATATTTTTCTTACCATGTATATTACTCAACTACATATCATATTTTCTCTCCAGTTGATTACTTTCAGTACCTTCAATATAATATAAAAATTACCATGACTATTCATCGTCTACTCCAAGCTCACTTTACGGATGGAAGACTTACCTATATGGTCTAAAATTCCGAAATAAAATCCAGTGACTAGGAAAGGGAAAAACACTTTAAAGAGGATGAATGATTTTAAAGTTGTTTATTTGCGCAAGTACCCACAAAAAAATAATAATAATTATTCCATGGAAACGATAGCTCCGACGGAATCCAATTTTTTTTTTGTGAAGTGGAAAGGTTTAAATTTTATTATTGAGAAAAAGCTTACAGATCAAGGTAGTTAACACCAGGTGTTACAAGAAAATCTCAATTACAAGAAATAATTGTTTTCCAATGTGAAACTAACTGAACAAAAGCAATCAGCCTTAACCAATCCCTTGTTAATAATTGTAGCTTCATCTCTTCCTCTCCCATAGTTCTATTATTGCATAATTTGCATTCTTCTTAAACTTCCCAACAAATCCCAATCCTACAATTGTTGCTTAAATGAGGACTCTTAATAATTCACATTGAACCCATTTTAGGTCATAGCTCTCTAAGAAGTAATTCAAAATTTTGAAAGCTCATTGTTATTTTAATGGTTATAGATAGAAAATCAAAGAAACAACTCCAAAATTGTATGTCCTTATAAAGGTGATTATGAACTCATGAACCTTTTGGGATTAGTAGACCTCACATAAAAGTTATAAAACCAACCATAAAAACATTACAGGTGAGGAGAAGGTTTAGAGGTGTTTACTTTTGGCGTCTGCTAAGAATTTTTGTTATTTGATTTAAAAACCTCTTAGAAATCCAATTTACAAAAAATCTGGCAATGGATATCCAAAATATCTGAAATCCGACTAATTCATTTACCTGCCTCTCTATAATAGGAGATACAAGATCATGAGCGATCTTTAAATAGAACAAAATCTTTGTATTTTCATAAGATTCATCCCATCATTTTTGTTGGAAACCTGCCATCTAGGTTATGCTTATCTCAATGAGCTAAGATAGCTGCAATCAAATATCATGAGATCATTTATTGCTATTAAATGTGGAAGCATTTGTTCTCAAGAGTTAAAGATAAAGTTATAGAAACAAGCTTATGCATGTTTCAGATGTTATAAATTTTCACATCTAAACTAAGCTTGTTAAGAAAAGTTAGTGATACTTAGCTTTGCTTAAGGCATGGATTCACTTTTTATGTTTAATTGTGAGCTTTAAATAAAGATTTTTCTCTGTTATCAAGCGACTTACTCCGCATAAGAGCTATTAAAAAAGATATTGGCACCTGCTATTTATATTCAAATTGAAATTTTGGCAATTCAAGGATAAAGAGATTTCAGATGCATATATTTGTAGAGATATAGATATACATGTCAGTTGTGCTTAATGGCCAAAATACAGGCTAAAGATGGAACGATTTTTTGGGGACCAATCAAAATTTGAAGGGATCATCACGTGCTTAGGTCATCCGTCTTACAAAGCTAAAGGGTGTCCTAATTAGAAAAATGACTAAGTTACCCTTTATTAAATAATCTTATCTAATAACCACATAAAACCTAATCATATATAAATCTAATACTATTCCTAAACCTAAACCTTTTTTATAACCTAATAAATAAAAAACACTTCAAATCCTTCTTCTCCTTCTCTTAAACAAATTTTCTTTTGAAAATTCTTCTTCTCCTTTTTTCCCTCTTCATCTTCCATAAACGATTAATCGTCGATTTATAAACGAATTTCATCATCGATTAATCTTGTCGTCTATAAACAACTCGTGTTAAAATTTCTAGAATAAATGTACAATCAAATCCTGGGATTGCAGCCATCGCAAATCAACCGAATCAAGAAATTCAACCACATATTGAAGAACCAGTTGCATCGGAAGTTGAAGCCGAAATCGATACTCTAACGAGAGAAACAAATTATGATTGTTCCAGTATGTATATTTTAAGGTAATTTCCGACAAACTCCTTCATTTTTATGCTTTTTTGATTGTTGTTTTGAGTAGAAATCATGAAAATAGGGGTTTAAAATGTTGTACCAATGTGATGTTTGGTTAGAAACATTTCTAGAAAACCCTAGAGAGCTAACCGAACTTTTAGTTTAGGAAGAACACTAATGTCAGTTCGGTTGAAAAGCAAAATTTAGGGTCTAACCGAACTATTTGTTTCTCAAGTAAAACTGTGAGTTCGGTTAGCACGAGAATAGGCTTTACTAACCGAACTTTTTAGTCCAAAACAATACAAAAACTTCGTTCATGTTTTAAATTGTTTTTGTCAACTGAACCTTTCATTGTTTTGCATATCTTTAAATATTTGTCAACCGAACCTTTTGTTTGGTTAGATCGATAATAGTTTGTCCTAAACGAAATTTTAAGTCCAAAACCATACACTGAGTTCGGTTAAGATTCAAATCTTTTTTTTTTAACGAACACTTAGTTTCTTAACTGAACTTTATGCTTTTTTATTCAAATTTAGTTAAGTAAATTTTTTTAGGGGCAAGTCAAAATGTAAGGAAATCATAGTGGCAAATACTAGAACTCCAACCCCTTGCCACGGTAAACACCTAGGGGAAAGTAAACATGGAATAAAATTACAAAGAAATCGGGGTCGTTACCGGGAGTTTTAATCCGTGAATAAGAAGAAGAAGAAGAACAACAAAAAATTTATATTGTTGTTGTTAAAGAGAAGAAGAAGCCTAAGAAGCCTTGCGCTAGATATGCACACATTCTTCATCATACTTTATGTTTAAATCCTAGTACCACTCTTTATGGTATGCCAGAAGATGGAGGCAAAGTGTTGTTCGGCTACAAACACTCATGGGATGCCAAAATTTATGCGACAAAGGTATTGAATCTTAACCATAGATATTTTTTTCCAAATTATGTTGTCTAAGTATTAATATATATCATGGTATGTTTATTTTATAGGATCATAACAATGTGACTCGACTCTTGAGACGCCAAAAGGTGGTTGGATGGGATATAATGGATGAGTATGATGAGGTGGTGCAAAAAGTCAAATCATGTGTATTATGGTATGCTATCCATTATGCACACTTTGAGTTTGATAGTGTCACCATCTCAGCAATTTCCGAGAGGCACTATCCAGAGACGAAAACCATGCGTTTCCCATTTGGCGATATGTGAAGCATTCCCAACAATGTGTACAGGATCACAAGCCTTAGAGTGGATGGGAATTATGTTTCTAAAGGCTATCAAGACCCGATGAGTTTTGAAGATCTTGAATTATTGTCTGAAAGTACTCAAGGGTAGAGCAGAGGGAAGATACAGTTAGATTTCAGACGTTCTGTTAAAGAGCCGGAAACGGGTTGGGTGTATATGGCCACATATGATGATGGCACTTTCTTGAAAAAGTTGAGGAGGTTCAAGTTGGTTGTTTTGAAGAGGGAGTTTGGAGGGACAAGAAATAAAGTAGAGAGAGGAGAGTTGGTGATGGACGAGAATAAGATTAAGTACTATGTCCCCACTTACTTGTTGTATCATGAGTTATTTTATAAACGGATTGTGAAAACTTATATCATAAAGGGTTTGGGTCGTGGAATATGCATTTGGATCGTAGACTGACTTTGACCGTCTATTTTTTTTACCAAAATATCTTTATAAAATTGTTAGTGACATTATAACCTAACCCTAGTTATAAACTTAACCGGTATACAACGATATTTTGTCGAACATTTAACTCCATATTCAGACTCGCCTTAAAATCTTGCATAATCGTAAACCTACCACCATAATTCTCAAAAGAATCAAGTCTTTTAAACTAATCCACTGCCTGAGAATCAAAACTCTCAATGGTCCACATAAGTGGAATAAGAATTCAACAATGAACTAGTGATCTTAACTACCGGTATTTATTCAAGAGATGACTTAATGGCTGGAGATAAAGTCCGATGATGTTGATAAGTGTTGAATTAGACGATCAAGAAGGTAAGAAAAAGGACTATCATTCTTTCAATAATGACTATCAATTAAGATCAATACATAAGTTGGCGGTATGCAGCTATGATATATATTCATCTTATTAGAGAAAGTTGAACAACATACACACTAGTAATGGCCAATTGGACCAAGAAATACAAAACAAAACCGGTAAAATACTTATATGGAATATCTTCAATTCCCCATAGAATACCAGAACTAATAATTTGGGTCTTAATTGGATGAGCAAATAAACAATTTTGATACAATTTCCAAGCCTTCAACATCGCAACTCATTAAATTGGTTTAATCAAACTTTATTTTTGATTTCAGGGTGTTTAAATTTTAATTTGCTTTTAGGGTGCTGAAATAGAGAGACATGGAAGGAAAGTTTACTCGAAAGAAAAAGAAATACGTAGACTGGGAAAAAATAGAAGAGGACGAGAGAGGTATATGGTTTTGAAAATCATAAAATTGTCCACGCTAATCAACTAATGGTCAAGGTTTTTGACAAAAGGCAAAAAAAAAGTCAACTAACATCTTTTTAACGGTCTTTGGTCATTCTACGATCCAAATGCACCAATTGCATATTCTAGGACCCAGACTCTCTATTGTACAAGTTTCTACGACCCTTTTACAAATTATCTCTTGTATTATCTAGGGTTATCTTCCTCAAAACTTCTGGAAATAAGGTAAATGCCAATTTTCTCCAGCTTTTGAAGGACCTCGATGCGGTCAATGAATACTCTTGGGGAACTGGGTGCTTACATTCTTTCAAGACCAACTTAGGAGCGTCAATAGGATTAAAGCTTCGCAGATGGAGACTACTAGACTCTCTTTCAGGTTATGTTCGACATACCTATACCTATCAATTTTGTATAAAGATGTAGTAACAAAATTACAAATACACATGTTTGATAACCGAACCTTTTTTGTTTCCCATTAAAACATGGTTAACAAATCAATGTCCGGTTGAGTTCCCCCAAAACAGAGAAATGTTTGGTTAATTAGGGAATTATTTTTTATAGACGCAAATTTTTAATAGCAACCGAACTTTTATTTTATAACCGAACATTAGTTCGATTGAGAATTGAATTTGTGAGCTAGCATATGAAGCACCGATACCTATACGGGGATACAAATGCGAGGATTCGTTAATTTTCAAAAAATAGGGAAACGGGATACGGTGGGATACTTTTATTTATTAAAAATATTTTATATAATAATAATTCATTTTAGTAAAAAAAATCACATGAAATAAAAAATCTCATAAATATTATTTTGAAGTTAAAAATAAAATAAAAACAATCTAACATCTCGCTCACCCATCACTCATCAATATTGTCTTCATCAAAGAGCACCGCTTCTAGTTCTGGCTCGTCTTAATGAAATATTTGCATTTTCAAGTTCTCCCAAATCGTCAAGTAGATCAAATACATCTCCACTAATATCCCACATTCTACTTTCTCCATTCGTATAATTTTCACTCTTTCGTGAAAAGAGACGAACACTACTATGAACAAACACTAAATCCTCAGCACATTGGGGTTCAATCTTGTTTCTCTTCATATAATGAATAAAATTATATATGCTCTAATTTATAATGAAAAAGTTATATTAGATTTAGATATTTATATATAATTCTATGGTATATTGATAAGTACAAATATCTATAAATATATAGATTTTGTATATCAAAATATATGTCAAGTTATTGGAAGTATCCTATCCCAGAGTATCCTACCCTTTTCATAATTATAAAAATGAGATACTTTAAATGGAGTATATGATACTTATCTCCAGGTATCCCCAAGTATCCGATACAGATATGGCGCCGATACGGGTACTCACCATTTTTTAAGTATTCATGCTTCATAGGAGTTAGCCGAACTTTTGTTAATCTTGATTTTTTTTTCCTTAGGTATGGGTGTACGACCACTTCCCTGAATTGAAGTTGGCTGAAACAAAGTAAGGTTGGGTTTATGGGTAGCCGACGACAGGAAAAAATACTTCTTTAAGCATACGTAGAAGAAGACTAAAGGACCGGGAATCAGTTGACAAAAGTTGAGGGAGGTGTTGGATGATTTGAGTGTGGAACATGTAAGTTTTCACCCCTATTCTTTTGATTCCGATGAAGACGGGTTACAGGAGTTATCGCATGTCGCAACTTACTATGGGTTGTTGTTCTATCCTGGCAGTTATTCAACGTATAACCCTCGAAGAGTATTACGCCAACTTAATTGTGTCCATAATATACCAACTGTGGAGAAGGAAAACTTTACTTTGGTGGTGAAGGGAACAACGAGAATTTTTTCAAGCCCAGACATGACCCAACTCCAACGCCTGGAATAAAATGTAAGACTAACTTATTGGTGAAGATGAGTATATACCTTATGTTTAAAATCCGAAAAACAATTTCCAAGGGGTAACAGAGAAGTGTTTAGCTAGGAGAAGGAAATTTAGAACTAGCCGAACTCTCAAATTTCAAAGAATAGTTACTAAGTATAAGGTTCGGCTAGGTCGAAATATCATTCTCCTAGCCGAACATTTGATTGTTGTAAACAAAATCATGTCGAATTATACTAAAATTGTGTTCAAAACTTCCCCAACAACTCTATTTTTGAAAAATATAGCCGTTATACACTTTATCCACCTCTGTTCTATATAAATCGATCAATTAATTCACATTTGTAAATCACGTCTCCTAAAATTGATATTATAAGGCCCTAAATTTACTGTAGATGAAGACTTATCTATTTGTCAGAACTATGTAACGTGTTATCCAAAGAGGGGTGAAGAACGACAGCAAAATGGTTTAGTCAAACAGAGTTATTGGGATAAAATCCATGAAAACTTCTGCACCGAAATAGGTAATCCTTACAACCGGGATCGTCCTGCGTTGTTTTTTCGATTTCAAACTATAAGAATACAAGTTGAAGAATTTATAACCTTAGTTCGGATTGTGGATCAATATCGACTTAAGGGTGAAATCTTCACTGAAGTTGTAGCGAGATCGCGAGAAGAATGACGAAGATGAAAAATAAATAATTAAATACGAAACTTATTTTCACATCCTTAAGGATTTTCGGATATTGAGGATGCTAAAAATGTATTCAATTTTTATCTTTCTAGTCGTTTGTTAATAAAAATATTGGGTTCTAGCTTTATGATTCAGCATTAGTAGCATATTAACAAAAGGAAAAATCGAATTTCATTGTAATGTTCGGCTAAGAATGTTAAAGCTAGCGAAACTTACATTACAAGTGTATTGACAGTTAGTTACCAAAATGTCAGTTATATCGGAATTCTTCAAGCGTATCTTTCAGAGGAATTAATTACCATAATGTCCTAAACTTGCATTACAATTGAGATCTTTTAGTAAATATGCAAGCTTTTGCTTTTTGGGTAACTTCTTCCTCTTTCTTTTGTTGTATTGTTGGTTGTAAAGGTTCGAAGCCCTAACCTTAAATTCCTTGGACTACCACCCTAACCACAGGCTCTTGTTTGATATATAATTTATATATCATATATTTATTATATTTAAATATAATACACTCTTTAATAATATATTCTATAAACTAATTTGTAAGGTCTAATAATTTCTAATTTAATATGATAAATAAGAGCAAAATTCGATTTAAGTACAACCTTAATTTTAAAGTGATAGATGCTCTATAATTGTTCCATAATACTCTTTTTAAAATAATAAAAACTTTATTAGACATTTATACTATTATCCGTCTTTTATATGTGAAAAACCATATGCATTTACATATATAATCTATAAAAACCATATGCATTTACATATATAATCTACAATATAAAAAGAATTGATGTTTTATTTTAGGATAAATTTGATCTTTGAAAATAGACCGTGGATCGTCCGATTCAAATGTTTGTTTTTGGGACAAATCTGAAAATTCATCTTTATAATCTAAACACATTGACGGCAGAGATCGTATCCCAACCCGTTAATTTTATTTTAGTTTCCTAATATTTACTAATCCCCTTCCTAAATGATACCTCAGGAAGTGGATACCCCTATAAGTTTGGTATCGGCGATAGTTGTTCCCTAGACGATTGCTTTGAAATAAATTGCAACGACAATTTCCCTTATTACCGTTCCAGCAGCCTAGATGTCTCAAATATATTAATACTCGACGGCAAGATGACAACCACACTGGGGATAGCCACTGATTGTTCGGATAAATAGTATACATCCCTTGGATATATAGGCACGATTAAATAAGTTTATCTTCTCTAATACAAGATATTTAATGACGAGTAGTTAAAGGCATATTGGTTGTGACACCTTGGCATATTTGATGACGTGTAATGCTAATGAATCGATTGGTACAAGATGTTTGCATAGGGGTGAGCAACGGATGCAACTCGTGGATTTGGTGCCATCCGAATTTAATCCATTAAAATGGCGGATGTTAGATTGGTATCCTTGTTCAATTCATCATCCGTGGATTTAACTTCCATGGATGAGCGAATGGGCGGATTGGATGTAGATAAATTCACGGATTTCGTGTTTTTTATTAGGAAAAATTGAAATAGTTCACACGTTAACAAAAAAAACCAATTTCAACATTAGATTACTAAATTTTTAAAAATATATTAAATTATTACAATGTAACAATGCTAAAATTATAATAATGTCATCCCAACAACCAGAAGTAAAATTTAAAGAGTATCTTTAGTACTGCTTGCTTACAAATTTGATTCATCGGCACAACTAGGTTATAATGAAACATTAAAAGTTATATAATACCTTCAAAATATACATATGTTCTTTTTTATTTTATAAATTTCCTATTTACTTTTAAACATAGCGGGGTATGAGTTTCCAATGGATTTCTAGACTTGTACTTGTACCTGCATCCAATCCATTATTTAATGGATTTTAATAAATACATCCACAAATGGGTTGGATGTCCGTCCACCAAACTACAAATGGATTGGATCGGATTAACGGATTTGAGTTCATATGCTCACCCCTAATTTTCATGTCGTAATAAAATCGGAGATTCCACTAATGGAACTTGCAATGGTATTGGTTGTTGCGAGGCCTCCATTGCATTTGGGCTTACGAGATATGAAGCGAAAGTTAAGGCATGTATACATCCCCGTCCCGTACCATGACGTTGTTATGCTTTTTTAGCTAATTTTTGTATTAAAACTTTTCTTCATCTTACTTCGAAACTTTCAAAAAATCAGGGACCCTAATTAGGGGTTCTCCCAAAGGTCGATCGGATTACTTGTGTCTTACTTTGAGACGAATTTGACTCTTGAAAATAGACCATGGACAGCTGCGATTGTCCAATTCGAATGTTTGTTTTTAGGATAAATCCGAGCGTTTATTTTTATTCTCTAAATATATTGACGACAGAGATCATATCCCGGTCCAACCTTAATTTTTTTTGGTTTCCTAATATTTTCTAATTTGATAAGGAAATTTTAGGCTCATGCCCCCTTTTTTTTTTCTTCTTATTCTTAGGCCCAAATTTTTTCGTGTTTCTGTCAGACCCAAAAAAATTTAAAATTATTAAAAACACGGAAAAGTACAGTTATACCCCCAGCAGTTATTCAACAGTTCATTAACGAGCGAAATTCCTTTCTTCTTCTCCTCTTCTCTCCTACTTTTTCAGTTACAAAAATCACAACCGAGATTAACGAGAAATTTCTCTCAATTTCATTCTCTAGTTAACCCTAGAAATTCCATTCTCTCAATCGAACAAATTCCTCTCTGCATTAAACCCTAGAAACGAATTCAGTTCAAACGATGGAGGAATCGTCATCACAATCATCGTCTAAGAAGAAACGAGTTAGTAAAAAAAGGTAAATCAAGTAAGAAACCCTAGTTTAATTGTTTCTATTCTTACATGCAACTTTCCTAGTTTTGATTTTCTTTCTTCAATTTTTCGTTTTCATTCAAATTTGGTTTTTGTTTTCGATTTGATTTTTAACTTTACTTGGTACCTGCTGATAATGACACAGAAGAAGAAAATAAAGACAGTGATAGTGAGATACTGATAAAGGAGATGGTAAAAAAAAAAGAGTGATGGTGATTAACAGATAAAGGAGATCAGAGCAAAGAAAAAGAATGACCCTGCTAAGACTGCTAAGAAAACAAATAAAGAGTCTGGTATGGTTTTGTTTCATGTGTGATATTGTTTGCATGAGATTTTGCAGTTTGTTATCCCATCCAGTTAACCTTTTGATGGTATTTATGTGGCTGCATAACTTGTTCTGCAGTTAATTTTATATGTATAACCCGTTATTGATGCTTAGTCTGCATAACAAGTTATGCAATTACTTTTATATGCATAACCTTTTGAGCATCACTTGTAATTTTTTAAATGTTAGCCTGAAAATCAAATTATGTTTCATTGTGTTGAAGATTCTAAACCAACAACAACACCATTGAGGAAGTCACAGAGATTAAAGAGTCAGGCATCGCCTTATTCAACTAAACATCAATCATCTGTTAGGAAGAAGATAAATGAACCACTGGTAATAAGTGAGGGACAAGATGAATCATAAGAGGAAGAAGATGAATCAAAGAATGATGAGCCATATAGTGATGAAGAGGATGAATCCGAGCATAATGAAAAGGATGAATCTGAGCATGATCAAAAGGATGAAGCTGAGGAAAATAAAGAGGATGGATCTGAGGAAATTGAGAGAGATTATGAAATGATTGAATAAGCTAGGAGAAGAAGAAAACAAGCAGTTGTTGAAGAAATGCGTAACATTATTGATGCAGTTATTAATGCACACATAGATCATCTAAAGAAAATGACAACAAAGAAGAAATAGAGAATACTTGAGAAGTACCAGAAGAAGAAAGGGATGTATGGTAAGGTTTAATTGTGTTGAAGTCAATGTTGATGTTAATTTCATTTGTTAATGTTAATTTTGATTTGTTGCAGACTATCAAGCTGAAAAGGAGAGAAAGAATCGGAAAAGGAAAAAAGAGAAAGGGAAAAAGCCAGTGATTGTGAATGAACAAAGTGAGACATTAGCTGATGATGAAGGTATGTTGCATCATCATCTCAGCTATAATTAACTTGTAATGCAGTTTTTTTTTCCTATGTATAACCTGTTATGCACCAGTTAAAATTGCTGAATAACAGGTTATGCAGTTAGTTTTTCATGCATAATCTGTTATGGGCCTACGTAAAACATGCATAATAGGTTCTGCATCCATTTTTATGTGTTATGCATCCATCAGTTATGCATCCTTTATTATGTTTTATGCAGTTAAACCTAAAGCTGGAAAACAACCAGGTTTTTGTAGATTAGGGTTCACAAGAGTTGTTACCTTCTTAGAAAGGTTAAAAGAAGAAGGTGGTTTTGGGGCAAATCAGTTAAATATGTTGAAGGAGACTCCATTTTTGAATGTCATTAACTGGTTATATGGAATCTTAGATGACTTGGAAAATAAGAACAACCCACTCGTAGACCAAATCATTGAGTCTTATGACCAGAAAGATGACACTAAATAATCTTTGAAGTTGTCCAAGGACAAAAAAATAGAGTCAACATCTAGTGAAGTTGTAATAATCTTTCAGATGCCAAAAATTGAAGGTAATAAAGGACATGAGATTCTGAATTCAAGAAAGGACAACGAAGAGATTCAGAAACTAGACATCGTCAAAAACAACTTCACCAACAAAGTCAAGAAAAATACACTGAGTAAAGTTGATGATGCACTAGTAACAGTCCCTTGGATAAAGGATATTGAAGCTGTGGTACTCAAAAAACTTCGTGAGAAAGATGAAGAAGAGGTGGTCGTGTCCCTTGTATGCCTTTACATGCTTGTCGTGCTGTTTTTCTGTCGATCCATGGGGGATTCATTAGATATCAAATACATGGGTTTGGTAAAGGAACTTAAGACGATGAAATCAATATCATTCCCTGATTTGATTCATGAATCACTTATGGAAGGTATCAAAACAGTGAAGAAAAAAAAATGTAACATCAGAAACTGCAGTATATGCAATATATACTTGTTGGTAAGTCATATTAGATAGTTGTTTAATCTTAGTTAACTAATATTATTTTACAAATCTTATTAATTTATATTTATTTTGCAGCTTTGGTTAGATGAACACTCCGACTGGGAGGACAGTAAAGACTTTCCTAATGCTACACCAAGAGCTGCAAGGTGGGGAAAATGAAGAAAAACTTGCATAAAAAGACTGTTTCAGAATTAGTGGTATTTTTTTATGAATCAACTTATTTTTAAAAATGGCTGCATAACCTGTTACATATCAAAGTTTATATCTGCATAATTTTTTATGCTTTACAGTTTATATCTGAAGCATTTGTGCATAACCAGTTATGCATTTGGTTAAGTCTGAACATGTTTCAAAGATACCAGGTTATGCATCAACTTATGTCTGCATAACCTGTTACGCATGCACTTACAAAAAATTATAAATGCATTAAGTTATAAATGTTATGATTTATATTGCAGTTTCATGATAACTTCAAAGATGAATACACTGAAATAGAGTTAGAACTTTGCAATCCTAGAACAACAAGATCAAAACATCAACTATTCACTGCCATTGCAATGGGACTTGAAGAGAACAAAGATGAGAATGAAGAAGCACTTCAAGATGTGTTGCAGGTTATGGAAGAAGAAGAAAATAGTCCAGGAGATAAAAAGGTGAAGATAATGGAAACTATGTTGAAAGGCAAGAAAAAGAGCTTAGAAGACAAGATAAATATTGGGGAAGATTTCAACTCTGAATTGTATGATTTTGTAAAGAGGTTGTTGCATAAATCAGGCATAGAGTTGTAGGTGGGATCATCAGGTGACACTAGTGTCCCAATTAGTGAAAAATTGCCAAGAAATGAGACACTTGTTGATGTGACACCTTCAATTGAAGCACCTACACAAAAGTTTGTTCCAGAAGTGATAAGGCTTGGAGAGGTGAAGACCAAACTTTCAGTCAAGGACTCCAATCATTACCTTTTAAGTTCATGGAGTTTGAAAAATATGTGAGTCTTGCTGATGATAATGAAACAAACTTGTATGAGAAAGAGCAAACAACTCCAATTATACCAGCAACACAGGAGGTACTTAAAGCGCGTGAAGAAGAATTCTTGGTTGGCTTTGGAGTTGTTGATGTGTTGTCTTCAATTGAAACACCTACCCAACATACTAATGTTATAATGGTTGGAGATAGTGAAGACAAAACTGCAAGTCAACTTGAAACACAAGAGATAGCTGGAGAAGTTGGAGATAAAGATAACACCAACCTTTTTAATCTGCATATTACACCAACTCCACCTGTTGTTGAGAAGGATGTTGAGATGCCAACTGTTGTTGAGAAAGATGTTAAGAAGGATGTTGAGATTCCAACAATTGAACAAACTGTTGTTGAGAAAGATCCAGTTGCTGAGAGTAAAGTTGAGAAACCTGTTGAGAAAGAGACGGCAAAAGACGTCTTGAAGTTCCTTCAAAACAATCCCCCCTTCACTCCAACTCCACCTGCTGAAGCAGAAATATCCTAGGAAAAAATAATAAATGAAGATGCGGATGAAGGAAAGCAACCAAGCATGGTACAAGACTCTGGAAAAAAATGTAACTCATAATTTATTATGCAGCCTTTTGTGGATTGCATAACATATTATGCAGACTTTTTGTGAACTGCATAACAGATTATGCATGTTTTGGTCATCTGCATAATATGTTATGCATATTTTTTTATTTTTCTTGTTTTAATCTAAATCATTATATTTTTCAATTTTTGTATATATATGTATATATAATTTGAACTCTTAATATTTGTTCTTTGCATTAAAATGTGAAAGTGGAGTAAATGTGGTTATGTTTGATATTTTTTTTTTAGGAAGAAGAAACTAAATCAACTCCAAAGAAAGGTGTGCCTAGGGAAGAAGAAAGAAAGAGAATCGTACTCAAAATTAAGCAAGTGTAGAAGGAAAAAGCCGTAGAAACAGGAAAACCTGAAGATGGATAGCAGAAACAGGTGGAAATGGGTAATAGAGTTAAAAGAATCAAGGAAAGGACAGTAAAAATGAGAGGAAAGCGAATATAATGCTCGCAGATTATGACCAAGGAAAGAAGAAAACTGATGCATATACCACTTCTAAAGATGAGGATGAGGGCAAATTTGATACAGAGGGCACTTCTACTACAACCCTGTTTAAGCCTCTACTGAATCTTGATGAAATGTAATGGTTTCAAAGTTACAAGGAAGATCTAAACCCAGATGAGAGGAACATATTGGAGACCTACTTTAATAATGCCAACAACTTGTAAGTTTATCATACTTAGAAAAAGAAAAAGAAAACGCTAACAACTTGTGAAAAATAATCTTTGTTTCTCTTGTAGAAATTATGCTTGGAAAGTCTATGAGGGGAAGGAGATGAAGACCCATACAATTGGGATATTATAATTTCTGGAGAGACGATTACGCAGCTAATGGACAACGATTACCTGGAAGGTGAGGTAATCCACTTCTACTGTTATAGGTTGTTCCAGAATCGACAAGAAGAATTGATGGCTGAGAGTTGCGACCAGAAATATGCAGAGGCAACATTCATGAAGCCTGATGTTTGGTTAAGTTTAAAACATATGCATATATACATAGACTTTGTTTATTATGCAATGTGTTACTTGTGTTACAGAAAATAACATGTGACCGCATAATAATTGTTTTGCAGTACTTTGTTAGAGTAAAGAATAAAGATGGAATTGAAAAGCATGTTGAAAAATTCATCTTGAATCTCCACAAAAAAGTGGAGAAACTGTTCATACCAATGAGTTATATCACAAAAAAAAGCATAAAGGTACACATTGGACTCTGCTAGAATATGACTTCTCAGAAGGTGAATAGAATATCTACAACAGTCTCCATTCTTTATTGACTCCGTGCAAGATATAAGCAGTTCAGATGGCAAATGCTTGCATGCCATATCTCATTAAATGACATTTTCAAATCCTGAAGCTACCAAAATAGATGATACAGACTGAACAAGTTGTCCCGACTGCCTGATCTTTGTCTGCTACTACATGAAGTGGAGGGTGAAGTTAAGAGGTACCAGAAAAATGCAGGCGCTGCTACCGGAAGAAGTAATAAAGAAGGCCAACAAAAAAAGAGTCAAAATGGTAATCAAAATGCTATCAGATGGTACAAACGGCTGGGATATGAAGGCCAATGAAGACTTTCGATCAAATAGATGCATGTATTTGAAAATAGTCGGTAAACTTATATCAGTTTAAAAATATTTTAAAAAATCTTGTTTGAATGACTTATATTAATATTAATGATGTTTATAAAGCTTGTTTTAGTTTACCTTTTTTTTATGATTGTATATGTATAAAATGATTAATTTGCATAAAAGGTTATGCAGTCTCTGAAAAGCATGCATAATAGGTTATGCATCCTCTGAAAAGCATGCATAACCCCTTATGCAACATGTAACAGACCATCTTGTAATAAGAAGTATCCTTTAACCGTGAACACTGGAACCTTGAACCATGAACCATAAAACCATATATTACTAATAAAAAAAGGTAGTTGCAATAAAAAATACTGACAACGAGGGGGCGTTGCCCCCTTGACCCCCGTAAATGTTCAATGACAATCAACCACAGATTCATATATCTTAATAAAACAATATAATAGTTATATAATCAAAATTCTCATTTTATCATCCAGAATAGTGGAACCTAAGAAACAACTTTTTCGTTAAAACTAAAATCAACAAAAAAAAATGGTTGCATAACCAGTTCTGCAGCTATAGAAATAAACGAATAACGCATTATGCGGCCGATATAAAAAGAGTGCATAATGCGTTATGCATACTATAAAAGAACACATAAAACGTTATATACTCTTTCAAAAAGGCTGCATAACATTTTATGCATCCAACTGTTGGATGCGGAACAATTTCTGTAGAAAAGCATACAAAACATAAAGAAGTATTTGTTCATAAAAATCCCATACAAAAACACAAAGAGAAAAAAGATCATCGACAACAAAAATATTAAAAAATTTAAAAATAGTGTGAACTAGGTTCGAGAATGAATAAGTAAAAAAAGATGTTTTAGTCTGAAACTATTTTCTTAGGCAGATTTGACAGATTTCTTTAGCGGCTTCGGAGGCTTCTTATACTGATTGAATTGGTAGGCTTTGTACAAGTTTTCTTGTTGTGATGACCAGTCTCACCACAATTGCCACAACGCATAGCTCTCCTGGGCGTTTTTCATAACTGCTCAAATGTCTTTTAGTTGGTGGTTGCCCTGGTGGCCTCCTAACATCAGTTGCATTAATGGCGTCTTCTCATTCATAAACTTCAATCCTATCGTAGTTCGGAATAGGATGAATCGCATGGCTGTAGGAATTATTGTAGTACGCATTAGTGAAACCTGGATCAACAAAATCATATGGATTAGATCTAGACATTATTATTGAAGCAAAAGCATGACACATGGGAACCCGTATACACGCCATCTCTGACAGGTACATGTCTTGCGCTCCAGGTTAACATAGTGAGAATTATCCTCACCCTCGACTTCATAAACATGAACAACAGATTCAATTACCAACCAGGTTACACCCTCACCAACAAGACTCTTCATCTTAACTTCATTCTTTGGTGTAAGAATTATGTTGAATCTGAAACTAACGTTCCTCCTTAGCTACATCAACTCCATCACCTTCTTTCGTACCTGATCAAGAAGAGCACAAGCAGGAATCTTCTTGTGATGCCTAATCCAACTATTAAAAGTTTCAACAAGACTTGAAGTTTTCCTCCTATATCTACAACCCTGAAAATAGGCATTTGACCAGCACTCGCGAGGAATAACTTCAATAAAATTTGTTATCCTTCCACAACCAAGACCCCTAATGGTTGCGATAACAGTGTCGTAACCTTCAGGGCTAAGAGCATATGTAGCAGCTTGAAAAGCATCAAGAACAACACCATGCCTATCATCAGAAGAATTAATTGGCAAGTTTTGCTTAAGATGATAATAGCAGTAGATGTGGAAAGAGCCATGAAAAACAATTGGAATGGCTGCCTTTATTCCTTCCCCACGATCAAATAAAAATGTGATTGGCCTATCATCAACAACTTGCTTCAAATTAGAACCATTCCCAGTTGTTATAATCTTCACCAGGGACTAAGGCCATGGCTAAGGGGAAAAACTTTGCAAATAACAAAAGGAAACATGTTTCAGAAAAAAAAAAACTGAAAAAAATCACTACATAATAGAGTATGCAGCTAAAACAATGGCTGCATAACATATTATGTTGATAAAGTAACCGATGCATAAAGTATTATGCATCTATGAAATATCTGCATAACGTATTATGCAACAGTCCAAAAAACTGCATAATAGAGTATGCAACTAACACAAAAGGACACATAACGTATTATGCTGAAAAAAAAAATTGCTGCAAAACTTATTATGCATGTGAGAATAATATGTATAACGTATTATGCAGGTAAAACAAAACTGCATAACGAATTATGCAGCCAACTTATAAAAAAAAACATATGCAAAATACATACCTTGTTGAGCATTGATACCAGTGACAGCCATGAGGCATCCTTTAAATCTCCCTGTAAGAAAAGTCTCATCCACATAAACTAATAAACGAAGGAAACAGTAACCATGAATGCACGCCTCGAAAGAAATAAAAAGACGAACAAACTTATAGTGCTTGGCTCAACTTGGAAATCAATGAAATTACCCTCGTTGGTACTTCGAATAACAACTACATGCCACACCAGATGCGAATACGATATGACATCATCACCAAAAACATCCTCATAAACTTTATCACTGCCATTTTAAGCTTGATAATATTTCACATTGATACCATATTGACTTTTAAACATTTTTAACAAATTAGAAGATTTGAAACTTGGATCACTTTTGATATCGTCCTTGATTAAACTAGCAACAAAAAGACTAATGACTTTATAATTGAGCCTTTTATATCCCAGTCCACAGTCATGACTATTAACAAATTTCTTAACCTTGAGCATCCTGTTTTCATCATCAATAGCAGCAACCCTAAGCTGCCAAGGGCAAGAATATTTTTTGCACTTTGCATAGAACTTACTAGGTTCATTCTTGGTAACAAGAAGATTATGCTCAGACTTGAGCTCATATTTCTTCACTGCAATCCGCACTTCTGCTATACCCCAAAAGAAAAACTTTACCAACTTCACCAAGCATTGATTCCCAACTATCAGATCTAAGTGTCTTGCTAACAGGCACAGAACCATCCTCAAGAAAACGAACAACAACTTCTTCAGGTTCAGTGATGTACCTAGAAGATCTACTACCACTAGTAGAAGCATTACTACCAACTTTAAAAAACCAATCAAAGCTCTTCTGACCTTTACAGTGGCAAAGAGATGCAAAATAGCTAAGTAACACATCAGAATCTACTCGAACAAGCTTGTTTCTGTCGTTAAAAGAGAAACTGATATGGTGAGGAAATAAAGGAGTCCACTTCTAGCAAACTAATGTCTTCAAAAACTCGTTAGTTGTGTTGATATTGACATGATGAACTAATAATTCATTCAAATAATGAAATTCAACTAATGAACTAACAAATGACATTTTAAACCTACATTATGCAGAAAATCAAAATGTTATGCAACAAACTTATGAACAATTCAGAAAGTAACCTTCCAAATTAAAAAAAAAACTTCGAGATGTGTTTATACCAAAATTTGGTCGATGATGATTTCACTCAAGTCAGTCTAGCTAATTGCATAACAAAATTAAACCTAAAACAAATTCATTTATTCATTAGTCACATCTAAAATTGAACTAAACCTAAAATTTAATTGAAAATCAAATCAACAAACTCAAAGTTGAAAAGAAATCTACATTGATTACGGATGAGAATCTTACCTGAAACTGATATTGTAGCTGATCCAAAAATCGATTCAACCAAAAAGCTAACAAATCAGAACATAAAACAAAAAATAAGAATAAAAAGAAACCAAAACCCTAGAAATCAAAAAAAAAGTAAAACCGCAGAGAATGTAGGTAGAATCAAATAGAAATAAAAAATCGAACAAGAAAAAGATTAAAATAGAAACGAACAAACCTGTAGAAAGAAATTATGTTCATAAAGTAGCAAAATCCCCCTCTCAGACGAAGTAAAAACAAACAGAATTTCGACGAAAAACTCTCTCTCAGATGAAGAAGAAAAATGAAACTCTCACACTAAATATGGAAGGTTAATTTGGGAAGAAAAAATAAAAGAAAACTGAATTTTAAATAAATATGAGCTCTTGAAAAAATTGTTGCGCGTCTTAAGTTTTCGGAGCATGAATTTATGAAGGGAAAAACTGGAAAAAATAGGCCTGACAGTAGATCTAAACTGAGCTAACCTTTTATTAACGGAGCAACTTCTCTAGGGTCATTTTGGGGCGAATTGAAACATAGATAAATAGAGCAGGAAGAAGAGGTTAAAGAATCAAACTCTCCAATCTTCTTTCTCTGGATTTCTTACGCAATTGGAACCATTCTGTGTGTTAGATTGCAATTGGTTATCGAATCAAATCGAGCAAGGTATTTTAGGTTACTTTTAGTTTTGTTTGTTTTATTGGTTTGGGCATTGTTGAGTTGGTGTTTTTAGTTAGATTGTAGTTTTGGTGTGACGTTTCTTTGTTGAAGTTGAATTTGTAGGTTCAGTAGCATACGGTGGTGTCAATGATGGTGTTAGATATAATTTTAGTTTTTAAGGTAATGTTACATAGCGTTGCAGTGCTTGCCGGGTACTTTTTGGTTTTTTATACAGTTGTTGAATGCTTCAAATAATTTGGGTTTAGGGTTTACAACCTTTATGTTTTTGGACGGCTTCTGATCTCAGCATTCACTGAATTATTTTTTTCGGTAGTGTTTAGTGTTCTTTAACATACCCTTAGGCTTTGAGATTGAATTTTAACTTTTAGGCTCTATTTAAATATATTAATATGTTATTGTAGACTTTTCCAATGGGAAAAGGGATGGATCATGCGGTTCAAATACCTGAGATTGAGGCTTTTGGATTCTGGGGAAAAATAACCTTATTTGATGTCTTAAAGTTCTAAAAAGGTGAAACCTCATGGAAATTCTCTTCTTGATTCTCTCTTCGAATTCCAGAGTCTAATAATGGAAGATTATTGATGGTTTAATGAATTTCCTCTGAGGAATTCCAATGTAGCGAAGCTATTTTAGGGTGATTTGAAACGGAACACAAGGAAGAGGTTAAAGAATCAAACTCTCCAGATGATGTGGATTCTTACAATTCAGGGGAAGAAATGCAAGAAACCACTGCCAGGTATAATCCAACATCTTTACTCTCTCTAAACATCGGCTAAACTAAAATGCAGTCTTATTATATATCACCTATGGTCACAAAATTTGATTATACTACATTCGTGCTATGAGTTCTGGATAGATCTTTAATATTGATATCTTTACCATGAGCAAGATCACTTCATTTATTCAAGAGGGACAACATTAACAGTCTCTCCAGCATTCATAACAGGAATGTGTATAAGGTGAGGTCTTACAGCCAACAACCAGTGAGCACTGCAGGCTCCTGCATCGTATCATCAACTAGAAGAGGAAATTGAAATGCAAAAAACCACTTCCAGGTATACTCCTACATTTTCTACTCCCTCTTAAACACCGTAATATTAAAATGCAATCTTATTATATATTTGTTGACTAATCCACAGATCTTGCAATTGCAATGATAATACATGAAATGTCGGCGCTAGAAATGCGTAACATGTAGTGCTCCTTCAACACCGTAACAACAATATAAGGTTGCCAATATTGGTCTATTACGACATTTATAGACTAATGAAGTAATCAGGTAAAATAGTGAGGTAAACAGTAATGTTACCAAGGCTCTATAGTTATGTTTGACCGTTTCAGCCTCTTGATCTATAGTTATATGTAGGGCGTGCAATTATTTAGTTATTTGAATGTATTCGTTCCTGTCATGAAAAATTTGTGGTGTTTGAATTAGGGATTAATATCGTCTATATATGGTTTGAATGGAGTGGACATGTTAGGATAGTGCATCGAAACTTGGCAGAAGTGGTATGGGTACATTATTTGAACAAGTTGTAGTGTTTAGATTGGATTATGTGATGTTGTTTGGGATGCCAATTTTTAAGTGATAAAGTCTTTTCAAACCCTGGGAAAGGCTTTATGATTCTTCTTTAGTTCCTTCAGTATATACCATCTCAAGAGATTCTTATGAGTATGTTCCCTACTGAATTTTAGTTTATTTTTTTCTTTGAGTATGGCTGGATATAATAGTACCTAAACCACAAATTAAAACGGAGGGACACCATTTATTTTATGTTTGTGTAAAGGGGAGTCTCTCACTTATTTGTTAACTGTTGATGGTGGATTTTTGACAAAGGATAAAACAGTTAATTTAGGTAACTTTTCAACCTAGGGGTAAAATAGTCATTTTACACACCAAGGGTAAAATGATCATTTTATAATTAGAGGTGAAAACTCATATTCATCGAGATTTGGATCAGGGGTAAAATAGTTATTTTACAAAAAAAAGTCGAGTGGAAAGGTTACAATGGTCATTCTGAGATCTTACATTATTCTCGAATAAATGTGCTACTAAATACATCATACCATCTAATTGCAGAATCGCATCAAACATTATCTCAAGTTGTAAACTTCCACGGCTGAATCGCTTGAATACGTTTTGTATGCACTACACAAAAGTTAAGCATAAATGCTACCAGTTAAATCTCATAAAACTGAGAAACCATAGGCCAAAATTATGGCCACCATATTAGCCAAATATCAATAATAATGGCATATAGGCTATAGCATGGCAACAACAAGTACATGTTTTAGTAAGCCCTAGTCATGTCTTCGACACAAATGTGTCAAAATAATAAAACGACAAAATCAACAAAAACAACAAAGTCAATCAAAGCCACGGAGGAGTCTGGCCAAAGCGCTAAAGGAGGTGGGTTCATGGAAGCGTTGGTTGCAGCACACATGTTGCCAGCAGCGCTAATGCTGTTGTCGTGCCCCAACGCTCCATGCAACCCAAGCTCTGTGCAATACCTAAGCTCCATACGCCCAAGTGCTCCGTGCACGCCAATGCTCCATGCAGTGCCCAAGCTCCGTGTGCCCTATGCTCCGTGTACGCCAATGCTTCATGTAGCGCCCAAGCTCTGTGTGCCCTATGTTCCGTGCAACGCCTTGCTCCACTGATATTTCCCACACGCCACTGTCGCGCCACAATTATTGGGTCCCATATTCCATTACTACTACAATATTGTTATGTTCAAGCTAGCACCATTATCTGCTCAGGCTAGCACTATTATTTAAGTCATAACTATGGAAAAATTGACAAGAAATCTACCAAAAACATTATTTTACAACAAGACTCATGGCTCGAAAGCCATGACCCCACTAACTCTTACGAGACATGAAATCATATTTTTCAATGGAGGGATAAAACATGGAGTTTTGGTCTGGTAGTTTACATCAACATGGGTGTAGCACTATCCCATGACAAGGAAGTTACAAAGTCATTGGAAAGTTAGAGCGGTTGAAGAGACATGAAGTTATAGTCTAGAAGTTTCCATAAACTTCCCATGACAGAAGTGGACGGTTACCACAACCTCCACTTCTCCATCTCCCCATAACTACCACTACTTTACAAGGAAAGTGTGTGGTACCAAACATTACAAAAAGGCTGCTTAGCCAATTTCAAATCAATACAACAAGAAATATGCCACATATGGAGAAGAGATATACAATCATTCTCAAGCTCTGCTATTTTTCTACCACAACACACAATTCCTTCAACTTCCTTTGCTTCCCTCCCCTAAGATCAACCTATCTCCTTTCTTTGTAAACGAAGCAGAAAAAATACAGACATCCTACTTGTTTGGATTTGTTTTGTACGATTTTGATCCTCGAACCTACAAAAAAGTAGTTCAACAGTACATTGTTTTGCCCAGGAGCAAATTTTAGGTACAAACACTAACTTACTTTTTGGAAGCTTCGCATGAGTGGATTTCTTTTAAGATTTTTGACTTGGATGGGTTATTTCACCTAATATTGTTATATTATCATCATTGATAACTTATTTTTCATCATGTTTCTATCCAACTCTTCTTCGAAATATTTGGAGAACAAAACTTAAACTTCGATTTCACACGTACGATATAAAATCACTTATATAAAGCAGATGAAAGTAGTGATGCTTAGCATCCGACAACATTTTTGTGTGCTTCAGGTGGAAGCTCAAATACATAAGTGATTAGTGCATATTTTACATGTTTAGAATGTCAATTTCTTGCTAGTATTTTCTAGATTTCTTATGAATTATTGTATATTATGTTCGTTTTGTAGTTTATGTCTTTTATTAGGTGAATCATCCAAAAAGGAGTTACAAAGTGTTAGATTGTGCCTGAAGAGAAGTGCTACAAATGAAGAAGATACCAATTGGAAGTCGTCTAAATTCAAGATCTCATCACCATATTGAAAAGAACGAATAAACAAAGTCAACGACGAAAGAATGAGGTCATTCCGACTTCATACGAAGAAGTTATCAGAAAAACAAGTACAACATTTTCCCTGAGGGTCAAGCCATCGAAAAAATCATTATCGTTTGCTTTCACTACATCTAGGGTTTATGATTGGTTCCTAGATTGTTCAAGTGTACAATTGGATTACTCTATTGATAAGTTTAATGCTAATATATAGTTATGAGATAAGTAATCATCCATCGACTCATACACAAGTAGAAATTACGAGACCTTGCAGAGGGATTCTGTGGAGCAATTGCGAGTGAAGATAACACCAGCAAGTGGACCTTGATCTAAGAGTTTAAGTACTGGGATCAACCTAAATTCACAAATCTTAAAGCATTCAATTGAGTTACACCTTGAGTGATCTACTACTTGGTGACTTAGTTGAATAGAATCTGGTAGTCGAGAACTTCAGTATCCAGTGATAAAATAAGTTTCGGAGATAACACTGATCTAGCTGCTATTCTACGGTTGGTGATGCATGGTTCTAACGAGAGATAAATAAGTATACTAATTCAGTCAACGTTTGGTAACAGCGAAAGACTCCTTAATCATCTTTCTTATTATATTTTTATTTAGTTAATTAATCTACAAACCCCCTTTTCAGTATTATTCTAGTTTTGCTAATCTAAATAACATATCAATTACACAGCTCTCTGAGGGAACGACCCTTACTACCGTTATATTACTAGTTAATTAGTGAAAAATATATTGATTAATTTGTTACACTTACTACACGTATCAATAAGGTGAGAAAACTTTATTGCCATATAGCAGGTATCTTCGAAAGCTGATACTTTCTAATATGTGATTGTGTTTTTATATTTCTGTTGTCTTTCCTTACTCCTCAGTAGGTTAATATAATACTTCAGACCTGAGCTATTTCATATTTTGATTCTTACAGTTTGTTGGTTTGTTCCAAATCAATCCGTTATCTGTTGGTACTTAATTTATATTATTCATCCAAAGAAACTGCATTATACGACAACCTACTTTCTCTTTTCCCTGTATAATGTGCCTTAGTATGCCATTGATTGAGAAAATTACATCTGAATCCTGAACTATGCTGCAGGCAGAAGTTGATGTAGCAGCAAGTGGGTGTATATTCCCCCTAACAAGAAACATGCACATAGGACAAAACTTAATAATGAGGCCGAATATCCTATTTGCGGTCAAGTTTCTTACTAAAGGTATGCAGTTGCGGCTTCTCTTTTCAATTGATTCTAACACATCTTTGTATGGTCACTCCACAGTCCACATACAAGCCCATGTGTAATGCATGTAACTGTTACACTAGGAGAGTATATACATATTAAGTCTACTACATACTTTTAAAGAAGATCATATGGATCTGTTTGACTAGGAATATATCAAGTTTGCCTAAGAAATAGTATGGATCGAGAAAAGGGTGTAATGCAAATTGTATCGATGTTAGATCTTTCTCTGGCTGTATTTGTGGTGCAATATGAGTAGTTGTGGATGTTATGGTTTTCGTTATATGTACATCTGATTTGCTGCGTATACTAAGGTTAAGTAGCAGGAGACATTGAGTCGCAAAATAGTGTATTCAAAGTGATCTATTACTACATTTTTGCTGCTATGTTTGTAATTGAGGTCTACTATGTTAAGAAAATTTGTAACTCCGTGTTTGCAATTGAGATGTACTTCTGTGTTTATCAATTAAGTCTTTGCTTAAAAGATATTTTCCAACGTCACTTGATCAAATACCACGAGAATATTTGTAACTGTTTCTCCAATCCACTATTATATTGTTCCTACAGTCAAAAGAAAATGTAGTTGTTTCTCCATTAATCTTTGATAGCAAGTTGAAATTGTATAACAAAAAAAAGGCCAATTCTGTTAAAACAAAGATGTCACTTAAAATTTGACATCTAAAATACAAACGGCACAAAACTAAAATCAATTTTTTCCAGGAGTGAGATTAAAGTGACTTAATTTCAAATTATTTTGACGTACTGCATATCCATCAATTTGATCATCCATGTGGACTTCAGATTCTTTGCATTCATCTATAACGTGCTTCATTTAGTGATTTGGTCAAACTTCAGGTATTCTATTTTTCTTATTCAGGCTATCTTTGTGTCTCTCAACTTTTACTGAATTTCAAAATGATGGTAGCAAGTTTGTGAAATCAAATTCAGTAATATTGTTATTTCGAATTCAGTAGGTAGTGGCAGTGCCTTAGTTGGTGTGAAGAAGGATGACAAAATAAATCGAGTGAAGAACATGCTTAAGGAGTCAGTAGAAAGGCAAGTTAATGCAAATGAGAAGGTTGTTGTGGAAGATGATTTCTCCGAGGAGGATGAAATCCTTGTGAAGGTCAAAGATTTAGAGGAGTTATCAAGGAGAAAACCCATTACCAAAGAGCAAAATATGGATAAGATGTTCAAATGTGGTGCTCAATTAGGAATTTCTAACGAGGGAAAGAAGAAAGAAGTTTATGACATCTTTGAGGAAGCTACAGTGAGTCTTCATAACTCTAGAACGAAGAAGGAACTATTTAGATTGCGATGGAATGGAGAGGACAATAATAGTAGCATAGACAAGGGAAAAAGAACCTCTAGTAGGAAATAGTAGATGTTCTGGCAGCTACTCTTCCCTTTGGTTGTCTTTTCTTAGTCTTTGTTCTTGGTTTACGCCGGTAAGGATGTTTTTCCCTGGTGGGTCTTTGTGTGCGGCTGTGTCTGCACTAACCCTTTTTGTTTGCTGCGCCATTGGTGCTTTTGTTTGCAGTAGTGAATTGCTTTCTTTTTCTATTTTTTTGGTGTTTTTTTTTTCATTAATATTATAACCTTTTTAGTCAAAAAAAAAATCAGCAAATATGTCCCGAGATGGTTGGCAATTCTTTGGGAACGGCGGCGAAGAGAGGAAAATTAAGTAAGTTTTTAAGTACGAGTTTGTCAATTTATCTGTATGTAGACAACATTAGGTGAATCGACGATCCTGAAATTCTCACATTGACATACTCTACGGAAACTTGGAAGTTGGATCTATTGAAAAGATTATTGATTTTGCATGAGATTGTTGCATTGGGGCAATGTTGTCTTCCACTTTCATCTACACATATGCCTTCAAATTCTAGCCATGCTGAGGTTACACTGGACCTATCTCGAAAGTCAGGCTTATACGAAGTGGAGTTGGACCATGGGTGTTAGATATTCAACTAGAAACATCAACACTAACATTTGTATAGAATGTTGTAATGTATAAAACTAAACCACACAATGAGAAAAGATTATGTACTTGACCTCTGAGAATCCACTCATCTTGAGCGTTCTTGATGTAAATGAGCAGGCTATAGTCTATTTGGAGGCTAAAGACTCTAGTGTCGTAATTTAGCTTCAGAAGGTCTATTTTGATTGGAAACGAGCCAACGATCAAGACATGTAACTCGGTTGTATGATCTTCAAATTGTAGCCAATTTCCATCGTTTAGGGCTTCAAACAGGCGTTTTTGCTATTTTAGGAAAGTTTTTGTTTTGTTAATAACTTCTTCGTTAGGAGTCCGTTTGGGTCGCCGTTTGCGGCAAATAGTTTTGTTTTATGAGTACTTTCACTATTTTTGGTCGACTAAAATTTTCAAAAAATAGCAAATTAGGGTTTGAGTCGGTTTAAGGTTTTTTTTCATCCTTTCTTGACTAGCAAGTTAGGGTTTTTCCCCAAGTCTACAAAAACGTCCTCTATATATTGTTTTAAGCACTTGAATATGATTAATAAAATTATTTTCTTAAACTTGTTCTAGTTTAAAAGATTATTATTTAAAGTCGGAAAACCGAAGTCTAAATAATTATCGTTGTTCATAGTTGATATTCCTAAGAATATTTGAAGTATCAACAAAACCTCTTTTTTATTTCTTTTCTTTATTATTCGTTGCATCAGTTGGTATCAGAGCAAAGTCGATTCTAGGGTTGATAAGATGTCTCCAAGAGTAGCAATCGGTCAAGGTCAAGGTCGAGGTCGAGGAGGAGGTCCAGAAGGTTTCATTCCATGGAGATCTAGAGAAGAATTCATTGAAGACGTCCAAGATTTGTTGGGTCGGTATAACCTTCGGCAGGAAGAAGAAGATGATAACGCCAACCCTTTTGCTAGAGGGCATCGCGAAGTTAGAATAAATCAACGAGAGGATTCTGATCGTTGGAAGGAAGGAATAAAAGTAGGGATCCCAGAATTTCATGGTGGTTTGGAACCGGAAGAGTTTCTCTCCTGGGTGAATACGGTTGAGGAAGTATTGGAATTCAAAGAAGTACCAGATAACAAACAAGTTTCGTTGCTAGCGACTATGTTTCGTGGGAGGGCTAATTTTTGGTGGCAACAACACAAGCTCCTATGCAGTCGTAAGGGAAAACAAAAGTTAGTATCATTGGAGAAGTTGAAGAAACACATGAGAACAAAGTTTTTACCACATAACTACATTGGATTGATGTACGAGCAGCTGCAAAACCTACGCAAGGGAGTACGTTCTATAGACGAATACACCAAGGAGTTTTACCGACTACTTTCTCTTAACGACTTGTCAGAGTCAGATGAGAAAAAAGTCGTTCGCTATATAGGTGGTCTCCCTCAACAATATCAGGATACACTCAACATGTTTGATTGCTGCTTTATTTCGGATGCACATCATAAACCAAGGCATATAGAGAAACAAATAGGACGTAGAAGCTTAAATTGGGGTATCAATGTGGCAGCATCTCCAGCAAGTAACCGTAGTACTTCAACACCTAGTACTGCTGGTAAACTTAATTCTTCGTCAACACCAAATAAAACCCCAGTTACAACTTTTGCAGGTAGGTGTAATAAGTGCGGAGAATCTAGGCACAAAGCCAGTGACTGTCAAAAAGCAGAACGAGCGAACAAGGTATTTTTCACTGAAAAACGACCGTGATGAAGATGACTGGGTAACTGATTATGAAGAGGATCATAAGGATAATTCTGAACCTGTCGATGAAGTAGTTTATGGAGATAAATGAGTGAACTTTGTAGTAAGAATAAGTTATCTCACTCCACGTAAAGATGAGGGCGATAACTAGTTGTGTAATAATATATTCCAGTCGACATGTACGATCGAAGGAAAAGTTTATCGTCTAGTTATTGAACCTGGAAGTTCCGAGAATACAGTTGATGAAGAGGTCGTGAAACGATTCAAGATGGAAACCAAGGCACATCCACATCCATACAAGCTTTCTTGGATTAAGAAAGGGAATGAGGTAAAAGTAAACAAATGTTGCTTAATTTATTTTTCAATTGGTAACAAATATAAAGATAAAATATGGTGTGACGTTACTATTATGGATGTTTGTCACTTGTTGTTGGGTCGTCCTTGGGAGTTTGACAAGAAAATTGGTCATGACGGGTATAAGAATACCTACAGTTTATAGAACGACGTACGTACAATACTTGTACCCAGTAAAGAGATTGCACCTACACTATCTACTGGAGAAGCTACCAATCTCTTGTCGTTTAAGCAGTTTGAAGATGCAGGTGAATTGTATGTGTTGATTGGCAAAGAAGAACAACAGGATAAAAGTAGTATCCCCATTGAAGCTCAACCTTTAATTAAGGAATTTATGGATGTTTTTTCCTAACAAGTTGCCGGACGAGCTACCACCTTTCCGGTATATACAATATCGTATTGATCTCGTTCCTGGATCAAGCTTGCCAAATAAAGCGCATTACAGAATGAGTCCTAAGGATCATGAAGAACTTTGCCGTCAAGTGGAAGATTTTCTACAGAAAATATTGATCTGACAGAGTCTAAGTCCTTGTGCAGTACCATCCTTGTTGATTCCAATGAAAGATGGAACGTGGAGAATGTGTGTTGACAGTCGAGTCATCAAAAAACTCACAGTCAAATACCGTTTTCCAATTCCCAGATTTGATAACTTGTTATCATTTGTGTGGAGCGAAGGTGTTTAGAAAACTCGACTTGAAGAGTGGGTACCATCAGATCAGAATTCGTGAAGGTGATGAGTGGAAGACTACTTTCAAAACTCGAGAAGGATTATATGAGTGGTTGGTTATGCCATTCGGGTTGAACAATGCGCCAAGTACATTCATGCGTATCATGAATCAAATACTCAGACCCTTTATCGGTACTTTTGTGGTTGTTTATTTCGATGATATTCTTCTTTATAGTGCTAACATGGACTTGCATGTTCAACATCTTCGAGAAGTGCTCTCAGTTCTACGCAGGGAGAAATTATTTTCGGCCATCAAAAAGTGTTCATTCATAACAGATCGAGTTCTATTTCTCGGTTATGTCGTCACCAAGGATGGAATCAAGGTAGATGAGTCCAAAATTGAAGTTGTGAGAAATTGGACTACACCTACTACATTACACGAGGTGAAGTTGCCATGGTTTCGCTTCTTTTTACTGGCGCTTTATTCCCCACTTCAGCACCATTATGGCACCCATTACTGAATGCATGAAAGGAGGAAATTTTTTATGGTATGAGGAAGCTGACAAAGCCTTTGAAGATGTCAAGACAAAGCTGATAACTGCACCACTATTGGTGTTACCTGATTTCAGCAAGCCGTTTGAACTACACTGTGATGCATCGAAGGTAGGAATTGGAGCTGTTTTGAGTCAGGAAGGATGACCTGTAGCGTATTTCAGTGAGAAGTTGAATGGTACTAAGCTCAACTATAGTACTTATGATGTGGAGTTTTATGCTATAGTTCAAGCCTTGAAGCATTGGCGTCACTATTTAATTCATAAAGAGTTCACTATATTTTCTGATCATGATTCTTTGAAGCACATCAACAGTCAAGAGAAGCTTTCTTCTGGACATGGTAAGTGGGATGGTTATTTGCAAGAGTTCACTTTCGTACTGAAGCACAAAGCTGGGTCGCAGAATCAAGTTGTTGATTCCTTAAGCCGAAGAAGTATGATACTCAATACCATGCGAACTCAGGTAATAGATTTTGATTCATATTCTGACCATATTCTAACCGATCCAAACTTTACGGAGATTGGATGATATCAGTTCACGCAAACGACGTGACTACCTTGTGCATGAAGGATTTCTCTTCAAAGGTAACCAATTGTGTATTCCTGATTCTAGTCTCCGGTTGAAGATTATTAAGGAGTTACATGACGAGGGGAACATGGGAAGGGATAAGACTTTCCAACTTGTTTCGAAGTCATATTGATGGCCAACAATGAGGCGTGAAGTTGCTAAATTCGTAGATAAATGTCGAATCTGTCAAGTTTCAAAAGGAAAAGAAACTAATGCAGGGTTGTACATGCCATTGAAAGTTCCAAGTCAACCCTGGACATATTTGATCATGGATTTCGTATTGGGTTTACCTCGAACTCAGAGGGGACATGATTCAATATTTGTAGTTGTTGACCGTTTTTCAAAAATATCCCATTTTATTGCTTGCAAGAAGACTACTAATGCACTGAAGGTAGCTAAATTGTTCTTCCGTGAAGTGTGTCGTCTACATGGATTGCCATGTTTAATTGTTAGTGATTGCGACACAAGATTCCTTAGTTATTTCTGGAAAACCTTGTGAGAATTAGCTAATACAAGGCTTAACTTCAGTAGTGCGTATCATCCTCAAAGTGATGGCCAAAAGAAGTTGTGAATCGTTTGTTGGGTGATATACTACGGTGTATGGTTGGAGACAATCTGAATAGTTGGGATCAGAAACTTTGCCAAGTTGAATTTTCATTTAATCGTTCAGTAAACCGTAGTCTGGGTGTGAGTCAGTTCGAGGTTGTTTATGTCTACAATCCAGGAGCACCAGTAGATTTAATACATGTTTATGATCTGAAGAGAATTGAAGTTCGTGCTGAAGAACGTATCCAACAGTTGCAACAGGTTCACAAGTTGGTTGAAGAACAGTTGCTTCGAGCTAATAAGGGGTATAAGGAGGCGGCATATAAGAAACGCAGAGTTGTGGATTTTACAGTAGAATATTTCGTGTGGGCAATATTGACAAAGGATCGTTTTCCAGTTGGAAAGTATAACAAACTGAAGGCGCGCAAGATTGGTCCCTTGGAAATTGTCGCGAAGATTAATCCTAATGCCTACAAGTTAAAGTTTCCAAGTCACATCCGGACTTCTGATGTTTTTAATGTCAAACACTTGGTGTCGTATAATAGTGATAATTCTGATAATGACCAAGAAAATTCAAGGACGAATTTCTCTCAACCCCGGGAGAATGATGCAAATGAGCAGGCTATAGCCTATCTAGAGGCTAAAGACCAGAGTGTCGTAATTTAGCTCAAGAGGGGTCCATTTTGATTGGAAACGGGCCAACGATCAAGACTTGCAACTATGTTACATGGTCTTCAGATTTTAACCAAATTCCATCGTTTAGGGCTTCAAACAGGTGTTTTTGCTATTTTAGGAAAGTTTTTGTTTTGTTAATAACTTCTTCATTAGGAGTCTGTTTGGGTCGCCGTTTGCGGAAAATAGTTTTATTTTATGATTACTTTCATTATTTTTGGTCCAACGCCTTTTTTTTTTATTTCCTCAACACACTAAATCAAGAAAATTTAGGAAAATATATAGAAATTTCTTGGTACAATTTTACTAAAAGAAAACCTATTTTATCAATTAAACCCGGACGGAAAAAGTGATAAAAATGCTTCCATATTATCAAAAAAATATTAATTAAAAACAAAAAAAGAAAAAATTGATCATATAAGAAGGGGAAGATGAGGAGCCACAATTAAAATAGCACCTTAATTTGTTTAACTCTAAATCAGGATTTGATCTAACTCAGCTCAAATAAGATGTGTGATTGTCCGCTCTTTTGTTTTTGGACGCCTGATAAGGCTTATATATCTGACTTATTAGTTACACACCTTATTGTATAGAAAAAATATGTATACTCCTATTAGCTATTTAACAATTTTGGACTAATATCTATAAGTTAGATTCATGTATAATGCGTTAAATGTAATAAAACAGATTTACAAATAAATAACCTTCGAGGCTCGTTCATTAGGACTAGCCTATTTGATCCGATAACGTCAATGGGGGATGAACATTTAAAACTTTTATCGCGTTTGGCCTTATAACTAAGCAAAACGATCTAAATATATGGATTTTATCTAACCCAATTCCTATTTTAGGAGTTGGGCGTATGCTTGGTCCGCTTTTTGGTTGACTGGACTCTAAAATCCATCATTTTTTTTTGGATAAGATAAGGATGGGATACCTAAAATCATTGCACACCCGACCCCAGCTGCGGATAAAGATATAATAAAGAAACCAATTCCATTTAACTAAACTTTATAGTAGTATATGGTGATGGACCAACTTGGTGGTGTGGCTGACCACTCCATATGTCAAGGTGAATGTTTACACCAGCTGCACACTAAACTCTTGTAACATTATTTAACATGCAAGCTCACACTTGTACTTGTTGTAGCTTTCCTTTCGTGGACTTGTAAGAATAAAAACTAATGAAAAGCGAAGGATATACACTGATTTTCTCCTTTTTCTACTTTATCCTTTGTCCTTATTACAATATCCTTTAACACGTTATTAATATGAGTTGTACCTCTTTCACAAAAGATTGATTCTCAATCTTTATTGGCCATTCTCTTCCTAATCAAGTACATTTTCTAAAATAGATGGACCAAATTCTACCTAAATTTGAATCCTTGGATTCATCAAGACTTAAGTACCATTGTTCGGTATCATTGTGGAACCACTTTTTTGGCGAAGGATTACACTACCACTATCAAACCATCTACCACTGTTCCTTGGATTCATCAACAATGGGGTGCAAAACACTTTGAGGGTGATGCTGAAACTTTGTCTTATATGCCAACATCTGGTTCTCATGGCAGGAAAGAAATCAAAAGGTATTCAACAACAAAGCTCTGAAGCCAGAAGACATTGTGCTACTGCTTAGGCTCCATTTCATATCCAGGGATATATGCTATCATTTTTGGAAAAGATATATAAATATTTAGTCCATTTGCTCGAAGATGCACGTGATGCCTTGGCATATGATTCACGTGGATTTGGTTGTGGCTCGCGTGGGTGCATGGTTCACATATAAAGGGCGAACCTGTTAGGACCACCACCATAAGGTGAAATTCTGACTCAGCACAAGCCAGATTATATCAGGTTCCCTGTTACTTAAAGGTTTATACTGTTTAAGTCAGCTCCAGGTGCTAGCTGTGACCACTATGCTAATTTGAACGAGAAACTAAATTATGTTTAAGCTATCATCAACTGCAAACATTACCGTGTTGAGAAAACACCATATAATCGCTAGTCGTTGATAGTGAATGGGATATTTGTTTTTTCTTTTCTGATTCAACCGATTCGTCTGAATCTGACTTATCTGAATTTAATTTATTACATCTGATTCAAAAATAATAAAATAATAAAGTTATAGATTTTTTTTTCATTCCAATCAGATATGTGCCCAACAAGTAAAGTACAAAATAATATCCGACTTAAATAGTTTTGAATCAGATATATAAAATAAGTCAGATCTTGAGTTGGACATCAGAAAAATAGAAAATAAATAAAACATTACATCTGATTTGGACCGAATCAGACCTCGAATCAGATTCGGCTCGCATATTAAATCCAAACAAACATGATGTAAGAGAAAAACTGATCGGAAACATTTAAAAAAAGTGATAAAATAAAAACCATTAGGACCACAGAAATAAAGAAAATTAAAAGTCGGTAAAAGGAGAAATTGATCGGAAGTGTAGGTCACACATATCAATCACACAACTCAATAAATACAAATCAGAGATCTAATGGTTAGTACTATCATATTTAGACATGAAAAATATTACAGAGAATGAGAGCACCACGAAAGTAGTATCAAGTAACAGTAATGAACAAGAACAAAAGAAGAAAAAGAGCCAGAAAAACATAAAACTAAGCTGGTGTCTAATAATTTGCTGCATACTCTTATTAGTTGGTCAAGTAGGAGGTCCATTACTAATAAGGCTTTACTTCTTAAATGGTGGTCAAAGAAAATGGTTATCAAGCTGGTTACAAACTGCAGCTTTTCCATTTCTACTCATACCTATCTTAGTTTCATGGTCTAAATCAAAATCTCAATCAATATCGACAAATGATGTAAACCCGTCGTCGACTGACTGAAAAATAAGCTTTTGTGTGATCACTACTAAACTTTTCATATCAAGTGTTATCTTGGGTGTTATTGTTGGTTTAGACTGTTTTCTATATTCTCTTGGTTTAAGTTATCTCCCTATTTCAATTTCTACTTTGTTGATGGCTACTCAACTAGCTTTTACTGCATTGTTTGCTTTGATTCTTGTTAAGCAGAAGTTTACTCCTTATTCGATTAATTCAGTTGTGTTGTTAACTCTTGGTTCTGCTGTTTTGGCTTTTCATACTAATGGTGATATGCCTACTGGTGTCTCAAAGGGTCAATACTTCTTGGGCTTCTTTGTGACTCTTGGTGCAGCTGCACTTGTGGGGTTTATGTTGCCTTTGATCGAGTTTGTGTACACGAAAGCATGCGAAGCTATAACATATGATCTGGTGATGCAGATGCAGTTTTTAATTACAATGTTTGCGACACTTCTTTGCACCATTGGCATGTTAATCAACAAGGACTTTCAGGTGAAAATCGTTTAATCATTTTCTTACTATAATTTTAACTAGAAACAGTGTAATAATCGAGTTGAAAATGTCCGGCGTAATTTGTTTTTGATTTTTCTGTGCATTTTTTAGGCCATAAGCAGAGAAGCAAAAGAGTATGGACTTGGAGAAACAAAGTATTACATGGTATTAATATTTACAGCCGTATTAATGCAATCAGCCGTAGTCGGAAATTTAGGTGTAATCTACTGTGCAAGATCTTTATTCAGCGGAGTTTTTATCACACTGCTCCTTCCAATTACACAAACCTTTGCGATATTTTTCTTTGATGAGAAATTCAGTGTAGAAAAAGGAATGTCATTAGCTCTATCTATATGGGGTATTGCTTCTTATTTCTACGGCGAATATAAGCAAACAAAAAAGCAGAAGAATCAGCACAAGGCAGCAGCAGTACCTATTACTACTACTCACCAAGAATTCCCTAATGAAGTTTAAAAATTCTTGTTAAACTTAGTATATGTAATGTAATTCCTGTAATAACAAGGTTTGTGATGCAGATGAGCAGGCTATAGCCTATTTGGAGGCTAAAGATCCGAGTGCCGTAATTTAGTTCAAGAGGGGTTCATTTTGATTGGAAACGGGCCAACAATCAAGACATGACACGACTTCGTTTCATGGTCTTCAGATTTTAACCAAATTCCATCGTTTATAGGGCTGCACAATGGGCGGTCGGTTCAGTTTTGAACCAAAACCAACTACCAACCCGTCTATAGGCGGTTTTTGAAAATCAAAACCAACTACCAACCCGTCCATAGGCGGGTCGGTTTGAAACCGACCCGAGTCGGTTCGGGCGAGTTCGTTCTTTTTGCGGGTTAAACCGCATTGCATTGACAAACAGCTTGAAACACAGAAAATTTCCTGAACAGTTCAAAACATTTCAGCAAAAAGACAGACAGTGTACTCAGTAACAGCCTGAATGAGGCACCTTATCTAAAATCATAGTCACTATGCAGTTCTTTAAAGATAGACCAATCTAGTCAAGCCTTGCACTTTCACCACAAGTAACCAGTCATCTGATTCAAATTGACAAAACACAGGAAGACAGTGAAAAAACATAACATAACAATCATAGTCACTGTGAAATTCTATATCTATATTAGTCACTACAACTCTTAGGAAGACAGTTGATAAAACACAACACAACAATAATTTCAAATTGAAACTTGAAAATTCAAAACTGCCTGCTGCAGATGCAACTCCAACTAAATCATACCAGACACTACAAGAATACAAATTATTCTAATAACAATAGCTTAAAGACAAAACAATTGAACTATTCCTAGACAAAAGTATTCATAAACCCCCAATTTCTGATGAACCCTAATTTTCCAAAAAAAAAAAAGAGATAAACCCCCAATTTCTGATGAAATCAGATGAATCCCCACCTTGTTTGTCTGTTGTAAGTTGTAACTTGTATGTTGAGCTTGATTGTCGATGGTGAGTGACTACTGACTGGTGAGGATTGAAGAATCAAATCAGTGAGGAATCTAATGTAAAAACCAGCGGCTTGAAGTGAAGATGGTGATGGTGAATCGGTGATGGAGAGGATGAGAGTGAAATCAAATAGAAAGATTAGGAATCCAATTGATTTCGCGTAGTTTAGGATGGTGATGGTGATGGAGAGGTTGAGAGTGAGAGCGGCCAGCGGCGTGAAGTGAATAACATGAGAAATGAATAAAAAGATTAGGTTTAGACTGTTTTGTTTAGTTAGGTTTCTTCTTTAGATGGATGGCTAGGATGAATATCGGTAATATCAATCAACGGCTAAAAAAACTCGGTCTAAACCCGTAAACCGACTCATCATGAACGGGTTTTTGATTTTCAAAACCGTATACCAACCCGCTACGGGCGGGTTCGGTTAAAAACCCGCAATTGTGTCGGGTTCGGGCGTGTACGGTTTTTCGAAGCGGTTCCTGTGCAAATCTAATCGTTTAGGGCTTCAAACAGTCGTTTTTACTATTTTAGGAAAGTTTCTGTTTTGTTAACAACTTCTTCGTTAGGAGTCCATTTGAGTCGCCGTTTGCGATAAATAGTTTTATTTTATGAGTATTTTCATTATTTTTGATCGATCAAAATTTACCAAAAATAGTAAATTAGGGTTTGAGTCGGTTTAAGGATTTTTTTCATCCTTTCTTGACTAGCAAGTTAAGATTTTTCCCCAAATCTATAAAAGAATCCTCTATATATTGTTTCAAGCAGTTGAATTTGATTAATAAGAATTATTTTCTTAAACTTGCTCAAGTTTAATTGATTATTATTTAAAGTCGAAAAAACGAAGTCTAAATAATTATCGTTGTTCATAGTTAGGGCTGCACAAACCCGACCCAACCCGCCAACCCGACCCGCACCCGCCTAAATTTACCCGACCCGCACCCGGCCCGCCGATGAACGGGTCGGGTGCGGGTTATTTTTTTAAAAACCGACTTCTGGCAGGTCGAGTGCGGGTGATAGCTCCTCTCACCCGACCCGACCCGCCCACCCGCCATTTCTTTTCTAAACTTCATCGACTCCTCTAAGTCATCTCCTGCATCTCCTTATTTCACTGCATCTCCTCATTTCACTCCATCTCATTCTCACTCCAGCTCTCTCCAAAACACCACTGCCATGACTTTAGAAAAGAGAGACATCACAAGATTAAACCAGCATTTTCTCTCAAAACCCACCACCATTAACTATTCTTTCCGAAATTCTTAAAAATATTTCATGAAAACCCACCACCATTAAACATTCAACAGAAAACTGTTTTATTGTTCAACCAATCTCGTGTTTGAAAGAAACCCAGTTTATTTTTCTACAACGATTTCAGTTTCGAACTTGATTTTCTATAGGTAAAGTTAGGGTTTGTAAGTTCAAAGTTAGGGTTTGGAAAAGTCCCTCTTTCTGATTTTGTTTCTTGTTCTTCTTGTTTGTTGGTAGGTTTTAATTATTATTTGGTTTTGTTTGTTGAAAGGTTTCAACAAGAACAATCAATTGGTTAAGCACTCTTAATTGATTTCTGGAAAATCTTGAGGTATAATCACTATACTAGAAAGATCATCCTGTTTTATAGTTTCTAATTGTTTTGTGTGATTTGATATGAAGATAATGTTTAGTAATTCTTGGATTTGTATGATTAATATCATGTTTAGGTTGTATCTCTTTTTTCAATTTGACTGTTTTCATTATTTCCCTGGGTGTTCTGTCATCTGTGTACTATATTTTGTTTTGTGTGTTCATGAGTCATTAACACAAAAACATGATATTAATCTCTTTTTTCAATTTGAATGTTTTTTAATCATTGTGGGAAGTCCTTTGTGCTCAGGTATTATTTTTCAGTGTATGAAAATCTCCAATTTATTGATGTTTTATGCCTCCAGCTATGATGTTTCCCGGCTTGGCGTAGTTATGTGTTGGGGTCATGGCATGTGCATATATCTTAAGCTTATTTTCCTTACGAATGGATCACACAGTTAACATGATCCAGAAGTTTTTCAGTTCTCAAGGTCGACATGACCTTACTGAGGGACTAAAATCTTACATTGTTGGACACTGATATTTGTTAGCGATTACCACTCCAAGGCTCTCTTCCTGGAAGTAAACTTGAACAGAATGTATGGTACCTTGGTTGAGGTATGTCTTGTATTTTACATAATTTCATTGCATACATGCACTCTGATAGACACATTTTTGTGTCTGATTTGATCTAAATTATATGTATTATTGGTACTCTATTTTGTATTTATTATGGTTTTTTATTTCTTTGTAGGTGTTTTTGGAGAAATGTTAAAGGCACCTTCACATTGGATTAAGGCACCCACTCTTTGGATTAAGGCACCCAAGTTAAAGGCACCCAACATTTTGAATGCACGTTTTGGGCGGGAAGAAAAATTTCTTTTTTTCACGTAACAGCAAATTAGGAAACTTCACGGGAATTTGGAAACAAGTTTTGTTTATGGAATTTTCTTAACTTAGGAAACTAAATTGTTTGGGAAAGAATAAAAAGAGAAGGATATCAAATTATTCTCTTAATATAATCAAGAAACAAAGAAAGAAGGAAATCAGGAAAGAAAATTGCTTTTTACGGGAAGAATTTTGCCAAGAATTTTTTTAAGGAAGTTCTGGACGTAATTTGGGGTTGTTTTGTGGTTGTAATCTATATATAAGAGTCCATAGAGGTCCAGAGAGGAGGAGAAATCGAGGGGTGAAGCTTAGAATCAAAGAGAACAGCGTGAAAAGAAGTATACAGACGAAATATTGCTGCTGCTACATCACCGGAGAAGAAGAACAAATTACGCCCAAGAACCGTCGTTCATTACACAACAGAAACCGTACTTTAATTCAAACCGCATCAGAAATCTACTTCTTCTTGCGTATTCATTCGAAATACCTTCTGTAACGGTGTGAGGTGTTCACAGCAACACTTATAAACGTATCAAGGTGTCTGTGAGCATTTCTATTCTTATTGTAAGCAATTTTTGAGTTATAAAAATGATTTTTGAGGATTTTGCCATCACAATGAGGAGCTAAACTTCATCTTTGAGGCTACGGAGGAAGCTACTTTTCCAACAAATATGTGGTAATTATTTAATTAATTTATGCAATTTATTTATGAATAATTGTCTTGATTAAAAATTGATTTAAAAGATTTTTGTTAAGCAATTGTGATTCCGTTAGATGGTGCATGCCTCGGCTTAGGTCCTAGATGCTCCATGCTTTTGTTATACAGTTGTTGTTTTGAAAATCTATTTTTAGAATGATTCAGGATCAAATTAAAATGTTAGAATTGCATGATTAAAATTATTATCACTTTGAAATTGGAAAATAGTGGAATCCTAGCCTCAGTTTTCTCCCATCTTTATAAAAAATATTTGAGTTTTCATACTTTTAGTTTTAGAAATTAAATTTAAAATCAATCTTCACAAGTCTGAGTAACGAATCTTTATTTACCACTTTTAAACTACATCATACTCAAGATATAAGCATATCAATTCTGATACTGCTCTGTCAGTTTTAGATCTATCTTAGTGTCTTCAATCGTAACCAAATATGTGCACATCCCAGCAATAATTTTGGTAATTTCTAATGTTTATATCTTGAGTGTCATTCGTCTTGTATGAGAAGTGAAATTGGCATGTGGTTCCATGCATGAGCTTCCTTAAATATATTTTGGTTGTGGAACAGGTTCAGGCATATGAATCAATGGTGACAGAGGAGCATCCCCATGCAATGCTCATACCTTAGAATATTTCTTAACGAGGTGCGGTCTGTACAGACTGTCAGTCGAGCGGCAATCTATGAAGTCCAGGCAGTCCTTCGTCTATCTCTCGAAAGCTCCTATCACCCGAAAGCATGTGTTTAAAGCTAAACTTATTAGAACTCAGGTTTCACCGAAGGTATGATGCCTATTCTGTTTGTTATCATGGTACAATAAAGAATTTAATCTTATACATGTAAATTCTGTGTATGATGAAAGCAAATATTTGTAGGAAAACCAGAGCTGAGAGTGTTTATAAATTGTGCGCAACTAGCAATAATAATGTTGAGAGTTTGACTATAAGCTTTGTGTTTCTCAGTCTTGTCCCTTGGGTGCTGAAAATGGCATGTTTCGTGTGTTCTATTACCGCCATGATTATTTAAGTGGATTAGGGTCTTGTTTCTTACTTGTATGAGCTGTTTAGATGTGTGTACATATGATTCTGAGGTCTTTGTTTATTGAAAAAAAATTGCATTGAATCTGAGCGGGTGACCCGCACCCGACCCGTCGAAATGCCGGGTCAGACCCGACCCGACCCGTCCTACGGCGGGTTGGATGCGGGTGAATACTTCAGTCACCCGTCAACTGGCGGGTGGGGTGCGGGTGGGGCCAAACCCGACCCACCCGACCCGATGTGCAGCCCTATTCATAGTCGATATTCCTAAAAATATTTAAAGTCTAAACAAAATCTCTCTTTTTTTCCTTTTTTTTATTATCCGCTGCATCAGCTCTATACAATAAAACTAAACCATCAGTTTATGCAAAATTCATATCAACATCATTAAGATCTGCACCTTCTACAAATATAGTTAAAATTAGAAGCCTTATATAGGGGCTGCAAGATTGATAGAGGGGCTGCATTAGGATTCAGGGTGACCAAATAATCTGTTAAGGGGTATCTTAGGGGCTATGTTAAATTTCCATATTACCCTTCTATCTATAAAAAAGTCTAATTTGCCCTTCAATCAATTAAAACCTAAACAAAACAAAACCTTTCAAAAAATTTATTTCAATTCAAAATCTTTTCCTCTCCCTACATATCTCCTCCTTCTCCATTTGAACCGAATTTCTCCATCGAATCAATTAATTGGCGATTCAAAAATTTCGCCGTCGATTAAACTCTAAAGTTCGTGATAAAGAATCCTACTAAAGGTGTAGAAGGTAGTAGTGATGAAAATCAAAAACAAACTAAACAACCTAATGAAGAAATTGAAGAACAAATCGGTGGTGAAGAAAATCAAACTCCCCAACCACAAAAAATGGTGTATACAAGCTATCCAATCGAACCCATGTTATTTTAGAATCCTAAAGTGATTGATTTTCTTGTTTGATTGAGGGTTTTGTTACCAAAATTGGTTTACAAAAACATTTACGGTTGGGTTCGATTGGAAAGCCCAACCGTAAATGTATGTTCTCAAGAACTTACGGTTGGGTTCCATTCGAACCCAACCGTAACTGGTTTCTTTTTGAATTTTACGGTTGGGTTATTAAGAAAAACCAACCGTAAATCAGAAGGAAGTAGATGAAGATGATATTTTACGGTTGGGTTATTTTAAACTCAAACCCAACCGTAAAATTATATTAATAGATTTGAAGATTTTTTCATTTCTATCTTGTAGAGAATTGAAATACGAAGCCAACCCAAAAAATCTGAGGTCAATCGGACATTGTATGAGGGAGTTATGATCAAAACGGTGAAATATAAAAAAAAATCACGGAAGAATTACGGTTGGGTTTCTTGGACTCGGACCCAACCGTAAATCTGGGGATTTTGGGTGAGATTTTTGTATCATATTTACGGTTGGGTTTATTGGGTCGAACCCAACCGTAATTCTTCTTGGAATTTTTTTTGTATTTCATCGTTTTGATAATAACTCCCTCATACGATGTCCGATTGACCTCATTTTTTTTGGGTTGGCTTCGTCTTTCAATTCTCTACAAGATAGAAATGAAAAAAAAATCAAATCTATTCATCTAATTTTACGGTTGGGTTTGAAGATTAGTTACGGTTGGGTCCTATGCTAAAACCCAACCGCAAAACTGTTACGAGTGTTTGTTAGTTACGGTTGGGTTCTAGGATGAACACCTAACCGTAATTATTAGTTACGGTTGGGTCCGATGTTAAAACTCAACCGTAAAACTGTTACGATTTGGTGTTCATCCATGAACTTACGGTTACGGTTGGGTTGGGAAGAACACCTAACCGTAAATGGCATTTACAGTTGGGTTCGACATGAAAACCCAACCGTAAAATTCTCTGAATAAAAAAAAAATCATCTTTTTTTACGTAATTTCATCAAATTTGAGTTATTAAAAGACCAAGAGTTTAAGTTAGAGGTTTACCTCACTACTCTGGTTGATTGAATCAAAATCTAGGGTTTTTTAAAAAACCCTAAAAATTCTCATACATTTCTTCTAATTTTTCTTCCACCAAACTAAAAAGAAAAAATTTAATTTAATTTCATTAAGTATAAGATTAGTTTAGATTAATTATAATTAGCCTAATCTAATAGCTAATTAGTTTTACTAATATTAACTAATCATGGATAGTTTAGCCATTATGAAAATATCATGAATAAAGGGTTTTTAAAATTCACTTCAAATGTCTCTATTTCGTCTTCACATGAGTAGCCCCTCTATCAATCTTGCAACCCCTGTATAAGGCTTCTAAAATTATACTTTAACCTCTTCTAAGATTTTTAATGTCACGAATTCTTATATTTTTCTTTTTGGGTGATTTTCCTAGAAACCGCCGCACTTGCTACTGTATCACATTCAGGTGTCCTCTCTTTGAGTAAATACATAGCCATAAATTTTTATTTTATTTTTGCAGAACCATACTAGGTACAACAATTGGACTCCAATGTCCAAACACTTCATTTGTAACTTTGACTGCATTCATAGTACCTTTCCCATAATGCAGCCTTTGGGTGTTGGCAAGTCCTTGATGGTCTAGAGTCAGAAAAATTACAAGACTCGGGTGCATTTTCTTCAGGTTGTTTTATCTCACCCAAAGTTGTACCATACCGGATTTCGGTTCGTACCGGTCGAGAGAGATATACTGGTACGCCGGTATACCGGGAAAATTTCGGTTTATATACCGGCGAAATATCGGTCCATATATTTTATACCTAAAATTTTATAAAAAAAATATTAGCTCACATTTTATAACTATAAATATATTCCAAAACGTTATAAGTATCATATATAGTTCAAAACGTTATAAGTATCATTTTATAACTGAAATATATTTCATATAACTTATAACAAATATTTTTTCATCCGAAATATATAGATCCATAGATTCCACATATAGTTCAAAGTTTAAACAAGAAACACAAGATAAACAACAACAACTTCAAATTTCACCGTCTAAAGTACTAATAAAAACAACCATATTACAATTTTAATCAAAATCATTAGATTCATTATAGATATCATCACAATCATCACCAAGTAGTCCTCTTTCCGTGTCCAACATCAATTGATCAGTATCATATGCATCAATGTCAGTGTCAGTTGGATAAATAGACTTACTTCAAGAACTACGAACTGACCCACTTACTTCACCAATATTCTCCTGCAAATCATCCAAAGTTACATTATCACCTTCCACATTCAAGTCATCCAAATTTTGTGGATCCAACCATTCATCATTTTCATATTGTTCATCCAGAAAAATAGGATCACGAGCTTTCCCATCATCGTTATATTGTTGGATTTCTTTGTATCGACGCTGCAATTTCTTGTTATATTGGATAAAGACACTATCATTCAATTTCTGTTGTGTTAAGCAATTTCGTTTCTTTGAACGCAACTGAAATACGGAAACATATGACAGAATAGATAATAAGCAAATGATAGAATAAATATGTGCATTTCAGTAAGACAGGCAAAGGGGACTAAAACAGATGAAATCAAAGATAAGAATACTTACATTCTGAAATGTGCTCCAGTTTCGCTCACATGGGGAGGAAGAACAAGTCAGACTCAATACCTTGATTGCAAATTTTTGTAGGCATGGGACATCCATTCCTCCATAGGTAATCCACCAATCATCTTCATAAATACATACACAAAGTTATATAACACAAACATAATCATATTTTAAAATAACAGAATATAAAAAACTTACGAGGTTGATCTTTATCTCTTCTTCTTATGCAAGACTGACTTCCCAAGATCCCAAAAGCATCACTGTATAGTCTCAATTCATACATAGCTTTATCTAGTTCATCTTCATCGGTTATTAGCCTTTCCATTGTTTTATGAAGACCCCTTTTGATTTCTTTATACTTTGGATCATTATCCATCTCACGAGCATCGATCTTGTAGAATATTGAAGGATTCAAATAATAAGCCGCACAATGTAGATCATGATTAAAGTTTTTCTTCAATCGGTTATCAAAGACATCCTGAATTATAGCCCAAGTATCTGTTTCTTTACTGAAATTTTTCTCCATTTGATCCCATGTTATTCTCATTGCATCAATCAAATAAGGCATTGTAGGTTTGAGCTCAATATCCACTAACCTTACAACCTTAACTAAAGGCTTTAGCACAGTACAAGAATACTCAACATCTGCCCAAAATGTACTACTTGTAACAATTTTAAGTACATTAATTCCTACATTTTCTTTTGCAGCCCTACTTTTCGCCCACCTATCAGCCACAAACATCATTTGCAAAGGGGTTTTATACTTATGGAGACTTTCTAGTGTGTAGTATTGAGTTGCAAATCTAGTCTTTGTGGACCTATGTAAGTCTCCATTTGTCATCTCCCTCATAAAAGCCAATACTTGAAAGTGAGAATAAATATAGGTAACGAGTCTCTTACCTAATACCACGGATTTCTTGATTCTTGGAAGCTTGGAACCAAGATCTTCTAACATCAACTGAACGCAATGAGCAGCACAAGGAGTCCAATACATATTTGGGAAATCAATCATTAAGTCTTTTCCTGCCTTCTTAAAGTTGGAACCATTATCTGTAATGAACTGAACAACATTATGTTTCCCAACATCATTAATTACCTCTGTTACAATCCCACGTATGTAATCAGCATCATTGGTTCTGTTTGACGCATCTACAGACTTCAAAAAAACTGACCCTTTCGGACAATTCACCAAAAAGTTAATAAGATGTCGCTTTTTCCCATCCATCCAACCATCAGACATAATAGAACATCCAAACCTCTTCCAATGTACCCTAAATGTATCAACAAACGTCTTCATATCATCTAATTGTTCCTTGAAAAGATTTGTACGAATCTGACGGTAAGATGGTGAAGGCATAGCTAACATCAAAAGAAAAACATACAAAAACAGATCTAGTTAACAACTATTACAGAGTAAGTTAAGCCAACTGCATACCTTTCCCGTATTCGCCAATTGCATAGATCATTTCTTGGAAACTTGGGCTTCGAACGGTATTAAAAGAAATTGAATTCTCAGTCATCCAAGCTGAAATGCTTTTCCATGCAGCTTTTAGTAACTTCTCTTTCGCTACACTGTTTCTTTCAAGAGTGGCCTACTGAGTTCTCGCGTGATCTGTCTTCATGAATGAATCCATTGGTCCTCTACTATTACTTTGGCCTATTCGTTGTTTCTTCTTAGTTTGTACAACTAGCCGACTACCACTGGCCTCTTTTTCTTGCACCTCAAGACCCTTCACCTGAGTTTGTATGCTCATACAATAAATCAACAGTAGCCCGGATTTCTTTTCTGGTCCTCTTTGGAGAAGTATCCTGATTAAGTTTGTTCATAATATCAGTTGTTGCACTACCACATGGTTTAACATTCCCTGACTTCTGTAAGATATGATCCTTAAGCCTAGTGATTCCACCACCACGAATTTCTTTCAAACATAATAAACAAGTAATCCATGTTGGATGATCTGGATTTCTGCGTTCACCCCATTGCCATGCTATATCTTTGGATGGTGTGTCTTTCGTTGGTGGAGTTTTGGTTTGTGTAGAAGATGAAGGCAACAATGAGCCACATGTAGAGGGTGTAGTGCATGAATTGGATGCATTAGAAGAATCCATAATCACCTGATTCACAACCTAAAGTAACAAAATTGAAACAAAACAAGTTAATATAATAAATGAAAGATGGGAAAAGAGTTACTAAATTATAACAAAGCTATAAGCACGAAACTCAAACTTCTTTTTCCGAAGCAACATTTCATTTCTTGAGATTAAGTAAGATTCTTTATTTGGTGCTGATGTGTTGATTACTTAACTATATTACTATTTGGGCCAGACATACACGAGCTTCACAGTTAACAGCTTACTAACAGCTTACTATCAACAAAGTACACAAACAGCTTACTAACAGCTTACTAACAGCTTCCTTTTTACTTAACTATATTACTATATTACTATTTGGGCCAGACATACACAAACATGGTATCAAGAAATCCACCTTACTAACAACAAAGTACTCCACCTTACTAACAGCTTCACAGTTCGTACTATTTGGGTTCATATTAGATGAGCTTAAAGGCAACAAAGTACTCCACCTTACTAACAACAAAAAAAATAACTCAGAAAGTTAAAAGAAAAACAATGTCAAAATTTCTGCAACATCAGAAGTAACAAAATATACAAAAGAGCTGCTTCAACCAGGTAGCGCTCAGTAAGAATTTTCGAGTTCCTAATCCCAATTTTCTTAGAGACACATAAGAAACTCGGTTCTTAACAAATTCTCAGTTATACAAGCTAGAGATGCATGATAGTTGATTAGCCAGCTTGTGCAAAATTTGGGCTACCAGTTCTTTAAAGCCTGAACCAGTTACTTAAAGCCTGAACCAGTTACTTTGATTATAAATGCTACAGTACAGGTGCAAAAGAAATGAGTGATATATCCCGCAATTAAGACCACTTGACTAATCATGCAGAGACTGGTAGGCTGGTAAGTCTAATGAACTAGATGTACTTGTTGTCTACAGAAGGAAATTAAAGGCACATGAGTGCTTAAAGGCAACAAGGTACTCCACCTTACTAACAACAAAAAAAATAACTTAGGCTCAAAAACATGTCAGCATAACATTTTTAAGTTGTATACTGAAGTTGGAGAAAGGACTGGATTTATTTAGGTGGTATAAGGCCTTACTCAAGATAATACAAGTACAAACCATTACATGAAAGCTTTTTCCCTTTACTAATTTACATGAAAAAAATGAAATGCAAGAAAAGCATACCTATATGTTGATGAATCTTTGGATCAAACAACTCTCAGTACTTCTGCTAGTGTGTTGAGTTGTGACTGAACCCCAACTGAATTTTTTGTGCACTTAAAATTTCCTCGCTTTTCAAACAAAAAGAAAATTGAGTCATGGGATTGAATAAGATGTGAAAGATGCAAAATGCAAACAGTCAGAAAAAAAACTGAAACAATTAATCTTTTATAAAATTTCAAAGTTCAAACTGACCACAAATAATCTTTTAGTAAAATTGAGTACCAACAAACTGAAACAATTGATTTATAATTCCTTTACCGTGTCAATAAGAGCTCCAAGACGATCTCCAAAGCTAACTTGTACTAGTGTTGCCTCAGAATCTGAATCTTGATCTATCAAAACTATTGGCACCGGAACAGATTCACCATCCAGCTCTGACTTCTGCAAATTGTAACAACTCATCCTTAACATAATATTTATACACACAAAAAACTGATAATCATTATACACATGTAACATCCTCAATAAGACCTACTTATCAAGTGCTGAATCACTGACCGAAAATTTTGATTCTACTGAATCAATTGAAGCTCGCAAAATGCACTTAAAAACACAGTTCAAGAGCAACTTAGGAAAGATAAATACAAATTCTTCCACTCTAATTAACATATATATATATATCAAACCCCAAAAATTATCAATATCCAATCAACCACTACAGATTTCCTCTTTACCCAAGTCAAACCACTTCAAAACATCCAGATTATTAAGTTAATCAACAATCCCTGCAAACATAATGAAATAAGTAAACTTCAAATCACGTATAAATTCTTACTTGTTTGTTGATAACATGAAACCAGATTGATCAGAAAATCCATTCTGATGATGAATCTGAGTAGTAGTACTAAACAGTGAAATTTGTAAAATTGAACCAAAATCAGTAACCCTAGATCGAGGAATTACGTAAGAAGAACAGAAAGTATTTGTGTCCCTAAACCACATCCTTCTTATTTGTCTCTTAATACATACCTTAAGAGATTGAGGAAGAGATGGAGATGGAGGCGCTGCACGAAGAAGAAGATGCAGAGATGACAGTTGAATACCAGACCAGCCGTAAGAAGAAGTTGCAGAGATGCAGGATCGATGGAGATAATACATACCGGGTATCAGCCGTAGGATCATTTTTTTTTTTCATCTGACAGCCGATAATACATACCGGGTAGAACCGGATAATATCGGACAATACCGGACAATACCGGGTAATACCGATTTTTAACCGTACCGGCCGGTTTTCTCAGTGAAATATCGTTTCGACGGTAATTTAAGTTTCATACCGCTCACCGACCGGTACCGGCGGTACGTAGTGCATGGATCTCACCTCTATAATTAAGCTTATAATAGTGAATGAGTGAAACATTTAGTATGAACTTGGAGTTTTTATTCAAGTAATTGTCTGTTACCAAAATAGCTATGGTTGCGCAAGGGAAACGGTCCGTTAAAATCCAGCTCCATTTTCTCTGTCAAGTGTTGTAAAATATAACTCCATCAAGGAAGAGGACCCAAAATGTAAAGGATGTTCTTTTATCTCAGTTTTTAGTTATTTTTTTTTCTTTCTTTCGATTGGTATCTTAGGTTCGCTGCTTCCTGTTTCAATTTTTACCAAAAGAGTTTTGAGATGAGGGGCAGCCTTTACCAAAAGAAGGACAATTTTCTTTTTAATCTCAAACTTAAATGCTAGAAATTTCTTTGTTTATTCATTGATAACAATGAATCAATATGCGATAAATTCAATCCAAACAAATTGGTTATAGCGATCATTCCATGATCGACAACAACCAAAATTTAATTTGTAGAGAAATGATATTTTAAATGGTAAAATAATACAGTAGATGCTTTGAAATGATACAGAGAACAAAATTGTGATGGAAATGAAATCAAAAAATGAGATTGTAAAATTAACTCAAGAGATTTAACGTGGTTCAGCAATAATTTGCTTACATCCACGGGTAATGAAAATTGGAATTCTTATTCATTTTTATGGATTAAAGTGGAAAATGACATAGAAGAAATGAGTTGCCAAAAAATCCCCCCTCTCTTTACACATTGATTTAGTATTTATAGGGATAATGAAAATGACATTTACTAAAATGCCCCTTTGTCACATGTCAATAAAGCCTACCACGTGTCGATAGAGTCTGCCACATGTCCACATAAGAGAAAAGGAGGAAGGAGGAGATGATAGTGCTCCCATAAGAGAAAAGGAGGAGGAGGTGATAGTGCTCCCATAAGAGAAAAGGAGGAAGAAGGAGGTGATATTGATCCCATAAGAAAAAAGAAGGAGGAGGTGATAGTGATCCCATAAGAGAAAAGGAGGAAGGAGGAGGTGATAGTGCTCCCATAAAAGAAAAGAAAGAAGGAGGAGGTGATAGTGATCCCATAAGAGAAAAGGAGGAAGGAGGAGGTGATAGTGCTCCCATAAAAGAAAAGAAGGAAGGA
>JAJJMC010023232.1:1226415-1259170 GCA_023531435.1 Papaver californicum
CAAAAGAAAAAACTGAAGACTAATAAATCATATTCAAGAGAGGAAAACTGAAGACTAATAAATCTTATTCAAGAGAGGAAAAATGAAGACTAATAAATCCACTAAGAATAGCATTCAAGTTTATTCAACAAAACTCCCATGTAAACTTAAATGCTTCTACCATCCATCATGCTGATCATCTTCTTGAATCTGCCAAATAATACTTTCGGTAGTGGTTTTGTGAAGATATCCGCAACTTGATCCTGACTTGCCACATGCACCAATTCCATATTTCCTTCCTTAACATGATCTCGGATAAAATGAAAACGAACATCGATGTGTTTGCTTCTTTCATGGTTCACTAGGTTCTTTGCTAACTCAATTGCTGATTTATTATCAACTTGAATCACAGTTGCACCTTGTTGCTTTATCTCCATCTTGCTCAACAATTTTCTAAGCCATATAGCATGACATACACAACAAGATGTTGCAACATATTCAGCTTCACAAGTCGAGAGTGTCACGAACGGTTGCTTCTTTGAAAGCCAAGTAAATACAGTAACTCCCATAAAGAACAAATATCCCGCGGTACTTTTCCGATCGTCTGTATCTCAGCACCAATCGCTTTCGGAGTAACCAACCAACTTGTAATCTTCTGCTTTTGAGTATAACAAGCCGGGTGACAACGTTCTTTGGATGTACCGTAGGATTCGCTTCAACGCCTTCCAATATGAATGAACTTGCTCCTCCATAAACTGACTTACAATGTCGACACTTAATGAAAGATCCAGCCTTGTGCATGTGAGATAGCGAAGACTTCCTATCAAACTACAATATTTACTCGCATCGACACGTTCTCCTCCATCGAACTTCAAAATTTTTGCACCTGGTTCCATTGGTGTTGAAACAGGATTGCAATTTGCCATCTTGTACTTCTTCAAAATCTCTTTTGCATAAGTCTCTTGTGATACAAAAATACCTGTCTCTACTTATCTAACCTCCAAACCAAGAAAAAACTGCATATAGCCCAAATCTGTCATCTCAAATTCCTGTGTCATTGTTCCTTTAAACTCTTCTATCATCTCATCATTGTTGCCCATAAAAATAAGATCATCAAAATAAAGAGCAATAAATAACACGTTACCTCCATTCTTCTTTACGTAAAGAGCATGCTCATAGGGACATTGCTTGAACCCGTTCTCCTTGAAATATGAATCGATACGTGTATTTCATGCCCACGGTGTTTGGTTCAACCCGTAAAGCGCCTTCTTCAATTTTAACACCTTCTTCTCTTCTCCGGCTTTTATGTACCTAGGTTTTTGTTCAATGTAGACATCTTCTTCGAGCACACCATTCAAGAATGCCGATTTGACATCCATTTGAAATATCGGCCATTTGAATTGAGCATCTTGTGAAATGAGTAATCGAATTGTCTCCATTCTTGCAACAGGAGCAAATACCTCGTCATAGTCGATTCCTGCCTTTTGCTTGTATCCTTTCGCAACAAGTCGCGCCTTGTACCGTTCTATCTCTCCTTGAGCATTTATCTTTTTCTTGAACACCCACTTCACACCAATAGGCTGACATCCTTTCGGAAATTCTGCTAGCTCCCATGTGTTGTTGCGACCAATCGCCTTAATTTCCTCGTTTATAGCAGTTTGCCACTTCTTGTCTCGCACCGCCTCTTCAAAGATGATATTTTCAGCATCTGCCAAAAGAAATACAAGGTGTACCTCATTTTTTGAATCATACAAATCTTACAAACTTCGTATTTTGGGTTTTCGTGGTTCATCTTCATCATCGGTAGTTTCAGAGTTTTGTTGTTTGCTTGTTAATACAACGACGGATGATTCTCCAACTTTGATGTTAACTTCTGTCAAATTGCTCCAGTCCCATTCACTTGCTTCGTTTACTCGCACATCACGACTCACCATCACCTTCTTTCTTATCGGGTCGAGTCTTGTACCCTTTTGTCTTCTCATCATACCCAATAAAAATGTACCTTTTGCTTTTGTCTTCAAGCTTCATTCTTTGTTGATCCGGTACGTGTGCATAAGACATACTACCGAACACTTTGAGATGAGAAACTGTCGGCTTTTGTCCGTTCCATGCCTCTTGTGGTATTTGATCATCTAACTTCATATGTGGACATCGATTCTGTACATAGATAGCACACTGCACGGCTTCTGTCCATAATTCCTTTGGCATCTTCTTGCTCTTGAGCATTGATCGAACCATGTAGAGAATAGTATGATTCTTCCTCTTGGCCACACCATTTTGTTGAGGAGAGTATGGTGCGGTTAGAAATCTCCTTATGCCTTGCACCTCACAATACTCCATGAAAGTCGTCAAAGTATACTCGTCACCTCTACCAGATCGTATGGCTTTAATATGTTTACCAGTTGCCTTCTCCACCGTCACTTTGAACTTTTTGAACACCTCGAATGCCTCGAATTTTTCTTTCAAACAATAAACCCAAGTTTTCCGTGAGAAATCATTGATAAAGGAAATGAAGTACCTTTTACCGATGAAAGATTCGGGGGTGTTTGGTCCACATATGACGGTATGAATCAATTCGAGAATATGTTTAGTTCGATAATCTTCCTTCTTTTGAAACGAGGTTCTCGCTTGCTTTCCAAGCACACATTCTTCACAAAATTTGCCCTCATACTCCATGTCCGTTAGCCCGTGCACCATGTTCTTCTTTGATAACTTTTTTAGACCCCAATGATGTAAGTGACCAAAACAAAGATGCCACAACGGCGCTTTTTCTTCTACATTAACTCATAAACATTTTTCTCGTACGCTTCTCAAATTCAGTTTGTACATCTGATTTCTTCCCATCTCGACTCGAGCAACCAGACGCCCTTGCTTATCCTTCAAGTGTAGTACTCGGTCTTCTAAGAGTATCGAGTAACCTTTTTCCGTGAGTTGCCCCAAACTTAAAATGTTGGTCTTGAGATCTGGTACGTAATAAACATCTTGGATCGACCCTATCAAGCCATCCTTTTGTAAGTAACATACCGTACCTTGGCCTTTGACCTCCACCTTTAATGCATCTCCAAACGACACATGACTATCTTCAATCTTTTGCATCTTTTTGAATAAGTACTTGTGACCGCACATATGGTTGCTTGCCCCCCAGTTGAGATACCATAGAGTTTCATTGTTGATGCTGTCTTCATTTTGAGCCATCAAGAGAAAACCTTCATTCCCTTCCTCTTTCAAGGCCAGGTTAGTTGTTTCTTACACCTTTTTATCGGCTCGACAATCTTTTGCAAGATGCCCCACTTTACCAAAATTATAACATTTGTCGGAGTACCAATCCTTCGCGTAGTGACCATACTTGTGGCACTTGTAGCACTCGATGTTGGAATAGTTCGATCGGCCGCCTCTTCCTCGACTGCATTCTCTTCCACGCCAGTTTGGTTGACTCGACTGTTCCTTCTCCTTATAGTACCTTTCACCACTGTTGCGACCATTTCCACGGCTTTCATGGCCACTCCCTCTACCTGGGAAATTTTGAGAATAGAGTACCCTTTCGTCTTTAATTGTCGCCTTAGTTTGAAGTGCTTGCTCTAGTGTCACCTCCTTCTTTTTCTTCTTACGTTGCTCGTGTGCCTCGAGAGAACCGACAAGCTCGTAGACTGTAAGCGTTGCAAGGTCCTTTGACTCTTCTATCGCGCACAAAAAATTCTCAAAATTGTCGGTTAAAGATCTCAAAATCTTCTCCACAACTCGTGCATCGGTTATTGCTTCACCATTACAAATAAGTTGGTTTACCACATTTGTACACGCGTGATATAGTCAGATACAACTTCCGATCCTTCATCTTCATGCTCTCAAACTCGCCACAAAGAGTTTGGAGACCCACTTGCTTAACTCGGTCGGCTCCCTTGAACACTTTTTCTAAAATGTCCCACGCTTCTTTTGAATAGTTGCATCGGCAATCTTCTCAAAGCCTGTCTCGTCAACGGCTCGGAACAACATGTATAGTACCGCGTTATCCTTCGATCTTGTCTCTTTCAACGCCTTGTTTTGAGCCGTCGTATATCCCGTGGTATTTGTTGGTTCTTCGAAACCTTCTTTGACCATCTCCCACAAATCTTGAGATCCGAGAAGAGCTTTCATTTGAATGCTCCAATTATCATAATTCATCTTCGTTAGTCGTGGTAGCGACATTTCACATGTCACATTCGTCATTAGCTCTGATACCAATTTGATAACTCAAATAGAATTCACAAGAGTATCTAGATTTTGTATATCACTCTGAGTTATACTTTCAAACAAAACAACAATGCCTTTATATAGGCAATAAACAAAAGAAAAAATTGAAGACTAATAAATCATATTCAAGAGAGGAAAACTGAAGACTAATAAATCCACTAAGAATAGTATTCAAGTTTATTCAACAAAATTCCAATCTTCTCGTGCAGTATTGACGGTTTTTTCAAGAATGGACTTAATCTCACGATTAGAAATTCAGTTTGTTCACTAGTTTGTGGATGATAAGGCGTACCAATCTTGTGTGTGATGTTGAACTTCTTGAGGAGAGCATGGAAGGATTTATTGGAGTGCAAGCCTTTATCGTTGATAACCACTCATAGTGTACCATGTCTAGAGAAAATATTTTGCTTCACAAACTCACAAACAACTTGAGAATCATTAGTATGGTGACTTTAGCTTCCACCACTTCGACACATAATCTACAACATGACGTATATAAAATTTACCAAATAAATTAACAAAGGGGCCCATAAAATCAATTCTCCACATATCAAATATTTCTACGACGAGATTCGATGTAAATGTAGTTTGATTTCGAGCACCTAAATTGCTCGTTCGTTGACATCTATCACAGAATTTGAAAAAACATATGCATCCTCAAAAAGGATGGGCTAATGCAAGCCACTCTCAAGGATTTTGGGAGTGGTACGTTTGGAACCAAAATCCCCACTACAAGCATAAGAAAGACAAAGTAAGAATTGATTGAAATTCAGAGTTGCACCTGTGGATAATCTGATCATGATAGTATGTTCACAAGTAAGGCTCATCTCACACATATTGCTTGGCTATCTTCTTAAGTTTTAACTTCTGAAAACTGCATATCGTACTAGGTAACTAATTGTCCACTAACCAAGTAGTTCACTATATCAGCGTACCATGGTTTTAAAGTATATATCGATTGAGAAAAGTTGTTCATCATCAGTTTCCATTATGTTTGAGTGAGAAACCTCAAAACAGTTTTTAGGGTTTATGAGAATTTTAAGGGATAAGAATCAGAAGGATTTGTATTTATACATGATTTTCTTTAACTTTAAATAACTTAGGGGGTGGTCTAGTTAATTATAAAGGGGAAAGGTAAAGAGTTAAACAAATGAAATATGAAAGAAATATTAAAAAGTTAATCTAAAGTGTGAAATAAACATTCGACGACAGAGAGCCGCGGGTTCATTTTTATTATCACGTGTGTGACAGTAGGACTTTTCAGCATTTTATTTTATTTTTGGTAATCACAAAATTTTACTATTAACAGCTCATCAAATATCAACAGGAAGTTCTCCCTCAACACATGCGAAGAAAAACTATAAAGGAAACCCAAAGAAATTCTTTAAAATAAAAAGGTTTATTTCAATAACATACTTAAGATTTAGAGGTATAAATCAAATCACATCTCGAGCCAAGTATCAAAATAAAGAAGAAGGAAAAAAACAATTTGTCATACTATATTGGATTCGGATTCAAATCCCAAATTAGCAACAGCAAAACAGACATTACTTTAATTTTTAACTTAACTTTGTTAGAAAAATTATTCTACACTAAAAAAAAACCTTGTATTTACAAGTTGTTTGTTTTCTAAAACTCAACAAACACGTCTGAAGCTGACTTATTACATCTAACATAAAATTATTAAATAATAAGATTATTGAAAAAAATTAAATCTAGTTGAATATGTACTAATAAATCAGATACAACCGATTTGGATGAATGAGACGAATTAAACATTAGAAAAATAAAAATATAAACAATCGAACATATATGATTTGGGCTGAGTCAGACGCCAAGTAAGATTCTGACCCTAAATCAGACCCAAACACACGAGGTATTAGCCACTGATCCAAAAGTCTGAAATATAATACTCCCTCCGTTTCAGGAAAAGAGTTACTTTTCCTATTTGCACAATTGTTAAGGCAAGATGAGAGAGAATAACTTTTGTAATTTATTTCCAGATTTACCCTAACAAAAAGTTTAATACTACATATATCTTTATAATGAGAATAATAACATTTCTTAAAATAATAAGGGTAATTTTGAAAGTTTGTTATATTGAAAATGAAAGTAACTATTTTGTTGGAACAAAAATTTAAAGAGAAAGTAACTTTTTTCCTGAAACGGAGGGAGTATATTTTTTATAAGAATCATTCTGGAAAGGAAGAAAGAAAGAGAAAAAGAAGGGAGAACGATCTTGAAGTTGTTTATTTTCACAAGTATAGCAAAGAATTTTTCTTTTTATATTATTCCAAGAAACAACAGTTGCCATATGAACTCATTGTTAGATTCAAAAGCATCCCATAAATTCTTTGGGAACTCCTATGAACTCCCTCAACCGCTGATGTTCTATGACAACTTTGTTGAATTATGAGCAATGCCCCTGATGTTCTGACGAACACCATCATTTAAAAACTTTGCTCAATTGTGGTAGTTATGAACCAACCATTAACAAGACAAGACAACAGAGTTATAGCTACGGACCTCGATTAAGTGTATCAGAGATTTCAAAACTGAGGGAAGGTGTCTTAACTCAACGGCCTCTACTTAAGTATTTGGTGTTTTTGCGTCTGATACAACTCTCCCTCACAAAAGCAGCATTGTCATCATTGCTATTTACAAGTTTGGCGGCTAACCTGGTCCTTTTACTCATGCGTCTAAGAATAAATACATTAAAGTAGTAACTGAGTATACTTTTTTTACTTTTTCCAGAGAATTGCTTCAATGCAGACTCCAGGAAACTATCGGACTGGGTTATAGGGTTTGTTTTCACAAGAATTTCAAAACATTGCTGTTCTGCTGCTGTCCATGACTTCGAAACTTCATCACCCATTTCGTCGAATTTCCAAGTAAAGAATGCAGTTCCTAGATCATCTTGTAGCTGGAGTCCTTTCTTGAATACATGAAGTTTGATGCAGCCTCCACACCCCTTTGAGTAGCAGGAGCATGAGATTGATCTCCCCTTTCCTATCCCTTCTTCTTTACTATCTTCTGTGCTTTTGCCTTCAATTGGCCATATCTTGGTACCCATGTACCTTGAATCAAATGAATCAGTACTTTGACCATCAGTTGAGGAATTATCACTTTTCCTCGGCCCAATCCAATCTGGGATGTCAGCCTGATGACACGTGCCAACTCGAACTTCAATTCTTGGGAGATAATCACCAATGAAGTTCTCTAACCTGGGTGACCTACGAGCGGTCTTATGTTTCTCTTGACTATTTTCACTCGACACACTTAAAATATCTACTGAATCATCAGAGTCGGACAAAGGTGAAAAGTTTGTGTTGGTTATCTTAGCTTGAGGCGCGCACACCCGCTTCAGTGGAAGATTGTTGCTCGCCTTCAGTGACTGGTTCACTCTAAGTATGTTCTGAAAATTTGGCTTTTCTGGAGTCGATGCAGCACTAATTGAATCATTAGATTCCTTAAAATGACTATCTCGGACACGTTTTCTTGAGAGACCATAGCGAAATCTCGACAACCCCACTAAGATGGAGGGTTTGCAAATACATTGCTGAGACCTCTCAATCGAGTCAGTGCTACTGATTAAGCAAGAAACTGAAGAAACAAAAGAATTTGGCTCAGTTGTTTTTGCTAGAGTAGGGATAATGGCTCTTTTATTTTCTATTAGATCAAGTTTCCGCTTTTTCTGAAAAAAGAAGTGGAATAGACATAAACAACCTAGTCAACTAAATGTAACAAGAACTAAGCTGCAGACGGTGTAAACGTTTCGATCTGAACAACATGCCAAACTTTCGATTTGAGTTTCTACCCAATTCAATCTATAAGCACCTAAAGTTTTTTCATATTAAGCTTTTCCTCCTATACAGCTAATGGGGAAGTCACTACTTTCAACTTTGGGTGGTAGTCAATCAAAAATATCACGAAGCCAATGCGCACGAGACAACAAATGAAACAGAAACCATTAATTGCTAACTACAATCAAAACAATGATAAGAAAAAGTTGCAAGACAATGTGTTAAAATTTACCCAAGGAAATTCAGTCCTGCTCAAAGAGATATGTTCCCGCGCTTTAAGAATCTGTCTCCTCCTAAGTTTCTCCAGTGGTGGCTTTTTCTTGCAAGGATCCAATGCAGCGGTTCTTAACCACAGTAATATGTGCCAACATAAGTCATCCTTCTTATCAGACGTTGAACTTGAATCCACGTTCTCTATGGATTCTTCATCAATCTTCGGAACTCGATTATTCATCTCCAAATATGTACTTTGAAAACCCAGAACTCGATTATTCAAGATGGTCCGGCCATTACAATAATATGGTGCCATTTATTTATCTTCCTGCAAGAACGTGTCTGACTAATTATTACAAGCACTTGGTAGTCATTTTCAGCAATCAATCTCCATAAGAAATACTAGTTATTACAAGCATTCACACAAAGCCATTATAGTACTAGTCAGAACGACTAACTAGAACAATTGGTTCATTGATAACTGAAGACCCTAAACCTTAATTTCTAAACCATTCAAGGATTTTCAAACTAAAGAGCTGAAGGACAAGGTATTTGGTTTTATTTTGGAAACATCACATGGTTGGTAAAAGTAAAAGGCAAAAAGTTAAGAAAGTGTTTGGATGCACATAAGAAATAGCTTTTTAACTTAATTAAGCCGAAAGCTAAAAATTAGTATGGACCAGTGTAGTCGATTTTGGCCGATATGGCCGAAATCTCGCCGGTATTACCGGTATCGGGACTCACCCAATACGAAATAACTTATACCGTCGATACGGTATTGCCCGAAAATATCGGCCGAGATGGACCGGTACGGGTTGATCGAAATGACCGAGATGGACCGGTACGGCAGAAATTAGGGTTTTCAATTAAAAAAAAAAGAAAAAAAAATGAATTTCCTTATCTTGTTCTAGGGTTTCCAATTGTTACTCATGTTTTTATGATATTTTAGAAAAATGAGTACTAGTTTTATATCTTAATAGGTCCAATATAGAAAAAAACGTTTGATATAATAATTATATGTATAAAATATGTGGACCGATATTTGTCGATATTTGGAACCGAAATCTCCCCGATACACTGGTGTATCAGTGTATCACTCTCGACCGGTACAAATTGAAATCCGATATTGACTATATTGCATGGGACTCAATTTCAAAAGGACTTTTAAAACTCAAAAATAAATAAATAAATAAAAATAAAATAAAATTAACTTTACTTAAGCAATGTGTTAGTACAGCTCCGCCCCACAAAATATGTAATGATATGAATAACTAAATGGAATAGATTCCTTGACTTAAATTTCATAACTTGATTTCTCCATCATCAGATATAAATGGATGGACGATGGATTATATCATAAAATCTATTATATGGAACTAAAAAGTTATCAACATAATAAAAGAAAATTAAGAGATTCTCAACGTAACAAAAGGAACAATTAAACTAAATAACTAAGTAACTAGCTAGTCAAGAATATCTACATCATCCACGTCATTCTCTAAAGGGAGTTTAATAAAAAAAAAAATTAGTTTAGGTTTTTCAATAGTTTAGAAATCATCCTCTAAAAGAAGTTTAATAAAGGAATAAGTTAGTTTAGGTTTTCCAATGGTTTAGAAAACAGATCGTAGAGCATGTTCAATTAGTGGGTTGGCTACAAAGCCCACTATATATATATATATATTATCAAATTGTAAACCGAACGTGAGGATACATTCAGGGGATGAGGCGTAAAAAAACGTGCCTCAAAACGCATTAGGAGCGGTTTTAAAATATTGCAGTTAACTTCTTGAGATGTAGAAACACCTCTAATTCACGTTTTCAAAACTCTCTAAGAATATAAAGATACCAACATTGTTATTTTTCAGAAATTTTTTGTTTTCTAGACGAAGGTGAATAAGAAATCTATCTTAAAGGAATGAATCACTTAAAAATCCCGTATAAATCAAATAAGAAAAAATTAAATGATAAGAGAGAATTGGATGAGTGACCGAAAAAATAATATCAAGTAACCATTATATCATAAAAAAGAATTGGGAATGAAAAAAGTTTAATTTTTAAGGAAAATTTATTGCTACAACTTAATTCACGTTTCCAAAACCCTCTAAAAATATATAGAGCTACCAACATTATTATTTTTTATATATTTTTGCTTCTTAGACAAGGCAAATAAGAGATCGATTTTAAGAGAACGAATTACTTAAAATATTCCGTATGAATCAAATAAGGAATAAAATGATACCAAAAAAATTGGACGAGTGACCAAAAAAGATAATATCGAGTAAACATTAGTCGATTAAAAAACTAATTTTATGAAATAAAAAGAATGAAAAGAGTTCTTTTTTAAGGAAAATTTATTATGCTAAAACTTTTCCTTTAAATCAATTTTTAATTTTGAAAATAAAAAAAAATATATAAAGCTATTTCACGATAGTAAAACTGTTTCACATAAAATGGTTAGTTGTGATATCTGATAGATAAAAAAGTGCTCGCACACAATTGTTCTTGATGTTCCCTTATTTATGGTACCAATCGTTCATTAAACATGACTTTAGACTAATCAACAATAAAAAATCATACTAAGTTATTCAAATATTAAGGGTTATTGCTTAAATAATTATACTCCGTTTTAAAATTATATTTTCTTATCTTTACACTAATCAAAAATAAAAAATCATACTCCCTCAATTCTAGGATATATTTTCACGTAGACTAAGAAAAAAAAAATAAACTCAATTTTTTTCAAGTATATCTTTTAATATTAATTTTTAAAATGTATAAATTTTATATTTTTATTCCTAATTACTAGTGCCAGATATCAATGATGAGATAAATAAAAAAAAATCGAAAAATAAATAAAAACATTCATCTATTTTAGGACTAAAATAAACCCTAAACCTTTAATTAAACTTGGGCGGAAGGAATATGATTTTTCTCTTAAATTCTTTCCTAGTATTATATTTACAAAAGAAATAAAAATCTTTATATTTAGATTTATCCTATAAAAGAATAGAATTACCTTTGCAATAACAAGAAAGAATGACCTTCCCTCAAGACTTTACCTAAAAAAATAACAAAAACATAAAAATCAAAAAAAAATTGAGAGAATGTTATAAAAGTAATTCTATTTAGAATATATACTCTATGATAATGAATACAAGAGGGGGAAAAAATACATACCTCAACCCTAACAAGAACCCTAATAACCAATCTCCTATTTCCTCTCCCTATCTCAGCCTTCAACGTGATTTTATGAATCTCTAACTTTACTTTGGTATTTATAGATGTAGAGCCCTTAAAAGAATATGAAAGTAATTCTTTAAATATATAACCCAATACTAAAAAGAAGGAAAGTCATAAACCGAGTTGGACTCAGTTTGGAATTAAAAACAAAAAATGCCTAAAAACTAGGAGAATATGAACGGCATATCTATCCTATATGACAAGAATCGTGTCCATCAAACTCTTCCTTAGAAAAACATACAAATACTTGGCTAGTAGAGGCGCATTTATTCTTTCTCTCAAGGCATTTTCATGTAGCCGGTGTGAAAAGACAACATAAGGGAATTATTTTTTCTTTAAATATAGCGATGATATCATGTAGCCGGTGTGAAAAAACAACATAAGGGAATTATTTTTTCTTTAAATATAGCGATGATACCGATTGCTTGAGTTAGTATTTAATCTCTCATCGATAAATTACTTCCTCCGTTTTAAAAAAGAGTTACTATCACTTTTTCATTTTAACCTATTTTTAGACTAAAATAAAAAAATGATAGTAATTTTTCTTCTGAAACGAATGTAGTATTATTTTTTCCGAGTATAAGGCATAAGAAGTTGATCAAAAAAATTTATCCCAAATCATATCCTGTCATCAATACATCAGTTAAAAAGGGTATGATTAGAGCATCTCCAATCACGCGATGATAAACAAAGATCAAAGATCAAATTTTTTGATCTTTGATCCGTCTAAAAAACAGCGGGGTATGATCAAGCGAGTGCCTAGGATATCGCTTGAAGGTAAGCGAAGTACCAAGGTAACGCTTGAAAAGACGGACGGGAGACTAGTAGTTCGCCTGGTACAAGCGAGATTCTGGTCTACCGCCTACCAAAAAAAAATACAGGCGAAATCTCAACATTCCGCCCAGTAAATAAGCGAGATATCAGTATTTCGCTGTTCGAAGCGAGATGCAGGGGTACCGCTGGGATAGAAGCGTGTGGCCAAGATCTCGCCTGTGAAAAGAAGTCGATAGTCAACGATTTCAACTGTAGCTGATCAAAAGTAATTTTTAATCCCGACTAAACATGTTATAATCGAGCGGTTCGTAGTATACCGCTCAGCACCACGCGGCGTCATAGGAATTTTCCCAGACCCAAACGTAACTCTGGGACAACGCTTGGAAACACGGGCGTTGAACTAGTAGTTCACCTGATCAAGCGTTATGCTGGTGGTTCGTCTGATGAAACGGGATACTAGGATCACGCCCACACACAAACGTGCTGCTGGAATACCGCTCAGTTGGAACGTTATCCTAGAATCCCGTCCATACATAAATATCATTGGTGCACTCCTAGAATACCGCATGGCTAATCTGTAATGAAGATCAATAAAACACTCCACACATACTCAAACACTCAACATAAACTAATTCAATCATTCATTTCCATTCATTTAATCATCACAAGTTAGTGAGAAGATGGTTCAAATAATAGCAGCAAGTTAGTGAGAAGATACCACTCACAAATTAACACTCAAACCCAAAATTAAGCTAGGTCCAACTTGGTATTAGCTTACAATTTTTAATTCTCTATTGTCTCTAGCAAAGAGCATGAATTGGAAGAATCTATTCATGAATGATAATGACGAAGTTGATCAAGTGGTTGCAACATTGGTTTCAATAATAGCTCAGCATAATGGTGATGGTGGTATTCTCAATGATGGGATGGTGAGTAGGCATAGAGTTTGTTGAGATGGGTTTGTTCTTATTGTTTGAAATTGAGCCTGATTTGGGTTTGCTGATGGATTTGAAACCGATAGTGGGTCTTTCGTGATGAATGGCTATGAGTAGTTCTGTTTTGAATCTTTATGAACTCAAGTTGCAGGGAAGGAGTATTTGGTGTCTGAATCACCACCAAAACTCAGCCATTATCACTGCCAAATTATGCACACAAAGTGCCTGATGAAATGTAACAGAGAAAGTCGGCTGGTAGAAGAAGGAAGATAGAATAGAGCGGGCTGCTAGCATCTCGCCTGGAATCCCAGGCGGGGCGCTAGGACACCGCCCGTCCCATTCTACTCACACACATCGTCCAGTCGCAATGCTAGCACTTCGCCCTACCAGGCGCGATTCTGGGATAACGCCCGTGTCTTTGGCGAACTCCTATGATACCGTCCAACATCAGGCGTTACGCTAGGATTCCGTCCCACTTCGAGTGATACGCTAGGACACCGTTTAGCGTAAGCGTTACGCTAGAATTTTTCCCGTGCCCCCAAGCGATACGCTGGAATTTCGCTCAACAACAAGCGAATCTTTAAGACACCGCCCGACTATTTACGTCTATTCCTAGGCCGGAGTAAAGACTAAAATTTTTAGTGTTTTAGTCTTTGGTATAGTTGCATGGTTGGAGATGTTCTAAGGAGTAAGGACAGAAACTATGATATGCCATTTCGTTTGGATTTAACTATATTACTCCTTTTGTACCACATATATGGACAGAGAGGTTTATTCTTTTAGATTAAAAAAATTATTTTGAATTTATAAATTTTTATATTTTATTATGTTTTACCCTTTATCATATTCATAACATAATTATCCATGTACCATAAATAAGGGTATATGTAAAAAAAAATCATCTAGAAATTAGGATTCCACCTATATATTGGTACAAAGAAAAATGAAAATTCTGCCAATATAATAGGTACAGAGGGATTATAGCCCAAAGTAGCTAATATTGTATATCAATATCGTATCGGCGAGGTGCGATACACCTAGACAAATGATTATATCGAATTTTTTGGCGATACACAATTAATTTTTTATTTTATAATTTATAGGTAATGTGCATTATGTTACTCAAATTTTTAATGGAAGGCATTTATAATGTAAAAACTCAATTAAACTAGTTTTACTTAATAACCTAACATCCCCAAACATAGAATTTGTATGAGAAGAAAAATTAAAAGAAAAAAGAAAAAAAAAACATTATTAATAAATACATTTTGTATCCTTACCGATATTATCGCCAGATTCGAAGGCCAATATATCGATCTGATACGGCCGATATAATTGGAATACTCATGTATCGCCGATATTTTACGTATCGTCTAGGTTAAAGACCGATACACGATAAATTCTGATATTATTGGTCGGTATAACCGATATTAACTACATTGGTATAACCAAGTGATCAAGAACCCCAGGAAACCAACCACTATGACACACCAATTTCGCTTAGCTTACATAGAAGGAAATTCAGTTTTCGTCTCAGAGGCCTATACTTTCATAAACCCGTATTTTTCCTTTTTATTCTCTCTTCTTTTTCTTTTTTCCCCTTTTACATTATAATTTTTTTCCCTTTTGATTTTAAAGGTGTTTCAAGTTGAATTGTTACGTGATATTAAAAGGGTTTGTTCCATACTTATAAGTGATTCTATTGTATCTTTCAATTTCGAATTTTATCCACAAAATCACGAAAGGTAAGTCATTCTACTTAAAGGGTTTGTAGTGCCATTTCTTTTATAATCATGAAATTCTTGATATTAGGTTGACTAGTTACATTGTATACAACTCAATAACAACATTAGAATATAGATATAGTTAAAAATCCATGATTATTACTTGTTTTGTGATGTATTGGTGACCAATGTTGAATGAAATGGTAGTGAACTACTATTCTACTGGTGTTGAATGTTGACTGAATCGAATTTCATGTATGGTATTGAGAAATTGAAACCAAACATATTGTTGCAAACATATAATATGAGTCTCATGCATGCCTATGTGATATGTACATACTAAATCAATTTGGATACTTCAAGTGATGAAGAAAAAAAGGTTGTGCTATTGACATTGGATGTATGTAGGCATAATATTCATCTATCAGTGCCTAAGTAGTGCATACACGACAACGACTTTGTCGAGACCGAGTGTGACATGATGGTAAAATGATGAATGATTGTTTCACTGGGGATATAGTTATACTTCAAGACATTTCAAACAACGTCTATGTATGGGGGAAGACTTATTTGTAAAATTGTTAGGAAATTACTTGAAGTGGATGAAGAATGGCATCAACGTCCGGATACAACCGATGTTATAAGACATTCTCCATATATGAAAGTAGTGTCCGCAATAAAATATTTGTGCAAAAATACAACTGATGATAGTATCGACGGCTACACTTGTATGGGTGCTGATGGGATATTTTTATCGTAGACCGCAAAAGCACAACTGTCGACGAGGCAGTATACAAGCACGACTCGTTCCACATGGATTGATTATATTATATCTAGTTAATAGACAAAGTATGTGTTAAGCAAATAAAATATTTTTGAATAAATTAAATCAATAAAAAAATAAAATAAAATAATTATACAAATTAATTAAACAAGAAGATAAAGGTCTAGAATTTTGGATTCCACTACTTTTTATGTTTGTATAATTAACAACTTAATTTCTTAAATCTACTCTCAAATTACTCAAAACAATATCGAACTCAATCTCATGTTTTGAAAAATAAAACGTTAAAAATATTTATACGACTTGCGTCGTTGTAAAACAGTATAATCTCCTTCGCTTATAAAAGATCACTAGCTTAAAAACTATTCTGAATAATTAACATGAAGCATTTTAAGAAGAGAACTTATTAGTCATTGATTGGCACAAATAATAAAGTAAATATTATGAAAGAAATAAAGTATTAAAAATATTCATCAAAAATAGCTTCCTCCTATACCCTAGAAAAATAATTTAGCTAGTCATTGCAAAAAGAATAGAAGAAGAAATCATTTTATTCATTTATTTAGAAAAGATTACAGGAGAGAACTTACCCACATCATCGCTGAATGATCAAATTTAATTATTGAATCTATGACAGGCTGGGTATGTTGTACGGCAAGTACTGTCAATTTCGTTGTAGCACAAACTGTCGCTAAAACTGTTAAATACAAAGGTATTGGTAACAGTTTTCATTGACAGTTTTAATGCGTTGTATCTTCTTCTTCTTCTTCTCGATGCTCAAGAACCCTAATTTTGGCTTAATTTTTTTGGATCGATTTTCGTGGCTTTATGGCAGAGACACATTCCTTTTTGATGTTCTCCTCGGTCTCTATTTATAGTGCGACATCCTCCAAGAATCCTCCAACAGATCTTTCTCAATCAATGATGTTATTCTCGACAGATCGAGAAATATCTTTTTTTCTTTCGAACAACTTTCATTCTTTCCTAATCAAAAGCTAGTGAATATGATCTTGTTGTTTTATCAAAAACTCGACAAGATATACTTGATGTTGTTGCATGTTTTAAAACAGAATATTTTCGTTGTTTGAAAATAAAACAAACTGCCGAGATTTTGTTTCCTTATGTTAAGCTTGAGAAAATATCGTCCATGTTGACAATGAGAACGAGATTAGTTTGGTTTTTAGTTTCCTGAACTTGAACAAACTCCCCTTATTAAGACAAGAATAAATATTTGTCTTAAATCTCCTCCAAATCACGAAGAGAAAATCGCATAGATGAGAGGTAATCTTTTCCCGCCAACTTTTGTTTTGAATTTAAAGAAGGCGGTGCCCTTATCCAAGGAACGAGTTTCTTTAACACTTTTAAAGCCATAATTTCCACAATTGTTTATTCTTCAAAAATACCTAAAAATGTATAAAATAATAATATTAGTACAAAAATAAGTCCCAGCAAATAGAAATAAGGTGTAAAAATGTATAAATTATACGCTTATCAAATACCCTCAAACTTATATTTTGCGAGTCCTCTAGCAAATCTGAAAAATTGAATAGAAATCTAACTCACTTTCATAAGAATCATGACTACACTTAGCACGTGCATCAAGCCGTTAAACTCCTAGATGACCCTAGCAGACGAGTGTTGTCTCATGAGGGTTTACAAAGAGGTATACCCACAAAACCTTTTATTCCAACTTCCAATGTCACAAGTATTCAACGAGCTAAGAGGACATAAAGTTTCTCCTCCAACTGTGAAGTAATTAGAAGTGCCAGAGAAAATACATGCTAATACGCTTAATCAATGTGAGAGATATTGTGACGAGTTGAAACAATTCCAAAGATGTCTTCTGCCAGATGGACATCAGACTAACAAAGCTACTGAATAAGAAAATACTTACACACTATTGATGGTAACATTATTTTTGAAGATATAAATTCAAAATCTTTTTCAGATGATCTCAAAAGAAAAGAAATCTAATGATTTCTTAGGAAATCGACCATAAATGAGGATGGGAACATACTATCACCTTCTAGTTTCACAACTTTCTAATGGTGTTCAATAGAAACAACTCTTTCCTCAGTCTTCGACTTCAACCCTTGATGATAAACTCTTGGAACTTGTAGAACTTTTCTTTTTTTCTTCGATCACTTGTTGTTTTGAAACTTCCTTTTGAATTTCTTCTTCTCCATGACTTTATTGAATGATTACAAAATGAAATATAAACTAACACAATAATTATTATTATTTTTATTTTTTGTTTTTGTTTTTAAATGAATAAGATTGATATAAAATATGAAACAAAAAATGAATGATAAAAAACAAAAACTTTACTTGCCAACGGAGAAGGACTTTTGAACTTGAATCTTCACAATTGTTGGTACACAAATCTTCAAAAATTTACATCTTTTGTTCTTTTCACTTTGAATATGTAATGTTCTTTCCTTTGTTGCTTGTCAACCTTGGACGTCTTCATCTTCTTTATGAATTGGTGTTGTTGCTCTGCTTGTTGATGATGTTAAGTTTTTATTGATAAAGAGTTGTAATTTTGTGATTGATACTACAAGATGAGGCTAATTTTGATGTCACCCTCATGTCAATAAGAATTAGCACTCAGAGATCACAAAGTATCGAAAATAGTGCGAGGTTGAGTATCTCATCATTCTACTCGGAGTTTGTGCACATGAAACACTCTAAAAGAAGTTGAAAGTTTGATACCTCACTCAATAAGGTAGTATCCACTAATTATTGGTTAGTTATGTCTCTGTATTTCCCTTTGGCCTAATTGTCTCCAGCATGGATGGTTGGATCCGTCACGATTATTCTCTTATTGATTAAAAAAACATATGTAATTTTCTTTAACAATTCTAATTTCCATCTTTTTGGGGAGAATCCAATGTAAACTTAGCTAAAAGGCTACTACATGACTCTAAAAGTTGGAAATTTGTACAACTAAAATTTTAAAATTTCCCCCCCTTACCCCAAACTTAAATTGAACATAGTCCTTGATGTTCTAAAGATAAATAAACGAAAGCATAAACAAAGAGAAATACCGAGCAAAGTAAAAGAGATACGAAAAGATATTACCAACACCGTGTACTAAAAGCATATGGGTTGCCTCCCATAAAGCGCTAAGTTTAAAGTCTTCAGCCAAACCAGGAAAGGATTAGTCACAATTTATGAATCATATTGCAATAATCGAAACAACTGCGGATCATTAAAGTCAATCGGATTAGACTCACTCAGTTGACCACGGTGAAATAAATGATAGTGGTGGTCATTCTCATGAAAATGTGTCGATTCAAATTTTCTAAAATAATTAGGCTTAGCTCCAAAAAATATATGATGACACATTTCAAAAACAGATGTTCCCGTATTTGATAAATAAAATTTTGGTGGGACAACAAAGTCAATTATGGTGTCTTGGCATGGGTAAACCACATCAACAGGATGATGAGTTTCTAATACCTCAATTTTATTTTGGACACAATCTGGCTCAGGAAACGTATATGAAGATAATCACGTAAGATGGTCGAGGCACAAACGTCAAGTCCCAAGTGAGGGACTTTTCTAAGAGTCAAAGGATAACCGTGAGGAGAATAATATCTGCTTAGGAGTGACGTCAAGTGGTGCGAGGTTCTCTTCATATGTTTAGGAGGGAGTCGAACCCTTGATAGATAGCCCAAGACCTCCCTCCTAAACGGCCTGTGAATGCCCTATTGTTAATAAGCCCTTAAACAACTCATTTATGAGAGAAGGTTCGGGGGAAGGTTCTTGCTAATGGGAACACGGGACCAGTACCAAAGCTAGGATTGGACACCAATTTAGGAAGAATGACCGCAATGCTGGGCATGTCAGATAATGTACTTAGTGTCAAGCAAGGTCACTCCAATCCCTAATAAAAAATATCCGTCTTCGTCAATCAATCTTCGCCTAGAGTGGTCAATGTTGTTGGACAAACTAGTCACAATTTCCTTAATTTCTAAATTATCAGATTTAGGAAAATGATCAATTATTTCATCTATATTGTAATTATGTGGTCTGCCTTCACTCATATTCAAATTCTCTACGAGCTATCATCTTCGTTTGAGACTATTATTCATGAATCGTTAGACTCTAAAACACTAGTCTCAGAATAAACTCGTTCCTCTAAACCATCATCATCTTCATAATAACAAGGAAATATTTTCACCATCTATAACAATGGTATCTGTAGTTAAATCCTTTTCCTCTAGAATAGGTAAATAATCATCAATATTATTAAGATTTGAACTAGAAATATCATTATTATCATGAAGCTCAATTGCTGTAAAAATTTCCTCATCATTATAACTACAGATTTCAAATTCTTCATCAACATTGTCCTCGTCATCATAATAATATGAAGATGGTTGAACCTTATCTAAACATGTAGTGCTTTTAATTATAACCCCTCCCACTATATTAGGTAAATATTTATCAGTATTATCAAGGGTAAAATTGGAAACACTATTTTGATAATTAAGTTCATCTTGAGAAATATTAACAACTGACCATTCTTCTTCTTCAATTTCATCTAAACGCGCAGTAATTTTACTGAAAGCAGTACTCAAATCTTCAAATCTTTCTGTCATCTTCCGTTCATTTTTAGTTATTTGATTGAGTTTATTATTCAAAGAATCAGACGAAGAATCAAGAATTTGTGAATTTTCCATGAAGCGCCGGAGGGACTCTTCTAAAGATGAACTTTCATAAGAAGAATTATGTGGCAACTTTTTAACTAAATCATCCCTATGTGACTCTTCATAAAAAAATTCATTATTATGTGTCAGATTTACGTGAACTTTCAGTCAACCTCTTGAGAGAATCTTCTAAAGAAAGACTTTGATTATAAGAAGTATTTTGTCGCAACTGCTTCATTAAATCCTCCAAAGATGGAGAATAAACATTTTGCTCATGATTTTATGCAGTAATGAATGTTGATTCATTCAATGATTTGTTATCGTATAAGTAACTAGTAGAGAGGACAGGGTTAAACACCCGCTCTAAAACTCTTTGCAGAATTTTGAGGTTTAATATTTCTCATACTCGGGTCTTGAAAGATAATTTTACTATTTACCCTTGACAAAAACCCACCATCTACATCTGTATAAATAGATTCCTTCTCAGGCAATCATAGACACATCCAATTCCCTCAACTTTCTTCTCCATCTATGATAATAAACTCATCTCTAGTCATAATTATTTTATTTTAAAAAAAAAACTTTTTAAAATAATGGTGGTTAGGTTTACTTCATAAGAAGATGAAGCCATCATTAGTTCCTGGGTAACTGCTGTGCTAGAATTTAATGGATTTTCCTATCCATCTGGCATAACAAATGGGCAAATTTTCCTAATCCCACCAGACTTGGTTTTAATGTGTAGAGTCTTTTGATCACTTGATGTAGTGACTGATGGTGGGGTTTTGAAGGTGTCAATAAAAAAACTTGATAAAAAATGATTTGAAGGAATGAAAATCGGTGTCAACTAGTTCGATTCGATAGATTTATTTAACGTTGACCAAAATATCCTTTTTGGCAAACGCTCACAAAACTCTTCTATAAGAAATCTTAGAAATCAAAATCATATACAGCCCTGGAAGAAAACCATTGACAATTTGACTGACCCAACAACAGTAATATCAGTGGTCAAAATTAAAAAAAAAGAAAGAAAAGTTATGCTTGGATTCAAAATCCGAGTAATTAATCGGGTTATCAAGGAGAAGTTTAGCCGCATTTTTTCTTTGATAGAATTTTAATAAAATCATAATAAAATCCAACAACAAACAAGCAAAACCAAACATAAAATCAATGGAAATAACAAATCGATCGAAAATAATAAAAAATCTATTCACAAAATTGAAACCACAGAAAATGATTGGAAGTATATACATACGCCTCAAGAGATTCACAAGACGAGTCCATAATTATTTATCCTTAAAAAATAATTTATAATGTCCTTATTTGTTTTATGTACCCATATTTAGAGATACCCTATAAAATAAGAGATATATAATAAAATAAAATAGGATATTTTAAAGTAATAATGGAAACCCTTAATTAAATATTTTTTATAATGTTTAAATTATCCTTAATTAATTAGTTGTTAGTTAATAGATTAGTTCATTAAGATAAAACTTAAGATTTGGAGTTAGTTGTTAGTTTTGTAAAAGTATTAGTAATAGAGAAAGAAGAAGAAAATGATGATGAAGAAGAAGTTTTGTGGGAAAAATAGAAAAATTTGGGGTTTTGGGAGATTTAAGTGAAATTAAAAATTCTAGTGAGGAATTTGATGTTGGGAATCTTTATCTCACAAAAAAGAACGTGCTTTACGTTGCTTTTAATACAGATTCTTAATTGTAATATTTTGTAGATAATCAAGATGTCATATATAAAAAAAAACTCTAAATCAAAACACTTATTAGCATGATGGTTCAAGTGAAGATTTTTCCCAAGGAAATGAAAAAGCTAATTGTACAAGTATTTTGAATATTTAGGTATAGGTTCGAATTAGGTTGAATAATTTTTTTTCATTTGATTTGTCATGGTATATGAGTAAAACAGACTTATAGTCGACATGGTTAAATTAAGAAATTTATGTTGATTCCCTAGAATCTGTATGATATTCAAACCCAATCCAGACACTAGGAATTCCTCAAAGAAAACATAGTTATTGGGGTATATTAAAATGTAGTCGTAACTCTTTTACCTATATAAATCTCCTTCCATTCACCCATTTTCAGCAAACTCAATTTCTGTCCATTCTCTATTTTTATATAAAAAAATCTTCAAATTTCTTTAACTTATTATTTTCAGTCCTTTCATTCATTATGGATCTTAATTCGGCAAATGAAGAAACACACATATTAGCAGAAATATGGTTGCAACAACAACAAGGGATTATACAGCAATTGGATCAAATGGATGCAAATTCAGACTATGAAAGAAGGATGACCAACATTATGATACAATTATACACATGCAAATAACGCGAGCTCCAGAACCAAGAGCCATATTGACAAGATATACATGGACACATTGAGAAGAATGATATCAACAGATGACCCGTAATTATTTTATTAATAAAAGTGTGTACTCTGATGGATATTTTCAACTTGCTTCCACATGCCACAACACTTGATCGTGCGGGTTATTAGAGAGCTTTTTCGGGTAAACCCTAAATTCTATTATCAATTTGATGCACTAAACAAACAAGGACATAATAATGGAAAAAAGGTCATTGCATCACTAAGGATTTTAGGTTATGGTGTGCATGTGATGAGTACATTCGTATGGCAAAAATAATACAAAAATTCCATACTGTTTTGCGAAACTGTAGTCAACCATTTTAGTCCACGTTATTTACGACAACTAACGTAAGATGATGTCGACCGACTACTAGTTGAAAACAATAAGAGAGGCTTTCTCGGAATGCTAAGTAGCATTGATTACATGCATTGGGTGTGGCATGGATGTCCTTATGCTTGGCAAGGTCAGTATAAGGGTCACTACAGAAAATCAACTATTGTTCTGGAAGCGGCGACTTCTTATAATTGTTGGATATGACATGCTTTTTTTTTTGGACTCCCGGGTTCAAATAACGACATAAATATTTGTATAAATCCCCTTTGTATGAAGAACTCAAGTATCAAAATGGTACTGCAAATTTCACCGTCAATGGCAATAACTATAACATGAGGTTTTTCTGATGGATGAAATTTATCCACAGTAGTCAACTTTAGTTCAAGCTTACGCTGAGATACCCCAAGCCGAGGACATGCATGCTAGACAACATTTTAACAGGAAGCAAATAGCGTATATGAAGGATTTCAAACGAGCATTTGAAATTTTAAAGAGAAAGTTCCATATAATTTGAGGACCATATCGTTCGTTTAAACCAATATAAATGAATAGGGTTATACTCACCTGCATCATTTTGCATAATATGTTAATCGAGGAGGCCTGATGGGATCCCAGTTGGACAAGTTATCCAAATAAATATTTAAGGCTATAAGTTCAACCCCTTACAGTGGCCTGCAAGAGAGCATATAATGGTAGAAGAGAGAATTCAAACCACAGGTTTACATTTAAGGCTAAAGGAGGATCTCAACGTACACTTGTGTGCTGATTTTGGAAGAAGAAACCCTAACAAGATTTAGTTTCTGATTTTGAACTTTTAAGTTATTATTTCAATCATTTTATTTCTTTTAATGTAATTTGATTTGTGTAACTTGACTTAAGCGAACATTGAAATAGAAATTGAGGATCAAATTGGTAAAAAATCAATAGTGGAGTTGAAATTGAAACTAATGATTAAAATAAATTTAAAACAAACGATTACCGATAGACACATTTTTGTGTCTAAATTGTTCTCAATTATCTATATTGTTAGTGCTTAATTTTATATTTATTATGTCATTTTATTAAAGGTATTTTTGAGAAATAAATATTTGTGAAAAAACTGTCTCAAAAAGTTGATAAAGGCACCCATGTAAGATGTTAAAGGCACCCCATTTTTGGATAGGGGCAACCCTTTTCAATTTTAAAAATTCGAAAAAGGCGGGAAAAGATTTTCTTTACGAGAGTTAGCTGTGATTTTCAAAAGAGATTTTTGGGAGATTTTAAAGAGTTTAAACCTCATCAACATGAAGCAACAATCATTAGAGGATGAAACACGTAAATAACAAGAGTTTAAAACCGGGAAAATGGGTAGAAATCCGTGTTACAGGCGAAAAATATTTTCCTCCCCTGTTTTGGATAATTGAGAATTTAAGTTGGTTTTGGATTGTGTTTTGGGTCCTTGTCGAGTTAGGAGGAGTTGTTTAGGATTTACTAAACCTATAAATAGCAAAGAGGAAGAAGAAAAATCAGGTGGGGATGCTCGGGAAGAAAACATAAAAAAAAAAAAAAAAAATGTTGCTGCTGCTAGTGAAGAAAAAGGATACGACAGAACAACAACAAATATTTTCGTCTTTGCAATATTTATCTTCAACTGCAACAGTTCCTTCAACCTATCTGCAACGTTTATGTGACACACCAAACTTTTTCTTGGGTTTAACAAACCCATTTATCAAATTTTACTCTTAGAGTGTGCTTGAAAGTCTAATATTTAAGTGTCTGAAATACTCTTAGGTTATCCCCTAGTACATTAGTGAGTATGATTAGCAGAAGACACATGGAAAAAGAAAAAACAACAAGAAGTTAGCATGCTTGATATGTAATGATATGATAGAAGCTAACGGAATTTTAGACCGGATAGTGATAAAAAGAGGGGAGAGTTTCCACTTTTCTTTGGCTTCTTTATTCTTCTTCTTCTCATGTTTTGCTTTGGAGAGAATTGAGAGGGGAACTTACATGATGCAAATGAAGTTTTTTCTTCTAATGGTTTATGATTTTTCTTTCTCAAACCATAAACATGAACTAAAACTAAAATGTTTGAGAGATTGATGAGTCTAGGGTTTGAAAAATCAGCAAGAGAGTGATTCAATCTATGGAATCGGTTTGCAACAAAGGTAAGGTGGATTTCACTCAATGATTTCATTTTTTTTAAACTTGATTAATGATGATTTGCATTTGATTTCATCCTAATGCAAAATTTGAGAATTAGGGTTCTTATGAAATTTGGGGATTTTTCATAATTTGTTGGTTAAATTTCAAGTCATGTTGATTAGCTATATGGGTTTATTTAGTTTCACCCAATTCATGTTGTGTTGAATAGATGTGGTCACTCTTATAATTTCTCAACTTGTAGACCTTAAAATGACAGTTTTTATTCTGATGATATATTAAGATCCAATGGTTGGATTATATTGAAATTTGTATACGTAATACTTCATTATGTGTTTGATGTTACATGAAAATTTCAAGAGGATCAGGTTACATTTACTAATCTAAAAATTGGATAAACTGAGACTGCATTGTGCAGAATTCAAACCCTGAACCGTCAAGTGTTTTTCATATTACTAATTATCCTTTTATCTGATAAATATGAAAATTTATCATGATGTTAGTACATTTATAGGTATACTGTAAAAATTTCATGAAGTTATGATCACTTTAGGTACCCCAAAGTGTGGTAGAATCGTGGTTGAATTCTATGTATTGATAGTGAAAGTAGTCATGTTTGAATGTACATAACTCTTTAATGAACCGTTATATTGTTCTGATTTTTGAATATGGTGTGCTACCTTCGGTAATAAGGGTACTGTGAAAGTCTCAGGAAAATCAGAAAATTTTTACTATAGAAAAGTACGGATTGGGTGTGACTGCATATTGTTACAGTTCAGAAATACTGTACAATCTTGTTGAATTGTTGTTGTTGCCATAAATGTGAAATACAATCAGTGGTGTTGTGGTTCTTTGGGTATTGCAGAGAAGAAGGTGTTGGAAGTGGTTGTGTATGAGGTTGCAGGTTATGGTGTTGATGTTGTTGCAGTGGCTTCTGGAGCTCAATTGTTGTATGGATGAGAGATTGCAGTGGTTTGATGAATGTATGGGATGGGTTTTTGTTGGATTGAATTTTGGTAGTCATAGTGGCTTGAGGTGATGGATTCTTAGCAGGAATTGAAGCTTGGTTTATTCTGATTTGAGACAAGGTAAAAATGGATTGGGTGCGAGTTGTGACTCTGAAATTATCAAGTTGCAGATGGAGTAATGCTGGGTTATAGTGGTTAGTGGTGGAAATGGGTTTAGTTAGAATTGTTGATGCTGTTGTTGAATTGAGATGGTGTTGGTTAAGCACTGGTTGTGGTTGTTGTTCCTGAGAATTTAATGGCAGTGAGAAGAGGATGTGGAGTTCGTTGTTGGGTTGGATATGGTGATGTTGTGGATCGGTAAATGAATTGAACTGATTGCTGTGAATGTAATTGCAGGGAAGGAACAAATAAAATGGCCAGAATTTGGCCGGGAATCATCTTGAAACAGGGGAGACTCTGTCGAAATCAGAACTCTAGCGAGTTGACTCTTCACTTAAGCGCTAATTATTGTCGAAGTCAGGTAACTAGTCCACAAGTAAAACAAAGAATATAGATAGAAGATATTTCTTATGTACAACTTACTCTTTAGATTTTTAATTTGACATATTAAGTTTTCAGATGTTACATGGCTGGTATGGACATCGAATTGTTCTTGTTTTAGTGTATTGTCGGTCTCCTCATAAATCCGATCTCTTTTGGATTTGTATTTATGTGATATTAAGTCGTGGCGTTTCGAAAGAGCGAACTAAACCAATCTTACTATATAGAATGTGAAATGATTTATGTGTTGTACGAGTATTAATGTATCAATGGGGATTTGATATGCTAGCATACTATGAGTGATGTGATTTTAAAATAACGGTAAAAGGTTCGATACTCAGACTTGTGAAGATTTGATTTTTAAATTAATTTTTAATAACTAAAAATAAAACAGATTACAGTAAAGTTGATTTAAAAGTGATGTGAAGAACCATGACTAAGGATTCCACCATTCGCCAATTTTTCAAGTGGTAAAATTTTTTCAACTTATGTATTCAGTTTAATCAAAACATTGCCAAAGTTAGGTTTTCAAAATAATAGTTGTAAATCGTAAGCATGAGACATCAAAAGCACTAAACCCATCATGACTCATCAAAAGAAAACACAACTAATTGACAAAAACCATTTTTTTCCAATTTTAATTCAAAGCAAATAATTATAAAAGAATTACAAAAAATAAATAAAATAAGAATTACCACTTTATTATTGGAAAAAATAGCTTCCTCCATCGCCCCCAGTAATAGTGATCATCTCGTCATGTTGGAAACACCCTCAAAATAGGTTTTCATAGCTCAAAAAGTGTTTACAATGATGAAATAATAGTAACACAGAAGAACTGATACGCTTATAAGAGTTACAGAGAGGTGTTCTTTGCGTTACAGAAGAAAGAAAAGAACGGAACAGGGTCGCTTCGGCAATAGGACTGTAACAGCGACAGCTTCAGTGATAGGTTAAACGACAGTTCTTTTCAGCCTTATGTTCTTCGTGTTCTTCCACCAGCAGAAAATTAGTTTTCTTCCTGATTTTTTTCGGTTGCTCTCCCTTGATTTTTCTTCGATATTCTTTGTTTTATATAGGGTTATTAAATCCTATGGACCTTTGTTAACCGTTAAGGACTCAAAGAAGAGTCCAAATCAAACTCCAATTATGTGTTTAATCTCAAACAAGGTGTGCTTCCTTTTCTGACCATAACTTGAATTTTCCGGCAATTTTCACGGCGTGAATCACTCACTTGACGTGTGTTCTTAATTCTTTTGATTGTTTCTTCATTTTGGTAACTTGAAGTATCTTCCAAATCCCTTAGAATTCGATTCCAACTAATCTAGAAGTTTTCTCACGTAAAACTCAAATTTCCCACCATTTTCGGTTTCAAATTCAAAAGGGTGGTGCCCTTAATCCAAGAGCTGGGTGCCTTTAGAAATTTTCCTGGGTGTCTTCATCACTTTTTGAGCCAATTTTTCCACAAATATTTAGTTCTCAAAAATACCTACAAAGACATAAAAACTCATAAATAGTATAAAATCAAGAATTAACAAAATTGAGAATTGAGCGCAATTTAGACACAAAACCCGACACATTGGAAGCAAAAAAATTCAGGTATGTCACAATTTATCTTCGCTTTGCAACATTTATCTTCAAGCTCCATAGCAACAGTTAATCTGCAACACCCAGTAAACGTTGTCGATTTCATGTTTTACTATTTTTACCTTTTTTTTTTCTCTCAAGCACTTTTGAGCCATGTACCAATCTTTTGAGAGTGTTTTGAGCATGATGAGCTAAACCCAACCATTGGGACAATGGAGGAAGCCATATCTCATGAATGAAGGGTAACTATTTTTGATTCTTAATGACTTTTGCATTGATTTTTAATTGATTTATGATTTTTCTTAATTAGTTGTGATTTTGTTTGATGGTGTATGCTGAGAGTTAAGAGCTTTTGATGCGCCATGCTTGCGATTTACAGTTAATTTTTTACAAATCTACTTTTTGCAAAAAAAAAACATATTCAATAAAAAGCTATAATTGTTAAAGAATCATTGTAGAAATCATTCAGAAGTGATTTTGGTGGAATCCTGAGCTCCAGTCATCCCAATATTGTTAAAATCTTTTACTAATTTTCTAGTTTAATTCAGAATTAGGTCTAAAATGAATCTTCACAAGTCTCATCGAACGAACACATTTTTACCACTTTTCTGAAACGATCAATTACATCGAAATTAAACTAACTAATACATCCATAATTTAAAACTAATAACTAAATCAGAATAATAGCAACATTATTGCTATCCTCATCCTCCTCATCATCAGAATAACCGTCAGCTGAGATTGGGCATTGTTGTGCCTTATGTGCTTGGATTTGATCAAATTTATTTTGCCAGAGTTGCAGTTGTGCCCGATTCATCTTTGTCGTGTCTATTCCCATGATTCCTCTCATCTGTGCATTAAAAATATTTTACAAGCGCCTTACGACATTTCTTCATTAATGTATCCAGTTTCAGACGTTTTACTATTTTAACAATATCAAACTTTTCTTGTTTTTCAAAAAATTCTTGAAAGTTGACTTCTGAAGTTGATGATTGTGCGGTTTCTTGAGATTCCTTTTTGTTTCTTTTTGCTTTTTTGTTGCCTGATCCATCATATCATTTTGCATTTTCATTAATATTAATATTATAATTACCATGCTGGGATCCGCCTATATTGGGTTGAGGGGTTGAGTTTGTTTCTGGTGAAGAATAAGGAGGCCCTTGAGAAACATTTGTATTCTCGTAAGGGGATTCTTTTAGTACTTGATATCCGTTCAACATATCGGGGTTATATCAGTTCATCTTTCTGAGGATGTGAAAACATGCTTCTTGTTTGAACTCGTGCCTGCTTGTCTCTGCAATTCCTCTCGAGTTTTTCGTTGTTGCAGTTTTAATATTTATAAATTGATTATTACAACAACTTGATAAAAAAAATTAAAATCAATTAAACAAATTAAAATACAACAATTACGTGGAACAGGTCACGAACCTTGCAAATATACCCATAAAACTTAGTCATACCCAGTGGCGAAACTAGGATTTCAAACTAGGGGCCTAATTATTTTTTTACAGTGAAACAATAATAGTAACGAAGACGGACGAATGCCGTGACAATTTTTCTTTAGAAGGGATCGCATAATTAGCTAGCAGCTGGGGGCTCATCCATGCATCAAATGAACAACAATTTCATATCTGGAATAGTGATTTAGAGAAATGGTAAAAATAGAGGTCATCAATCTCATCATCAAATGGACAATAAAGAAAAAAAAAAAACACTAACAACAATGGATTGGTCGCAAATGAAAGAGCTATGGAGTGCAGAATAAAATAAAATACTCATTGATTATGTTATTTTCACGGTGACAAAATACAAAATAAAAAAACTGATATCATTAATCCCAGGTTATTGAAATAGGGTAAGTGGTCTAGGAACGTTACACATTTCTATTTTACAGACTAAACTAATGGACGTGGTGGACTAAACCGGTGAAAGTAATGGACTAAATGACAATTCTTAAGTGGGCTGTAGGTAAACTATAGGCCGAGTTGAAGTTTGGGGGTGGGTGTAGCCCATCTTTGGTTCCGCCACTGGTCATACCGCTTTTTTTCTGCTACTTATTTGTCGTAAAATAGAAAGTAACGACCGTTTTCTTGATCGTTTTAACGTTAGGAATCAGGATGACTTTTACAATCATTTTTTGAAGGCTAATTTAGGGTTCTCACAGTCGTAGAGGGCTCTAATGTGAGGCAGGGTGACTCAAAAATACGTTAAAGGATGTCCTTGGGGCTCAAATCTCATATGTTAAATGTTCATATTACCCTTCTATTAATTAAAAGTCTAATTTGCCCTTCAATCAATTAAAACTTGAACAAAATAAAACCTTTTACAAAATCAATTCCAAATTAAAACCTTTCCCTCTCCCTCCATATCTCCCTCTTCTCCATTTCAACCAAATTTCTTCATCGAATAAATTAATTGAGGATTCGAAATTTCATCGTCGATTAAACTCTAAAGTTCGTGATGAAGAATCCTACTAAATATGTAGAAGGTATTAGTAATGACAATAAAAATCAAACTAAACAACCTAATGAAGAATTTGAAGAACAAATCGGGTTACAGAAAAATTTACGGTTGGGTTCGATTGGAAAACCCAACCGTAACTGGTCTGTTCTTTATTTTACTGTTGGGTTATTAAACAAACCTAACCGTAAATTTAAAGGTAGGAGATGAAGATGAAATTTTACGGTTGGGTTCGAGTCTAAACCCAACCGTAAAAAAATTTGCATTAATTTTTTTTTTTGAATTTTATGGTTGGGTTCGATTGGAAAACCCAACCGTAAATTCTTCTGGTTAGTTAAAAAAATTGTTGAGGATTATTTACGGTTGGGTTATTAAACAAACCCAACCGTAAATTTAACGGTAGGAGATGAAGATGAAATTTTACGGTTGGGTTTTAGCATAGAACCCAACCATAACTAATCTTCAAACCCAATCGTAAAATTTGATGAATATATTTGAAGATTTTTTCATTTCTATCTTGTAGGGAATTGAAAGACGAAGCCAACCCAAAAAAAAATGAGGTCAATCGGACATCGTATGAGGGAGTTATGATCAAAACGGTGAAATACAAAAAAAAATCCAGGAAGATTTACGGTTGGGTTCGACCCAATAAACCCAACCGTAAATCTGCATTTTGGGCTTCATTTTTGTGTTAGATTTACGGTTGGGTTTATTGGGTCGAACCCAACCGTAAATCTTCCTGGATTTTTTTTGTATTTCACCGTTTTGATCATAACTCCCTCATACGATGTCTGATTGACCTCTTTTTTTTTGGGGTTGGCTTCGTCTTTCAATTCTCTACAAGATAGAAATGAAAAAATATTCAAATATATTCATCTAATTTTACGGTTGAGTTTGAAGATTAGTCACGGTTGGGTTCTATGCTAAAACTCAACCGTAAAATTTGTACGAGTGATTGTTTGTTACGGTTGGGTTCTAGGATGAAAACGTAACCGTAATTGTGAGTTACGGTTAGGTACGATGCTTAAACCCAACCGTAAACCTGTTACGATTTGGTGTTCATCCATGTTTCTTCTGTTTACGGTTGGGTTGAGAAGAACACCCAACCGTAAATGGCTTTTACGGTTGGGTTTGACATGAAAACCCAACCGTAAAATTCTCTGAATAAAAAAATAATCATCTTCTCATACGTAATTTCATCCAATTTGAGTCATTAAAAGACCAAGAGTTTAAGTTAGATTTATCCCAGTTATGCTCTGGTAGATTGAATCAAAATCTAGGGTTTTAAAAAAACACCTACAAAATTATCTTACATTTCTTCTAATTTTTCTTCCCACAAACAAAAAAGAATTTTTTTTGAATTGATTTGATTAAGTTTAAGATTATTTTCGATTAATCATGATTAACTTAATCTATTAGCTAATTAATTTTACTAACTAATCAAGGATATTTTAATCATTATAAAAATATGATGGATAAGGAGTTTTTAAATTTTACTGCAAATGTCTTTATTTTATCTTATTATGGGAGCCCTGAATTAGCTTTCCATTTTTCCATGTTCTTTCTTATAAAACGTTTTTTTATCCGAACCGTTAAAACGACAATTCTCTAATGACAAACTATGTTGGCCAACCCACGTGAACTATTTGCTAAACATTTTAGAGACCAATCCAAAACCTACTCTGTTAAATAAGAACCACAAAGTGAAAGCAAATCCATACTTTTCTTTTCTTTCTTTTCTCGGGAAGGATTCCCCACTCCCTCAGAGAGAAAGGAGGGTTTTTTAAATCTGTAAAACACTTCTCGAGCCATATAAAAACAGAACATCTTTTCACATCGAGATGCCACCTCTTTTTGTCTGGTATCTTCTTGTGTTCTTCCCCTATGACTCGAGAGTCAAAAGTACTTGCACGCCACGGTTCTAGTTTTCAAAGGAATCAAAATCCTTTATATATTTGATTCCTTTATTCATGGGATATTCATTCCCATTCTCTCCTGGGTTTAAC
>JAJJMC010023232.1:1259180-1314492 GCA_023531435.1 Papaver californicum
GCTTATTCTCGACCTAAATTTTACAATGCTGCTGCAATGGAGTGGCTTTGCTTTCGCTTGGACATGTTGTCATCCATTACATTTGCCTTCTCATTGGTTTTCTTGATCTCCATACCTCAGGGAGTGATTGATCCTGGTAGGTAGTTCCCATTATGAATCCATAAAAGATTTCATTTCAAGTTGCTTTGTTTGGCGTAGTACTGGAAGAAAATGAATCACATTCTTTTATTTTCTCTTTTATTGTAAAAGGTGTTGCGGGTCTAGCGGTGACATATGGGCTGAATTTAAACATGTTACAAGCACGGGTTATTTGGAATCTTTGCAATCTTGAGAATAGAATCATATCAGTTGAGAGAATACTTCAATACTCATCCATCTCTAGTGAACCTCCCCTTGCTATTGAAGCAAGCAACCCATTGGAAGATTGGCCATCTCATGGAGAAGTTGATATTCGTGATCTACAGGTAATAACTCTAATGCGAGCAAAATTTAAATTTCTTTGCCAGTTGTATGTAACAAACAGATGACACTGAGCAACTGACGAGGTTAACTATTTGATGTAGGTTCGGTATGCCCCACACATGCCTCTTGTATTGAGGGGTCTTACATGTACCTTTCAGGGAGGAAAGAAGACGGGTATAGTCGGGAGAACAGGTAGTGGTAAATCAACTCTCATTCAGACACTGTTCCGCATTGTCGATCCATCTGCTGGTCAGACTTTCATAGATGGTATTGACATCGCCACCATTGGACTTCACGACTTGAGATCAAGATTAAGTATAATTCCCCAAGATCCAACCATGTTTGAGGGTACTGTGCGAAGCAACCTAGATCCTCTGGAGGAGTACACCGATGAACAGATTTGGGAGGTACGTTTATTTCTACTAGATAGAATACCCAAATTAGGAAATAATACTTTTCAACCTTTCAAGAATATAATATTATAACCGATAAAAGAAATATATCATTTGGCTTGCTGTTCACATCCATGTAAAAATAAAGTGTAGTACTGTGTTGTTGACATAGTACTCTCACCAGTGGTTAAGGTAGCCGTTTTAGTCGTTTCTGGGTCTTCCTTGCAAAAACTAGGTGTTGCCTCAACAAACTGATCCCCACAAAGTATATGTGGTTATTTACGTTAAAGTTCCAGAATTTTACTTAGTCGTATTAAACTATCATTATATTATATTTAATATATGTTGAATAAGTACACAGTTCGCTGCTGAATGACAGAAGTTTGTTGTTGTAGGCTCTGGATAAATGCCAACTTGGAGAAGAAGTACGGAAGAAGGAAGGAAAGCTTGATGCTTCAGGTATTTCAGTTGTGACATTTAAAGTTTGATATTCAAACTAGTTGTTAAGTTGCAACTTCCAACACCTTTAATCAATTGATGGTTCAGTATCAATCTATTTAAATATAGTTGTGCATCTAGATTTTTCATAACTTCAAGTTTTCAACTCCCCTCAATATGCAAAAAACACCTGCTAATGTACATTGGGGTTTGTCGCAGTTATTGAAAATGGAGAGAATTGGAGTATGGGCCAGAGGTCTAGGGAGGGTACTTCTTAAGAAGAGTAAAGTCTTGGTGCTTGATGAAGCTACTGCATCTGTCGACACTGCTACTGGCAATCTTATCCAGCAAACACTCAGACAGCAGTTTTGGAACTGTACTGTGCATAGAACAACTTCTGTACTTGATAGTGACATGGTCCTACTACTAGATCATGGCAACTTCAATTTTAAGTGGTTTCAAAAAGACAATGTATCAAGTGATTGTTGACTGGAACTTTTGTAGTCAGACTCATTCTGATAAGAAAAATTCCTGTGTGTGGCAGGGCTTGCTGTGGAATACGACTCTCCGACTAAATTACTAGAAAATAAGAAATCTTCATTTTCAAAGCTCGTGGCAGAGTATAGCGCGAGATTAAGTTCTAGTTTCGAGACATGATCAAGCTTTGGATTTTAAATGGTAATCTCTTATTAGCCCACAAAGTTAATTTCATACTCATGATTGTCAGAGTGGACGATGCCCATTTTCTTTTGCTTGACAGCTTAAACTGGGATAACTCCTCTTTTCTACAATAAAGCCAGACTCCCCATTATGAAACAAAATCTAGCGAATGCAGTAGAAAGATTGCGCCGTAAAATGATTTACTTTCATTTTGTTTTTTGAAATGAAGAAATGTATAAAATTACTGCAGCATCTCAAAACCTCAACAATGGACTTGAACAATGAGGGACTAAGATCCATCCTTAAACAAGAGATCTTGAGATTTTAGAGGGTGCAACTCTCTCTACATTCTCTCTTCACCAGTAGTATCTTCCATAGGAGAAGGAAAATTACTCGAGAAAGCAAACTATGATCAACCCATTGAAAAGAATGTTAACTTGAGACTTCATAGTATTTCAATATATCTCTTGTTACAGGAAGATCAAGTTTTATAACACACTTCATGAGATATCTTAGGAAGCAAAATATTCTAAATCTTGTACATATCTAATACGTATCAATGCATACCCTACAATATATCCTACGTATTTCCTAGGATATTCTGACATTCCCCCTCAGGTTGAGTAATGGGATCACCAATATTCAATTTGCGCAATGCCATGTTGAGGGTTTTTCCACTTACCGCTTTTGTGAGAATGTCTGCTAACTGGTCTTCTGATCGGACAAATGGTAATTCAATCAGTCCTTCTTCTAACTTCTCTTTGATGAAGTGCCTATCGACTTCAACATGTTTTGTTCGATCGTGCTGGATTGGATTCTCTGATATACTAATGGCTGCTTTGTTATCGCATAGAAGCTTGCATGCGTTCTGAGGTGGGAATCCAATTTCTGTCATTAGCTTCCTGAGCCAAAGCACTTCTGTTAACCCTCGAGCAATTCCTCTGAATTCAGCCTCAGCACTAGACAATGCAACCACCTTCTGTTTCTTGCTCCGCAAAGTTACCAGATTTCCTCCTACCATTGTAAAATATCTAGATGTTGAACGTCTATCAACTCGATTTCCGGCCCAATCGTTATCTGTATAACCTTGCACTTCCAAGTTACCATTCCTTCTGAAGATTACTCCTCTTCCTGGTGATCTTTTTAGATATCGAACAACTCGTATTGCTGCTTCCATATGTTCAACTTGAGGACTATGCATAAACTGACTTATCACTCCCACAGCATATGCTATATCTGGTCTGGTGTGAGAGAGATAGATTAGTCTTCCAACAAGTCTTTGATAATGTTCTCTATTTGCTGGCTTCCCTCCTTCTGTTATTTGAAGTCCATGGTTGATCATAATTGGGGTCTCTATAGGTTTACTGTCAACCATTCCTGTCTATGCTAGTAAATCAAGAGTGTATTTCTTCTGAGATATGAAGATTCCACTTCTCGACCTCAACACTTCAATCCCTAGAAAGTATTTCAGTCCTCCTAAATCCTTCATTTCGAACTCCTCAAATAGTTTCTTTCTTAGTTCTTTGATCTCTTCAGAATCACTTCCCGTTATGACCATGTCATCTACATATATGATCAGGCATGTTATAAGGTTCCCTTTTGTTTTTAGAAACAAAGTATGATCGGAGTTGCTTTGCTTGTACCCATATCTCTTCATTGCTAAGGTGAACCTGCCGAACCACGCCCTTGGAGATTGCTTAAGACCATACAGAGCCCTTTTTAACCGGCACACCTTGTTTCTTTGAGGCCATTCAGTAAATCCTGGTGGCCCTTCCATGTATACTTCTTCTTCTAACTCGCCATGGAGGAAGGCATTCTTAACATCAAACTGATGGAGGTACCATCCATGGTTAGCTGCTACAGAAAGAAGAACCCTGATGGTGTTCATCTTGGCTACCGGAGAGAAGGTTTCTGAGTAGTCTACACCATAGGTCTGGGTGTACCCCTTCACTACTAGCCTCGCCTTGTATCTTTCGATAGTTCCGTCTGCTTTGTACTTGATGGTGAACAGCCACTTACAACCAACTGTCATTTTTCCTGGAGGTAAGTCACATACTTCCCATGTTCCATTCTTTATCAATGCTTCTATTTCTGCTTCCGTAGCTTCCTGCCATTCTTTCGTTGACATTGCTTCATCTACAGTTCTCGGAATTTCCTTAGTGTATAACATCGTAGTAAACACCTTCGCTTGTTTTGATAAGTTTCCTCTTGCAAGATCACCTATCGGATATCTAGAGGTTCGTGGTTCATGTTCTGGTAAGTATTTTCTCGGTGGTATACCTCTGTTATTTTATGGTGGAAGCACATACCTATCTTCTTCCTCTTCCATTACTATTTCAGTTGAAGGGCTGTTATCAAGGTCAATTACATCACAGATATGTGGATCAGTTAGGGGATTTCTTACCTCAGGAGTATCAAACACAAGGGAGTCTCGGGCTGATGGTTCTGTCGAGGAGTGTTGTACAGTGGTCAGATGTGGCAGCTCGGCAGTGTTGATAGTGTTGTTGTAAGTATTCCTCTTGTGGTATACTAGAAGTGGAGGTTCGGTGGAATTTGCAGCAACAGGTTCAGGTTCAATACCCCCGGAACTGGGTAATTCTATGGAGTTTTCAGCAACAATAGGACCTGTAGATTTTGCAGGACCTGTAGACTTTGCACCAGCAGCGTTAGTCAGTTCGGTACGTTCAGCACCAGCAGCATCAGTCAGTTCGGTACGTTCAGCACCAGCAGCATCAGTCATTTCGGTATGTTCAGGCACAGACACAGACATCTCAGGCATAGCAGTAGGCAGTTCCGGAGCATCAGGTATAGACCGGTCAGGCACAGCAGCATCAATATGTTCGGTAGCTTCAGGTATAGACAACCAACTCAGGGAATCCTTTATATTCTCCCCCTGATTCCTGAGTTGTGGGGAGTAGTAGTATTCGGACTCAACAAAGTTACATACATAGTAACGAACATTCGAAGAGAGGGGGGATGATAACAACGATACCCTTTCTGATGGATTCCATATCCTACAAAGACACATTTAAGGGCACATGAATCGAGTTTTGTTCGGGCTGTTTTTGGAATGTGAACAAAGACTGATGTTCCAAAGATGCGTGGTGGTAGAGTTAATATTGAAGGTATGTCTGTATGGGTAGAAAGAGCATGTAAGGGTGTTTGATGGTTGAGGATTTTTGTTGGTAATCTGTTGAGAAGGTAAGTTGATGTTGCTACGGCTTCAGGCCAAAAATGTTGGGGTACTTTGGATTCAATCATAAGGGCTCTAGTCATTTCAAGGAGGATTTTATTATCTGTTTCGGCTACCCCATTCTGTTGGGGTGTATTAGTGCATGTAGTTTGATGGATGATGCCATTGTGGTTGAAGAAAGCTTGTAGGTTATGATCCACATACCCCCATTGTCGGAACGAAAAATTTGGATTTTTTTGTTGAATTGAGTATGAACCATTTGATAGAAAGAAATGAATCTATCAGAAACTTTTGACTTATTTTTCAGAATATAGATCCAAGTTGTGCGAGTGCAGTCATCAATAAACAAAATAAAATATCGAAAGACTGAGTGTTGAGAGTTTGGTGCTGGACCCCGGACATCAGTGAACTAATGAAAAAATTGACTTTACTCTAGTATTATTTGGACGAAATGATGTTTTGTGGCTCTTGGCCAGAATGCAAGTTTCACACAACTCGTGTGTTTTATTTAGAAATAAAGAAGGGAATAGCATCTTAAGATACCCTGATGAGGGATGACCTAACCGGCGATGCTAAAGCCAAAGTTGTTTGTCCGTCGTTCTATGAGCGAGTCTAGCAACACCTTGTTGAGCCATCTCATCAACCATGTACAACCCTCCTCGTTCAGTTCCACGTCCAATAATCTCATGTGTAAGAATGTCATGTAGGATACAAAAGGTAGGGTACATTAGTACTCGACAGTTGAGTTCACGAGTAACTTGACTTATTGACAGAAGTTTACAAGACAGAGAATGGACATATAAGCATCTTAATCTAATATGGGGAGATATTTCTATAATTCCCGCTCCTTCTACCATTGAAACACCCCCATTTGCTGTGTGAATCTGTGCTTTTCTGGTTGGGCATGATCCAATAATGTCTGTAGGATCAGAAGTCATAGTATCGGTAGCCCCACAATCGAAAATCCATTGTCTATCCTACTCTGTACATTTACCAGAATACTTCTGAGCCTCCATTGCTATGCCTACAGTTCTGTCATAATTATTGTTAGAGGTTAAACACAAGTTCTGAACCCAACTGTTCATGTTACCTGTCTCTTCTGTACTGCTGTTATGAATGAGTCATGCTGCATTCCGGTCTTCCATCATTCCAGCAACAACACCGTCGTTAGTCCCTTCACTAGTATGAGCTTCAACAGCAACCATGGTGTTCGGTCAGCTGCAGTGGTTTCTGAGGTGCACATAGCTACGGCAGCCTTGTTGTTACCCATTTTTCCTGGCTTATGGCCGTCCTCCCACCAATCTAGGAAGCCAACAAGTCTGAAGCAAGTTTCCTTTGTATGCTTCGACATACCACAGTGGGTACAATGTAGCTTAGACTTGTCTGTGTATGGTTTATTCATGCTCTTGTTGTCCATTTGCTTCCGTTGGCCACGTCCCTGCAATCTTTCACCTGAGTGTCTAGTGAACAATCCAGTTCCTAGTCCACCTTGTGATGATGAATCTTCATCACTTATTGGCTTCAGTATACGAGACCTGGCAACCTCTTTTCTTATGGTTGCATAGGCAGATTCAACCGAGGGAAGTGGCTCAGCGCGAAGAATCTCTCGGCGAATCACTTCATACCTACTATCTAAGCCTCCCAGAAAATTGAATAGCCGGTTTTCTTGTGTGATTTTGTTGTAGGTTGAGATGTCTTCATTCGGTTTCATTGGGTTTGGCCTTCTCCGATCAATAGCCAACCATAAGGCTTATAGGGAATTCCAGTATTGTTCGAGAGTTTGAGAGCCTTGTGTTTGTCGACTTGCCTGATTGTGCAGGTCATAAATCTGTAGCGCATCACCCCCACTTCCATAGGTAATGGCTAAAGCATCCCAGAGTGCCTTTGCCGATGCGTACTCTGCAACGTTGTTGATAAGATTTGGCTCAATATTCTTGAGAATCCATGAAAAAACTCCCAAGTCATCTTGTTTTCCATCGAAAAAATCCTGGATCATCTCCTGTTGGTGCTTGGGTTTTTCCAGTGATGTGTCCCGTCCTTCCTCTGACTCCTATCTCGACTCTCATAAGCCGTGCCCAGAGAGGATAGTTCTCTCCGTTTAACTTAATACTGATTTCCACCTTTTCTGTGATGGATGTATTGGATTGAATTGTGCTGATTCCGTTCTTGAGAAGTTTTGCAATCTGTAGGGTAAGAGCATCAGGGATCTCCCCACTTGTTGTTGTACTGGATTCTGACATGATTCTGTACAGATCCCTTCTGATTTGGATTGGTTGTTCTAAGCTTTAAGGTTGGTATAAGAAGCAAAGGAAATCATGATTTTCTGGATCGATGTACGCTCTGATACCATGTTAACTTGAGATTTTATAGTATTTTAATATATCTCTTGTTACAGGAAGATCAAGTTTTATAACACACTTCATGAGATATCTTAGGAAGCAAAATATTCTAAATCTTGTACATATCTAATACATATCAATGCATACCCTACAATATATCCTACGTATTTCCTAGGATATTCTGACAAAGAAAACATAATTTTCTAGAAATGAAATCATGACCTAAAACAAGAGGTAAAGTAGCATTATGAATTGATCTCATGTGTTTAAGTGATTAGGGAATCTACTCGAACTTGCATGAGTTATGACCTGCAACAAGAATAGATAGCATTTTAAGTAGGCTAATTTCCATTGAAACAAAGTTCTATTCCAGTGTTTGAGACTGGCAAAGGAAGGATTGGCAAAAAAAAAAAAGAAAAAAAGTTCCCACTGTGTGAGGGCAAACCACGAATAAAAGAACAACTTTTAAGGTTTTTTTCTTGTGAAATTATTCGCATATAGACTTGAGGAGCCAATTGGTAAATGGGGCAACTACTCCAACTTATTCATACCTAGCTCCGCTCCTCACTTAGTGACGTGCAGTATAAACTAGAGATGCAAGAGTGAAGCTTTTTTTGATTTGGTTAATTAACGAATCTTAAGATCTCCCTTGCACACTGAATAAAAAAGCCTGAAGAAACCCTTAAAAGAGTTGCTGCATTATTTCCTATAAATTCAGTCATTGCCATCCATCATTCCTATTCATACGTCACCTACATTTGTCTGGCACATGGAATTTGCCTGTGTTGATTCATCACCCATGTTATAATTCCTTACTTTCTACTCAAACTCACATGAGATGAACCACTTTAATTTGTACTCTTGAGTACTAATTCGTTCGAGTATCTGAATACTCACCCCACCCCACCCCCTTACATCAGTGTACTAATGGCGATAGCCATAGACGGCCAAGTGCCACCTTGGGCTAGCAAGCTATCCCCCTTTCTCAAATGCCGATAGCGATAGCCATAGCCATCTATCCAGGGTTGGAAAATGCACTCTCTGACAAGAATCCGTTCCGACAGACTCTCATGAACTTACTTTTGTTTCTATTCTAAACTTTACCATTACAAAGCTCAACCAATTTGATAAATACTTGATTATGGCAAGGATTTGCTTTTCATTCTTATGCAATTTGAATAATCAATTCAAGATTGAAGTCCTAAAATGAAAATTTATGAGTATCGCGAAGAAAAGAACTTACTGGGATCAAGATTAGTGATCATGGCAGCGGAACGGAAGTAACAAGTAGCACCTTGTTTCTTGAATTTCTGATAGTAACTATTGAAAGCATAGGAAGCATGGTTGAGTAGAGTATTAGGATTATAACAAGGTTTGTTTCTCTGTATCTTACTACAATCAGCACCTCCTAATCTTCCACAAGCCCAATCTAATGCCATTTGAAGTACATCATGTGGTTATGTTCATCATCTATGCACCATTCCTCCATTTGTCCATCTACACACTAAAAGTCCAATAACAAAATCATGATTGTATGACAAATTTCTTACTTGAATCTTGTAGAACTATCATCATAGTAAAGAGGAGAACAAACAGAATTCTTGACATTATAGATGATGGCATTCTTCTTTCTTTTTTTTCTGAGCTATGTCTAACAGAGTGGTTGTTCATTATTTATGTTTATATATAAAACACAAGCACTTGCTTAGAAGTAAATCTCAAGTAAGGAATTCATTACTAAAGAAATTTGTACTTTTAAAAGATATTCTTTTCTTTTAAAATATTTGATCCCTTTGGACCAGGGAGGTAGCCAAGAGTACAGCTTAATCAAAGTTATGCATTTTCACATATCATGTTGGTTTTAAAATACTCAGAAGCTCACATTTAAGATTTGGTAGGGGTGCACCAGGCCCTGCAGTAGTGCAACGCAAGAGCGACACATGGTAACATGAGTAGCAGGCTACTATGATGGGAACTCTCCAATTAATTTTTTTTAACTTAACATCATGTGAGCTGACGCTTACTAACAGATACTAACAGATACTACTCTTGATCTTAGCCAAAAGGCCGTGGGAAAGTACGTTCATTCAATAACTTATAACCATATTCTATATATCCTGTCTAATAAAAACTCCAACACCATCTCAGTTCACATATAAAAAAAATGGTGAGTTTTATAGTTTTTGGATAAGATCCATCATTTCCTAAAAAATGTTAATCATGGGTATATGGTTTTGGATTGTTTATCCCAAAGTTTATTTAGGAGCTCCTAAATTATAATATGGTTTCCATTCTTTTGTTTTACACTGGTTTACACGAGACTAATAATTTCCTTTTCTTTATTCAACTGCTTTGTCTGAATCTGATCTTCTGGATATGACTCATTATATATGCTTAAGAAATTATTAAATAATAGAGTTTTGTTCTTATTTTTTAAATTCCAGTCAGATGTTGTCTTCATGTTATATAGATAGAGTTTTAGTTTTTGGTTGTCCATCTATATAAGCATAGTTCTAATTCCTAGATAGTTTTTTCCATATATATATCCTTATTATAATAGTAGTATTACATTTAAACTAGATTAATATATCTAGTTTTCATCAAAAAGTAAGGATAATATAGGAAAGAAGATGAATATTTATGAAATCCATATAATTTTCTCAATCTATGATATTTGACTTCTCCGTCTATATAACTTGGACGTAGAGAATATATACCTAACGAATCAGGTAAAAAATGGTGCATGACTCAAATATACCTCGGAGTCGGATGCATTTACTTGGGACATTTTTGGGCTTACATGAGCCAATGGGCAAGGTACGGGTCCAGTTCAGAGTAGAACTGCCTTTGATATCATTAGGTGCAGATCATGGGATCGAAACTTAATAAGGTGACATTTAATTAACAGAGGATTTTTTAAGTTTTTCCTTGCACAAAAAGAACTATAACATGTGTTCAACCGAGTGATAATCCATATTTGAGTTCTAATAGCAAGGCCTATGGGATAAGAGTTCTCACTAAAAGTGAATGATTTTCATCAAAAATAAGTAAATTAGACTCAATTATGGATAAAAAGTAGAGTCTCTTTCATCCAAAGTCTTTCATACACTCCTTTATCGAAGGATTGGTTGTTAGTCTTCACTAGACGGGTAAACTTTAACCGTCTGGGTAAAAAACTTCCATACAGGAGATCTTTTCCCGTCCAAGATCTTTTTTTATAATAGAGGGGGATATTTTTATACTTTGTGGGGGTATCTAAATGTTTCTTTGAGAATTATTATTTGAGAATACGTACTTCATACTTCTTCTCATTATTAAGCATTTCTTCAAGACGGGTATTTCTATTTTCTTATACTTCGGATTTCTTATGCAACTACAACTTCCTAAGAGATTGATACTTCTTACTTCTTATGGATACTTCATATATACTTCTCAAACATACTTCTTATATACAATCTGCGTATACTTCGGGTTTCTTATGCAAAGTACACTTCGCTGGGAAATGATCTAGCCCACAACCACTAGCAAGTCCGTAGATTCAAGGGTAATGGTCAAGACAAGCAGGCTACATACCATTTGACATGGAACTCCCATAGACTCTCACAAAAGAGCTAAGTACCCCATACCTCCTAGATCTGAAATTTTACAATTACTTTACAATCGAGATGACAGGTTCTCACAGGCATTGGCACGTATGAACAAATCTGAGTCTAACGACACCTGATACAGGACCCATCTCGAGATGATAGGTTCTTACACATGCATTGGCACGTATGAACAAATCTGCGTCTAATGGCACCTTACACAGGACCCATCTCGATATGACAAGTTCTCACACAGGCATTGGTATGTATGTACAAATCTGCTTCAAATGACACATGATACAGGACCCATCTCGATTATCACCTTAAAATTGAATCCTTGATTGATTTATACTTATACATTAGATTCAATAGCATAGATTTACATAAAATTAAATCAATGACATTTTATCAATCTATTTATCATTTCTAGTTATAACATGTGGGATGATATTTTTACACTAATGTGCGCTTATGTGTAAGTTTGGCAGCAAAATTCTATTATTGAATGGATCAGGTTTATCCTTTTATCATGAAAAGGACAGGCGCAAAGCGACCGCGAGGGCGTCACATGATCTAGGAACAAGATGATCTAGACCATTGCCAAGAAACACCAACAAGAAGATAGCAACATCATACTTAGCCAAGACTCACCATAGTAACATCAACTATTAAAGTATGATACGAATAAAACATGAAGACATTTTCTTAAGAATTGTTCTTCGAACAAATCTTAAGAAAAGGGGCAAATTGTGAGTACCAAAAATCTACTTCAACACGTGGAAAACATTCACAGTGACAATGATATCATGGAGTATAGTTGAATATGGTAAACAATTAGCTATCAATGGTGAACTTGGTCATGTTTTAAGAGCTGTAAAATGGGGTACTGACTACTTCATTAAAGGTCATCCACAACCTAACGTTCTTTATGGAGAAGTTGGTGATGAAGATAGTGATCATTTGATAGGAACCCGGGTTGCCTAAGGGTTCCTTCTAAGGAGTTAGCAGCCGATAGCTCAAGTGCGGGTGTAGTTAGCTTATTTTGTTAAGTCAGTTAGTTAGTTGGTTAAATCGAGTTAGCTGTCATTTAGCTTAATCAAGTGATATATAAACTTGATTAGCCGATTGTAAAAGGGGATTGGATGAATACAATACCACATTTATTGTCTCTTTCATTTCCTCTCTTTTTCTATGCAACTTGTCCAACATCTTTCCCTGCCACTCTCATTTCTTGATCTTGAAAAGATCTTATCATTTGGTATCAGAGCATCCGATCTCGAGTGATTTTGACCTCATTCTAAGAACTCTAAAACTCCATTATTAATGGCGAATCACACAGCTCGAATTTCAACCCTGGAAGAAAGATGTGTTTGGATTTAATAATGAACTGCTCACTCTTAATGAACGAACAACATGAATTTCATCAAGTCTTAATGGTGTTACTAGTAGAGTTGATGGAATCACCAATCGATTAGATGAGGTTTCTAATCAAATAGAAACTTTAAGTAACAATTGGAACACGATGAGTTCCCAGATGAACATAATTTTTCAATTTATGCAAGAAATCAGAACAAACAATAGCCAAGGAAATCCAAGAAATGATACTCAGACTCATCCTGAAGGAGTGGAAAGTACTAATCCAGAAGAAGATCATAATCCAAGAAGAGACAACCTTAATTCTTCTGGTAGAATAATTTCATAGCCAAGAGTAGATCTACCCAGATTCACCAAAGGAGATGATCCAATCTTGTGGATAAGGTAGAGCAATATTTCAGATTTTATGGAGTTCCACCAACACATAAGGTTTCAAATGCATCTTTTCAACTGGAAGGAGATGTGCTTCAATGGTACCATTGGTAGGGGTATGATCTGGCCAATCCATCTTGGGAGGAATTTGTGAGAGAACTGTGCAAAGAATTTGGTCTTGCTGACTACATAGATTTCACATCCTCCTTATTCAAACTGAGACAGACAGGTACATTTCAAGATTATGTTTCTTCTTTTCAAAAAAATTCTATAAGAACTACAGGAATTTCTCAAGATGCACTTAGGAGTTGCTTCATTGGTGGCCTTAAGGATGAAATTAAGTTTGATATACAAATCCTCAAACTAGCAACAATTCATGAGGCAATCACAGTTGCTGCACAATTGAATACTAAGATCCAAGCTCTAAACACTTATAATCCTAGACAACCTCAGAGAACATATTCCAGTATTACTTCTCCAGCTGTTGTGGCTCCAACAAAAATGTTACCCAGGATTGAGTACAAAAAGATTACTCCATCAGCTGTGACAGACAAAACTCTAAATAATCGCTGCTATTACTGCAATGGAAAATGGTTTAGAGGTCACATGTGTAAAGAAAGGGCTTCAAAGACTGGTGGTTCACAAGCCTTGCTCCTAGATCTGCTAGAAGAAGTGACAGATGAGATGAATGAATTAGTAACTGATGAGAAAGACTTAGCCAGTGATTCTTCCATACAACTGAGTGAGTGTGCTTACTTTGGTGTTGAACAATTGCCCAATATTAAAACCATGAAAGTGAGTGGAAGGCTTAAAGGGATAAAAGTTAAAGTTCTGCTGGATTCTGGCAGTACACATAACTTTGTGGACTCCAGACTAGTCAAGAAATTGAAATAGATTCCTCACTTGGAGAATGTTGTGAGTGTGATGGTGGCAGATGGTAGCACTGTGAAAGGTGGAGGATATTTCAAGAACTTACCTATTGAAATGGGAAGTTTTAAAGGGAATATTGATCTTCAGATGCTACCTTTGGGTGGATGTGATATTGTGTTGGGAGTGCAATGGTTATCTTCACTAGGTAAGCTGACTTGGGATTTCTCAAAATACACTATGGAGTTTAAACATAATGGGCAGCAGCACATATTGGAACAAATGGAGACTCCAGCTCCTTTGTATGAGATGATTTCTCTAAAACAAATGGAGAAGTTGATAGATACCACAAGGTTTGCTTACTTCCTATACAATTTAGAGAAGAAAGACAAGAACAACTATGCACATTTGTCACCTCCAGAGTTTAAAGAACTTCAACGATTGTTGCTTGAATTCAAGGAATTGTTTGCTACTCCAAGATATTTGCCTCCCATGAGGAATTGTGATCACCAAATTCCCTTGCTCACTGGCTCCAGACCAGTCAACAAGAAGCCTTACAGGTATGGTCCTAACCAAAGTCTGAAATAGAGTCTGCAGTAAGAGACCTTTTAGACTCTGGCTTCATCAAACCAAGTCATAACCCATTTGCTTCTCCATTTTTATTGGTTAAGAAAAATGATGGATCATGGAGAATGTGCATGGATTATAGGGAGCTTAATAGCATGACTATCAGGAACAATTACCCAATCCCTCTGATTGATTATCTTCTAGATGAATTATTTGGGGCCAGAGTTTTCTCCAAGCTAGATTTGAGGTCTGGTTACCATCAAGTGAGAATAACAGATTCAGATGTGCATAAAATTGCTTTTAGAACTCATAAAGGGTTGTATGAGTTCATAGTAATGCCTTTTGGGCTCACTAATGCACCTGCCACATTCCAGAATCTCATGAATGAAATTTTCAAACCTTACTTGAGAAAATTAATTTGGTATTCTTTGATGACATATTGGTGTATAGCAAGTCTTGGGAAGAGCATTTATCACATCTTAAGCTCACTTTTAAGGTGTTAGAGCTCCACCAACTATACCTCAAGGAATCCAAATGTGAATTTGGGGCCAGACAAGTGCAATATTTGGGGCATATTATCACTAGTGCAGGTGTTACTTCTGACCCAGATAAGTTAAAGGTGGTGCAAGAATGGCCTCTTCCAACTACTCTCAAGCAACTAAGAGGATTTCTGGGTCTCACTGGGTACTACAGGAAGTATGTACCAGGCTATGGAAAAATTTGCCAGCCTTTGTTTGAGCTGACCAAGAAAAATAATTTCAATTGGAATCAAGAAGCAAAAGATGCATTTGCTAGCCTGAAACAAATCATGCTCATTCCCCAAGTGCTAGCATTGCATGATTTCTCTCTACCTTTTGTGAGTGAGAGAGGTGCTTCTAATTTTTGGATTGGAGCAGTGCTTCAGCAGAACAATAGGCCTATTGCATTCTTTAGCCAGACTTTGGGAGTTAAAAATGATGCATTATCAGTGTATGAGAAGGAGATAATAGCTATTGTACATGTTATAAATAAATGGGAACACTACATACAAGGCCAGCATTTTATCATTAGAACATACCATCATAGTTTGAAATACTTCTTGGATCAGAAGGCTAATACAACATTCCAGAGGAAATGGGTAAGCAAGCTTATGGGTTATGACTATGAAATCCAATACAAAAGGGGTTGTGACAACAATGCAGCTGATGCACTCTCCAGGTTAAGTGAGACTAAGTCAGGACCAGAAGTGTTAGCCATCTCTTACCCATACTACAGCTGGATGGATGACCTGCGCAAATACTTAGAAAAAAAGGACTACATCACTGACGTGCTGAGAACATATCACTCTATAGGTACATTTTCATCCCTTCATTACAGTTATGAGAATGGATTTTTAAAGTACAAGGGTAGAATTGTACTCAGTCCTACTTCTAAGTGGAAGAACAAGGTGTTAGAGGAATTGCATGCTAGTCCAGTCTCAGGACACAATGGAGTCCTCAAGACTTTTCAAAGAAGGACATTTTATTGGGCTGGAATGAAAAAAGATATCAAGAATTTTGTGTCAGAATGTGATGTTTGTCAGCAGCACAAGTATGAGACTTGCTCCCCACCTGGCCTGCTACAACCTCTCCTCATTCCTGAACAAGTGTGGTCTTCCATAAGCATGTATTTCATTGCTGGATTGCCAAGATCTAAGAATAAGACAGTAATTTTTGTTGTGGTTGATAGGCTCTCTAAGTATGCACATTTTATGGCATTAGATCACCCTTACACAACCACTAAAGTAGCTCAAGCATTCATAGATAATGTATTCAAATTGCATGGGATGCCAACTTCAATAGTCAGTGACAGAGACCCAATCTTCTTGAGTCTTTTTTGGAAGGAATTTTTTCGTCTCAATGGGTCCAGACTGAATATGAGCTCAGGGTATCACCCACAAACTGATGGGCAGACAGAGGTTGTGAACAGATGCATTGAGACTTATCCCAGGTGCTTTACTTCCTATGCTCCTCAAGCTTGGGTCAAGTGGTTAGCTTGGGATGAGTGGAGCTACAACACTTCCTATCATTCAGCCTCAAAGTTAACTCCATTCCAGATTGTGTACGGCTATCCACCACCTCTCATTTCTACACATGAAATAGGAACAGCCAGAGTAGAGGTTGTGGAGGAAGAATTGAATTCCAAAGATCAAGTGCTACAGCTGTTGCGTGCTAATTTGCAACTGGCCCAACAACGCATGAAGTCCCATACTGATAAGAAGCGCAGTGAGAGAGAATTGCAGGTGGGGGAAATGGTGTACTTGCGCCTAGTGCCTTATTAGACGCGCTTCTTGGATGGACACTCCTTCCATAAGCTTCTTCCCAGATTTTTTGGTCCATACCAGGTAGTTCAGAAAGTAGGACAAATAGCTTATAAACTACTTCTTCCTCTACAGAGCAAGATTCATCAGGTGTTCCATGTTAGCTTCCTTAAGAAGTAGCTGGGTACTTCAGTACAACCAAGTTAGACTCTTCCATTAATAGAAGACCAACAGCAGAATGAGCCACTTAAAGTGCCGGGGAGCAAGCTAGTATTCCATAGAATTGACGAAGGTATGCGAACTGTATGCACAAAATGGTTGGTTCATTGGAAGGGTCAGAGTGAGGAGAATGCAACCTGGGGGGACTCTGCTACTTTACTTCAACAATTTTCAGACTTCAATATGGATGCTCGAGTCTAATATCCTTGAGGACAAGGATGTTTTTCAGCAGGGGGTATTGATAGGAACCCCGGTTTCCTAAGGGTGACTTTTAAGGAGTTAGCAGCCGATAGCTCAAGTACGGGTGTAGTTAGCTTATTTTGTTAAGTCAGTTAGTTAGTTGGTTAAATCGAGTTAGCTGTCATTTAGCTTAATCAAGTGATATATAAACTTGATTAGCCGATTGTAAAAGGGGATTGGATGAATACAATACCACATTTTCTGTCTCTTTCATTTTTTCTCTTTTTCTCTGCAACTTGTCCAACATCTTTCCCTGCCGCTCTCATTTCTTGATCTTGAAAAGATCTTATCATCATTATTGTTGGCAAAGGCTAGAAGGCATGACAACAGATCGGCGAGCGTACAAGCTTGATCCTAACCACCCTGGTTCCGATCTTGCCGGAGAAACCGTAGCTACAATGGTTGCAGCGTCCATAGTCTTTTGTCCCTATGACAGAGCTTATCCAAACACTTTACTTCGCTATGCTAAGGACGATGAGTTCTTATGGGCTGCATCCTGGATGTATAAGGCAACTACCAAAAATTATTACTTATATTATCTTGGGATGAATGGTCATTCACTTGGTGGGCCTGATGCCTATGACAATTTTGCGGATGAAGAGATAGTTACGAGCAGACAGAGCCGCAACCTACAACAATGCTCCCCTTCTTGGTGTATTAGCTCGTCTATCTGCGAGCCCCAGAAAGGAAGGCTCAGTTGTCCTGCCCGCAACACCACCACCTTATCCCGGAAACATGAAAGGCATCTTTGATCCAGTTGTTGCTGCCACAGTCCCGCAACACCACTCTTGCCCGCAGCACCATCCTTGCCCGCAACACCATCATTTTCCCGCACCATCCAATCTTGCCCGTACCATCCCGCACCCACACCATCTTGTCTCTACCATCTTGCCCACACCATCATCTCGTCCCGCACCAAAATTAGACTAAGGTCATTCAAGGATAAGATCAATATCGACACATGGAAAATCAATATCGACTCATGGAAAGTCAATATCGACACATGGTAAATCAATACCGACACAGGGAAAATCAATATTGATACTGGCGGATCACCCCTTTATAAACAAAACAAATGTATTATAGGGGGGATTTTGAGCTGGATGGGATATTTCTTTTCCTTCAGAGAGAGAATCAAGAGATTCTGTAATGGAGTTCTATCTCCCTGTAACACTCAACTATCAATAAACTCAATCAACTTTCATTACCCTTGGACGTAGGTAGATCTCTGTCGAACCACGTTATATAATTGTGTCCATCTCATCTTTTATTTGATATGTTATGATTTCATCATAATTGTTTTTTTCTACTCATCAAAATTATTGGTTGTGTTACCATGAAAATGGTAGCCACACAAAGATGGAGTTTATGGAAGAAAAACAAGGTACAACCATGTCTTGTTATAATCTTGTATGGGCTCTTAGCTTTAGGTGCTGAAATGATGCCTACTCGTGCAACATACTTTAAGCTAGATTATGTAGCTTGTTGTTGGAGTATTTTTCTATTTGCATTTTGGGGTGATCATTGTTCTCTTCTGTGGGAATGCAGCACTGGGATTTGTGGAGGAGAATATGATTGGGATTCTCCCTGCATTAAAGGAATTTAATTAACAGTTTGGATCTTTAATTTGGCTTAAGAATTCAAATAGAACCCATTACATTACTGGTAAGACAAGAAGTCAAGAGGGGATTGTTTGCTTGTATTAGTTTCACTCTACTGTGCTCTTATTGGCATTGCAAATATTAGTTTTGTTGTAGTAGAAGTAGTCAGGAATACTAACGCTTTAACAACAGTACTTCATTTGAGTTGAGTTGTTTACTTGGTCGGAGCATTGATATGGATATGTTTTTTTTTTTTGGTTATTGTTGTTTGCCGGATTAGCGAATTGGCACGAAGTCTCATTTCGGTCTGGTGGATCACATTCAATTTACTGACTTCGACAATGTATTGTAGAAATTATATTGAAAGGAAATACACTTGAACTGCTTGATCTGGTTTCATGGCCAGTAATTTTTTGCTCCTCTTTCGTTCTTTCAAACTTTTGATAGACTTATGGAAGCAACTTCTTGTCAGTGGAAAGAGCCTGAATAATGATAACAATCTTGTTACCTTGGCACTATCCTCATCCTTCTAGCTCAGTTTACAGCTTCCCATTATGCAAGACTTTCCACCTGCTCCAAGTTTACTGCCTCGTTGATGAAGATACACTTTTCTCCTTTACAATCGCCTGCAAAATCACTCGAAATTAGACCAATCCCACCATGTTTTGTAGTATCTAGAAATGATACATCAGAATTCATAGTAAGATATTCATTCATATGAGGATACCAAGAGCGATTAGTCATATTATGTCTAGTAATAGTAATTCTGTTTGACCTGCAAAAATAATTTTCCTTCCATAAAAAATTATTTTTTGAACTAAAGATTGAGAGCTAAGTTATGAATTTTGGTAGATTTTAGAGCAGCTTTCTCCCCAGATAGCCCATACAACTATAGCTCTCTTAGTTATCTCCATGTCAGAAAGAATATTTTGCTGGTTTTTGTCGAACCAACTCAAGATTAACTGCTTCATAGTCGTATTCAAATCACTGTGAATCCCAACCAAAGCAAACCATATTGATATAGAGAAGTTATATTTCATGAAGAAATGAGAAGTTGATTCCTCGTTAGAGTTGCAGAAAGGACATTTCTTTTCGATATATATGATCATTGTGGATAACCTTTATCTGGTACGAAGGATAGTATTCAAGAATTTCCAAAGGAAATGGTTGATTATAGGAACAACATGAAACTTCCACAAGTGCGACCAGATCTTCTTCGTATTGAAAAAAGTATTAACTGAATATTTTTCCTCATAAAGTTTTATGCCGATTTAACCGACCATACTTTTCCAGTTTGCAGATAAGACAATCCATATATTGTGAGTGTACGGAAATATTACATATCTAGCTGACAGTTGTCGTAGAAAATAGATGTCACGGATCGAAAAATTTTATCTCCGGTGCTATGTGCTGGACAGGCCAGAACTCCCTGATGCGCGGTTTGAAAGACTGTAACCGGATCTTAAAGCCTAATATCTCGCTGGAAAATGCAGGTAGATTTTTCTTTCCAAGCATACTTTGCAAGCATGATACTCGAAACTTAGTTCTCGCGCTGCTCCAACTTACCCTTCTTCTAATTTTTTCCAGAACAAGGGGTAAGGTCATAAATGTCAATGGTGATGTCTTTGGCTTGCATCACTTGATTACGATCATTCGTCCAGGCCTAAGTCATACCTTTGACTAACACCTAGGTCATTTCAAGCCTAATTTCTAATTTCTTAACCCTGCTTCGTCCATGCGTTGGAGCCTGAACTGATCTTGCTCTTGCCAAGGGTGCAACATCCAGGCACATGCCATTTCATGCTGTAACTGTTGATAAGAAGTATAAACAACTCATCGAATAGAATTGCAACTACCTCATCGAGTGTGGCAACAATCATCTCTTGACTTGGCATTAATGAGCCAGATGATATGAGTTACCATAATGTCGCAATCATCTCTAGATTAGATGATATGAGAGAAAAGGTACTGCACCTCAATGCATTGCGGCTGCCTACGTACCCAACCCTTACCTTGAAGGGATCAAGCATGACCGTAGTTCATCCGAAGTGTCAATTCGAAAGGAACTAGCAACTTAAGCCTATTGAAGCAAAGCCAACATCAATTCCAACTTCGTTGCAAGGCCAAAGGCCAAGCAAAGCCTAGTCCGTATATGCCAAAGGACTTTCACAAAGTATGCACCAGCTTGTGCATAACTATCGCTACTTAGTATGGAAATATGCATTCTCGAGTACCCAACATGATTGAATGATGCTTTCGCATAATTCAAGCTTTATCGGCTAAGCTACAAGCATGTTGACGCTTATGCATCAAGTATGCATCAACGTATTGGCCACATCGCATATATATGCATTACCGCTCATGCACATTCGACTCAAGCTCCCTCCCTATATGTGCCTTAATCGTACTTCCATATGTTCGGAAAAGAGGGGTAAGAGACATTCATCTACTCTACTTTAGGCAAATCCATAAACCGCTTAGCATGGCTAGGAAAATTCGCCAACTGGTTAGCATGGCTAAGGAAAATCCGCCAACTGGTCAGCATCACTAGGTAAATCCTCCAACTGGTTAGCATAGCTAAGGAAATTCCGCCAATTGGTTAGCATAGCTAAGGAAATTTCGCCAACTGGTTAGCATGGCGAGGCAAATCCGCCAACTGGTTAGCATGGCTAGGAAAATCCGCAACCTTGTTAGCATAGATAAGGCAATTTCGTTTTATGGTTAGCAACTACGTTTTCCAACCAACACCTCCTCCCTATATATGTTTTACTCACAATTCTACAAGTAAATAAAAGAAATGGAAGGGACATCCATCGACTGCACTTTAGGCAAAAATGTCAACTGGTTAGTGATGTGATTTTATATAGTGGTAAAAAGAGGTTCGATTCTCGAACTTGTGAAGGTAATGATTTTAGAAAATATTGGACTTAACCTAAACTAATAAAAATCAGGAAAATACACTAGAGATGATTTTTAGAAAATATGGAAAATACCAGGAGTCAGGAATCAGGTAATTCTAACAATCTATGTGATTAATCATGTAATTCTTTTTAACAATTTAATTCAAGTTTGCCAAAAATATGTTTCCTAAAAGAATAATTGTAAATCCTAAGCATGAGACATCAAGAGTAATTAACTAAGCATGACCCATCAAAAGAGAACACAACTATTTAATAAAAACATTTTTTTCTAATTTAAATCCATGCAAATAATAATAAAAGAATTATAAATAATTATTAGAAAATAATTAAATCACATAAAATTGAGAGAAATACCTTATCCATCATCCCAGTAAATAAACTTATCCCATGGTGAAGAAAACTTGCTCAAAAGTTGATTTCATTGCTCAAAATATTGATTACAAGGTTAAAGAATAGTGCAACAGCTGAACAGATACGTATATAAGTGTCACAGAACAGGGTTCAGCTGTTACAAAGAGCTTTAAGCAACAGAACCTTCAAAACTTAACGCAACAGGAGCAGAGCTGCAACAGTGGAACAGCAACACTTATAAATGTTACTGAGTCGTCTTCTTCGGTGATGGTGGATGAAGAACACGCCGGCCGGAGCACCAGCAGGTCACCGGCGGCACCGGAACTTCACCGGATTTTCTCTGAATTGCTCCCTAGGCTTCTGTATATGTTTTTCTTCGATTCTTTTGGTATTTATAGACTTCACAAACCCTAGAGAGAGTTCTAAACCTAATAGAACTCTCTCGAATCACTCCAATTCTTCAATCCCAATCCAAACAGGAACCGAGTCCTGATTCCGGCCAGAAATGGGTTTCTCGAGCTGATTTCACGGGATTTCTTGATGTCTTTCGATTTCTTCCAACTCTAATTGCAATGGGTCATCTTCAATTGCCGAAAACAACCCAAAAATCGCAACCAAATCCATTCCTGTTTGAAACAGGACTTTCCCGATGAGTTGGATCGGCCGATCCTGGGTTAACTCGCTGGCTCGCTGGGTTGACTCGCTGGCTCGCTGGGTTGACCCGCTGGCTCGCTGGGTTGACCCGATCCAGCTCAGCCCGATCCAAGGGTGCCCCAATCCAAAGTGTGGGTGCCTTGATCCATTTTCCCGGGTGCTTTGAACACTTTTTGAGCCAATTTTTCCACAAATCTTTATTCTTCTAATGTACCTACAAAAGCAATAAAACACGTAATAGACACAAAATCGAATACTAACTCACTAGAAATTAAGGTGCAAATTAGACACTAAAATGTGTCTATCAGTTAGCCAAATCCGCTTTCTGGGTGGCGCCTCTAGGAAAATCCGTTTGTTAATTAGCAACATCATTTTCCAACCAACACCTCCTCCATATATATGTTTTACTCTCATTTCTACAAGTAAATAAAAGAAAGGGAAGGGACATCCATCGACTGCACTTTAGGAAAAAACGCCAACTGGTTAGCCAATCCGCTTTCTGGTTGGCGTTGATAGGCAAATGCGTCAACTGGTTAGCATATCCGCTAACTGCTTAACCAGCTGCTAGGATAATCCGCCAACTGGTTAGGCTAATCCGCTAGGCTAATCCGCCATCTGGTTAGCACATCCGTTAGGCTAATCTGCCATCTGGTTAGCATGGCTAACCAACACTTCCTCCCTATATATGTCTTAATCACATGTCCACATATTTGGAAAAGGAAGGTAAGAGACATTCATTGACTGCACTTTGGCTAAAATGACTATTCTACCCCTCGCATAAAACTTGATGAATACGACTTTTCACTTTAATTATAAAATGACCGTTTTTGCCCATAGTATGTAAAATTACTATTTTATCCCCGAGTGATAATTTTTGCCCCTGGTGTGTAGAATTACTATTTTACCATTGAATGAATGTTTTGTTCCTGATATGTAAAATTACTATTTTACCCTTGAGTGACCGTTTTGGTCTTGGTGTGTAAAATTACTATTTTATGCATACTCGGGTATACATCACGGCACAATAGTGCCTCAGCACTATGATGTGCTCTCGGGTACGCGTCAAGGCCATTTGTGCCTTTCCCGAGTTAGGATCATTTTTGACTTGTAATGCATTCTCGAGTATGCATCACGCATAATAGTGCCTTAGCAGTATAATTCAAGGCCAATGCATCCAAACCCTGATGCATTCCTAAGTAAACTATATAAGCTTATGATGAAGCTTCATCCCATGTCATGACGCGTCCCTGAGTAAGCGTCATGCGAAAATTATAGGTGTTACAGTAGAGCATTCAAAAGCACCATAACAGTTCGTTCACATAAACATATCTGCAGGGATATGGAACATTCAATTTTGGAAATGGTGGAGATCTTAGACCCGAAATACATTCATGATACCAGATTTTTATTTGTTTACCATCACCAAGTTTCCAAGCATTGTTAGCTTTCACAAAGTGCATTTATAAATATACGCTTTTTCAGGACCATGATGAATCTCGTTTCACACTGGGTTGAATGGATCAGCATTTGTGAATTACTTTGCAACCAACATTTTTGTCCATATTCCATTGGTTCTTGTGCATAACCTCCATGTTGAATTTACAAGAAGCGCCTTATTAAACAATTGGTGATCCCTGAATCCTAAACCTCCATCTTGTTTGTGTTTACAGAAATTTTGTCCAACTTATTAGATGACCACCTTTATTACTCTTCTTTCGCCTCTAAAATTTCTGTTGAACCGAATTCATATTGCTAATAGTTGTGTTTGGCAGTTTAAAAGACACCATGTGATGAATAACATCATCATTTAAAAGATTCTCGATCATGATTCCTCTTCCAGCTTGGGACAAGTTTGAGTCTTTCCGTTTGGTTAATCTCTTTTCCAATTATATCCACCAAAATAGAGAAATGAATTCTCTTGTTGTTACTGATAAAAAATGAAATCCCAAGATATTTCTCATTCACATCCATTTGTTTGACTTGAAGAATGTCATCTGGATCTTAACGAACCGATGGATCTAAATTTCTAATGAAGTATGCAGAGGACTTTCCAGAATTTATCACTTGACTTGAGAATTCACTAAAGTGTCTGATAGCTTCAAGTAAATTTCTTGTTTGAGTGAGATTTGCTTTACAAAAGAGCAAGCAATCATCTGCAAAAAAAAATGTTAATATTAGGGGTTGTCCTTGTAATTCTCACTCCTGTAAGTTTCTTTGTAGCTTCAAAATTCAGCAAGATATCTTGAAAAATACTCCATTGCAATGATAAAGAGACATGGAGATAGATGATCTCCTTGTCTAATGATAGGTGCCTAAAATACATATTTGAATATCAATTTCTTATGCTTTTCTGAGTTACTTCTCTTTTATTTTGTGTATTTTATATTTGTTTTGAGTTTTTAGGTACTTTGGAGTCATATGGAGCAAAAGAAGAAGAAATCATTCAAAAAGGGTAAAATCATTATTTCATTGTAAGGTGTTATTCATAGCCGGTCATATGCTAAGGGCTAACCCAGCATTTAAGGTTTTATTATTTGAAGGAGTTAACCTTCATGGCTGCCCTTATCTGGACACATCTTATATTCTAATCTAACCTAATAACTAGGTCGAGCAACATTAGACTTATTTCCAGTTTTTCTCAAGCATTAATCGTTACCGCCGGCAAACCTAGGTTCAAGGGGCTGCCTGTGAGATGGGTTGGGTTCGAAGAAGATGCTGAGATGGAATTTGATTTCGCTGATGGCTTTGATGAGAAGTGTGAAATGGATGAGACGGAGACTGAAGTTTGGTGTTGGTTGTCGCTGATTGAGAAAACAACAGGCGAAGAATCAGTTGAAGAAGAGAAGAGTAGGAAGATGAGTTCGAGAGAAGACAGTGAGGTTGAGAAGAACTCTAGAGATCTGATTCTGTGAGATGGGTTTCTGAGTTTGTGTGGCTGAAGTTTATGGTGGCAGTAAAGAAAACACAAGGTAGATTGAAAAGAGGTTTCGGTCAGATTCAGGATTGGAAGAGTTTGGCTGAGAAGAAAAGGAAAGATGGTGGTGGTTCGCTGTTGTGGTTGGAAAGAAAGACTGGTGGGTGGAGATGAGTACAGATAGAATGGGTTAGGATGGTTGCAGTTCTCTGTTGAACAATGGGTTGGAGCTTTTGAGAAGAAACAATGAGATGTTGTCGCTGATGTTTTCTGCCGTGAACTGAAATTGCCGTGAATGATGCCATGTCGCTGTTGAGTGCTAGCAAGAAGAGGCTGATGGGTTTTGAGTTTGAGTCGAAGAGAATGATTGAAGATTAGTCTGTGATGTTGGCAGTGACTGAAATTGGAGAGATGGGTTTCAAGAACAGAAGTGAAGATGGGGATGCTGTTGCCGTGAATTGATATAGGTTTGTGTTGAATGAATATGTATTGCGATGATTGAATGAACGGGAATGTGTGATTGAATTGCAGGGATGGAGTATGAGGTGTTAGAAACATCACTAGACCTGCCTAAAATCATCCCCGGAAATGCACTCGAAATGCTTGACAGAATGCTCCTAAGAAGTTGCCGAGAGATGGTGAAGATGCCTGTCAGTCTTGTGGAACTGACAGGCTTAATCGGTTTAGAATCTGTTTTTTGGGCTTTGTTTGGAGCCTGAGTGGAGGCCGTGAGTTGGGCCTGTTTATATTAGGTTTTGGCAAGGGTTTTGGACGTGACAGAGATTTAGAAGTTGTGCTTTTATAAGGAAAGTGGAATACTTTTGGGATAGGGATTCTACAATAGAGAAAGTCTATAAAAGGAGAACTACTTTAACAAGAGGGAGATATTTAGGTTTTCACCTAGTTCTCTACTCATTTTTTTTATTTCTTTTTTTAGGTTCGTGCAGGAAAGATTTCTTGACGTCTAGGGTTTGCAATTTATTTATTCTATTCAATTATGTGAACTCCTAATATTATAAGTAGCTAATTTTCTTTTATTGGTTAGGGAATAGTTGGATTCTACAATACATGATTCTTTGAATTAATACATTAGTTTTGTCTCAATATTATCGATTATGATTCACTACTAATATCGCCTTCTATGATTTGAGTGTTTGTTTCGTCGAGTGGCCAATTGATTGAACTCACATTCGTATCTATAGCTAATTTAGGATTTATTATACGCAAAAGTGATACTCCTTGAATACAAATATCATATTGTGGTTATTGCTTGTAGTGATGAATCTTAGTACTCACATGTGAAACATGACCTTTGTTAAATTGAATTAGTGCGCTTTCCACGTTCAATTACATTGAGTAGACTAATTTCATGAATCTTAATGCGTTTGGGGAATTAAACTTGATTAATGTTTTTTACACGTTAGGTTATTCTTTTGGTAGAATTCATATTCGCTTCTTTTTAATGTGTTTGTTGATGACTTAAGAAAAATTACGGGATATTCTTGCGATCAAGGTAATCTAAGGCTTTTGATAAAACGAGATTAAATATCAATTCTAATTATTAGTACAAGAACATGTTTGTGAATGAAAACAAAACCTTGACCAATATTCTCAACTCTTTCATTCTTTTCTACAATATCTTATTTTTCTTAATTAGTTTAATTACTTTTATTGAATCTGAAAAATCTCCCTTTTTACTTAAGATTTCGAAACCGAATAACAACCAAGACCTCCTCGTGGGAACGATTCCTTTCTTACCCTTGCTTCATTATGAATCTTAAGTAGTGAGAAAGTAATAAATAATTTTGGAATGGTACGACATACATCATCTAATCCTTCTTTTGGTTTTTAAGGTTTGCATGGAAAACCATTCAACATAACTTCAACTTGAGTGGTATTGAGGCATTAGTGGATAAGATGACACCATTTATCTGAAAAACCATTTTTTTTAGAACATCTATAATAAAAGACCATTCTAGTATATCAAATGCCTTTGACATATCCATTTTCAAAGCTAGAAGACCTCCCTTACCATTATTTCTCTTCATGCAATGAACCAGCTCTTGAACCATAGTAATTTTTCTGAGATTAGCCTACCTGGGACATAAACAGCTGCATGGGAGAAATGGTATTTTTGATATGCTATTTCATTCTCTTTGCAATAACTTTTGATATTAGCTTATAAACAATATTGCAGAAAGCAATAAACCTTAATTCTTCAGGTTTCTTATAATTCTCATTTTTTGGAATCAGACTGAATCTGGTATTGTTTAACTGTTTTAATAGATAGCCATAGTGGAAGAAAGCCATCACCATTTTGCACACATCTTTCTTAACCCCTCTTCATTGAGTCTGATAAAAACCAGGAGGAAAAACCATCTGGCCCTGGGGAAGTCCATGGTTCCATAGAAATTAGGGTATCAAAAATCTCTTCTTTATCCGGAATCTTGAGCATCTGAGCATTGTCTCAATCAGATATACATCTGGAAATAAACCGAACAAAGGAAGCACTGTCAATCGGGAAAGAAGAAGTACTTATTTTAAAAAAAATGGTTTGTGAGGAGATTTTCAAGTGAGCTTCTGTCTTGACACAAATTGTCGTCTGGAGCTTGTAGAAAATCAATTTTGTTTCTCGACTGCCTTTTGTTGGCCTTTATATGGAAGTACTTGGTATTATTAGCAGCATCATTGTAGAAATAATTTCTTGACTTTTTCCTCCAAAACATTTTTTCAATTCCAATTCCCTATCTCCTCCTCAAGTTTAAATATTTTGTTTGTATTAAGGTCGCAATTTTTAGTTCCTTGAAGAATAGTCATTTGAGATTTTTAATCACCAATATATTCCGAATGTGACCAAAAGAGTTCTTATCCCATTTTGCAAGCTATTTCATGGTATTAGATTGCTTGTTTACTAAATTAAAAGCTGCAGAACCAAAAACATTAAATAGACCAAGCATATTTAATAACATTAACACAAGTAGAGTTTTGAAGCCTAGTCTCATAAAATTTCCAATTTCTACCTCTTGTAAGGTGAGGACCATATAAAGATTAAGTATAATTGGAGTGTGGTCCGACCCATTTTGGGAGAGATGTGAGAGAATAGAGTTAAGATAGGTGGTGAACCAATCAATATTAACAAGTGTTCTATCAAGTTCGGATTTAACTCTACCTGTTCCTTGACTATCGTTAGACCAAGTAAAATGATTGTCACTAAATCCTAAAATCTAAATCACTTAAGTCAGATTCAAAGATAAGCTTAGTTACTTTAGAGGAAGTAGAGCTAAAGGCATAACTATCCCTATCAGCTAAATTGAGTGGTAACATTAAGATCTCCTATAACTGTCCGAAGATATGGACTTGCTCATCGAGAGCTTTAATGTTTTGCCAAAAATTAAGTTGATTTTCTTTATAAAGAGTTTTACAAATGCATGATAAAAACCATTCACCGTTAGAAGGATCATTCTTAATAATAACATGATGAATCATTATATCTTTAGAATTAACAATTTCTAGAGAGAAATTATCTTTCCGTAACATAATTAAACCTCTAGCTAGTCCAGGAACAAAAAAATAATTAGAAAATTTTAAAAATACCTAATTAAATTAATAATCCTATCATCAGTGATATTTGACTAATTGTCTTGGATAATAAAATAATATCCGGACTATAAAGTAGATTTAAATCCCATCATTAGTGACTTTAGAGCAGAAATGCATCATTTGGTCGTAGAAATTACGTGGCTAAACACTTCATTTTAAAAGTGACATCTAGGCCCACAACCTTGTGTAGACGATGCACGTGAGTTGCGTAATCGAATTTGATCCTTCCAAACCAAAAACATAAATTTTATTTATATATAAAATTATTAGATCCTCCATTTGCGAATGCGATTTCTGCTGATTACTTTTTATCATTCAATTTGAATTTTGTGCTACATTCCAATTATTTTTTGTTCAAAAGGGTAATCGAAATGACCTACGTAATTTTCAAGGCCACCAAAGTTTTGGCACTTCAATTTGACACAGCCATTGTTTTACTCCAGAAGCTAGATAAGGTGTGGGTGTTTAATGAAATCCCTTCTCTTAAAAAGAAGAAAAAGATAAGGCGTGCGTGTTTATCATTCAATATATATGAATTTATTGACGAAAATAAAAGTAATTTGTGGAATAAAATTTTTAAAATTTATATCGATGTTGTTAGCTCTTCTGCCTGGTTAGCGAATCTTGTTTTGAAATATATATATATAATTTTTGAGGTATTTATAAAAAAAGAATAGAATTATTAGGTTTTAAAATTCCACCATCCTTTATCAACCGTTTTTATAATGATAATTATACCCTTATCCGTTTTTATAATGATAATTATACCCTTATTAAATTAGTGCTAATGTTAATGATTATATATTAATAATAATGATTAAATGGTGATTTTGGTTAATTTATTAGTGTTAAATTACTAGAGAAATCAGATTTGTGTGAGATATTTGGTTTTTTTTAGAGGAATAAGAAGAAACGAAAAAAAACTTAAGATTTTTGAGATTAAAGTGACAAATAGGTGATTCAAATGATGAAGAAGAACCTTATGCTAACAACACACAACAAAACTTGTAGACAATGTTTAATCACCTTTTTCTAGGTTGAATTTCAAGAGATTGATTTTTTTTTAATTTCCAGTCTTGGGTTCGGCTATAAAATTATCAGCCGAACTTAGCACGAGAATAGTTCGGCTGGTAATTATAAATTCGAACCTAAATTTGAATTTAAATTGTTAAGTTCGACTAATTTGAACTTTTACTTTTAGTAGCCGAACTTGTAAAACATTGGGTTTGGCTAGTTCTTACTTTTACTATTATTAGCCGAACCTGACATAATTTGGTTCATAATTGATGACCTATAGTATAATGTTTGGCTACAAAAAAAATTTCCATTATCAGCCGAACCTTATGGTGTAAATTGATTAAACACATAAGTCATAGATTCAGTTATAAAACTTTCTTATCGAATCAGCCGAACCTTAAAAAAGGCAGTGGTTCGACTTTTATTTTATATATCGTAGCAGCCGAACCTCTATGAGGTACATTTTTGAGGCCTACAGAGAAAAATTCGGCTACTTGATTTTATATTAGTAGCCGAACCTGACTCTTCCATACATTACAAAAAAAATCTTTAGAAAAAAGTGGAGTTCTATTAAATACCATGATAATCTAACATCCAAAACATAAAAACGATAACTTTAGTATGTCATCTAGAAAATACAAAACAAAGCCTACTAAATACCATAATAAACTAACAATCAAAACATTAAAGTATGTTTAACGAAACATATTCATTCATAGAGATCTCCTCCTTGACACCACCTCCACGACCACTTCCATAACCTTTTTTGCCACCTCCACGACCACTTTCACGACATCTTTTGGTAGCTCCATATCCTCTTTTATGGCTTGTTCGAGGTTGGGGAGTTTTAGCATTAGAAGAAGTTACTTCCATAGGCCTCTTCTTCTTACTCCTTGAAGTTTCAGTTTTACCTCCATCTTTAGTTTGATTCCTAACACAAAGAAGAAAATGTAATTAGTACATCAAACATATAAGGTTCAGCTAATAAAAAAAGAGTTTGGCTAAACAATGACAAAAGTTCGGCTACAAATAACATGGTTTGGCTGATAATTATACAATTCGGCTGAAAATATTGCACAATCGAAACAACTGAATTAAAGTTATCTAAACTATAGAAACGGTTCGGCTAAAATTTTATTTTAGGATAGCAGCCAAACTGTTCTTCTGAAACATAAAAAACTATGAACTAGGGTAAGTTCGGGTATTAAATCCTAGAGTTTTCACGACATTTTTAGCCGAACCTACATTTGAAAACCCTAAAATCATTTATTAAATCCTAATCAATCGATCAAACAAAACAAAAATAATGAAAAATAAGATGGGTTTGTAGCAAATACCTTCTAGTATACATTTTCGAGCAATCGATGTTCTGTTTTCGCTCTCCAATGTTACTCACTTGGGTACTTGATTGATTGAATTGGGTCGACAAAAAAAAAACCAATGAGGAGGAAGAAGAAGAGGTTTGGCTGCTGTGAGATTAGAAGAAAAAGGGTTCAATAGATTTTGAATTTCTTTTGATTAGATTTAGTATGTTTTAATTTTAATGAAGGGTGTTTATGTAATTTTAATTATATAAGGGTAACATAGTAAATTAGTCTCATGGATAGGGGCACCAATCAAGGCTAGGACATCCCTTATAAACACACAATAAATAGTTTAATCATTGTGTATGCCTCAAAATAGGATTCTAATTAACACATGGTTTAGTTGTTATTTGCTTAATGCTACAAAAAATTGTCACTGAAATGTGTAATACGTCTTGTGTATAAAGATTTATGATGCAGAGATAATAAAAGAGAAGTCATTAACCGGTGGTCGAGAGAAATTTTGAGATTTCTCCATTGAACTAATCCAACCTTGGGTTGTGAAAACAAGCTTCACTTAGCATATTTTACTGCCAATTTGAGAATTGTACTAGAGAAAGAAAATAAATTTTGAGGCTTCTTATTCAAGAGTATTTGGATGTATTTTTAGAAGTCGTCTTTTAGAAGTTAGTTGACAATAAAATTTGAGATTGATTTATAAAAACATAAAAATAAATATTTTGTAAAGTAAATTCTTTTTACTTCTGACATAATATGATTGAATTCTAAAAGAAACAACCAGACACCCTCATGTAGGGTATAAGTTAGAATCACATTGATTTTTTTTCTTTCTTGTTAAAATATACTGAAGGTGTAAAAACTAAAAACAATTCCACTAAGAGCAAGAGCTATGGGGAAAGTGCTCTCCTTCAAAATGAAGGAGTTCACCAAATTAGAGCTAATTTGGTGCCACTATTTCAACTCTTTTAAAGACTCATTCGACCGAAAGAGTGGGCGGCAGTCTATTCTAGAAGGATGATGTTCAGCCGTCAAAGCCAAACGGGTGATGTTTCCTTGTCCAGAAACCCATACGGCTGATCATCACCTGTATGGGTTAAAAGTTGAATCCAAACGGCTGATGATCACCCGTATGAGTATTTTACATACCCAAGCGGCTAATGATCTGCCGTTTGGGGGATAAATTCACAATAAATTTATAGTCGTGAAACCCATACGGGGGAACTTCACCCAATTAGAATTTAATAATAAAATAAAATATCGGGACGTGGAAACTTCACCCGTCCATAAAATATTTTAGTAAAAACGGAAAAACTTCACCCCTCTAGTCTCTTTACATCACTAGCCCACGGTCCTATAGTCACACATTCATCCAGTCACTCATTCATTTTAAAAGGAATAAGGTGTTCAGATACTCTATCCTATAGCCTTTGCTCTAATAGTAAGGTCTATGAAGTGGGAACACTCGATCAAAGGGAAAGAGTATGACCAAAATTAATTAAATTAAGTACTACTATGAGTAGTGGAGAGATCAACTTTCACCCAAACTCTTTCATGCATTTTTTCATATAAAGGATTATGTCACAGTGGAGAGGTAGAATCATCAGTCGCTTGCTGTAGATTATTTTTTTCTCAAACGGCTGAAGATCAACCTCTTACATCATGTTTTTTTATTTGTTTGTTTTTTTCCTCCCGAATCTGACTGAAATCACCTAACTCATCTGGACTAACTTAATGTATTTATTTTTTGAGTCAGGACTCAACTGACTCAAAAATATATGAGTCAGTGGTCTGGTCCTATGAGTCAAGGGAATTTTGTTCCCTGATTCAAACGGGTCTAAGACTGGGATTATGTCTGAGTCGGATAGCGAGTTAGATCTGACTCAAACTAAAAAACAAATGGTCTGTCATCTAACTCGTGTCGAATCAGAAAGTTTCTTTCCCTAAAATCAAAATTCAATCAAGTAGAGCATTCAATTCAATTTTTTTATTTGCGAAAAAGCAGTTTTTTAGTTATCGGTAAAAAATAAAAAGAAAAATTCATTTTTATTACGGGTATAAGATCCATTTATATTGTAAGAAAAATCAAAAAAATTGGATACTTATTTTAAATTTTTTTCTTTAAATTCGTATTTTATACCTATAATTGGTGTTATATTCATGATTGAGAGACGTAAAAAAAAAAAAAGAATGCTTTGAGTCTCTATTCTCACTTTTCCACCGTACAAAAAACACTCCTTCACAGTTCACATGGTCTATTCAGAGTTCAGCCTCTTAGTCTCATATTCTCACTTTTCCACCATACAAAAAACCCTCATTCACGTGGTCTCTTCAGAGTTCAGCCTCATATTCTCACTTTTCCACGGTCAAAAAAACACCCCTTCGTTCATTGGATTTGAAAGTGGAGGAGTACTACTAGGGACCCCAACCGAAATGTTTTTTAAGGAAGGACACAGTTGAGATTAAATGAATAGAATAGACCCGGCTATTCTGTCCCTTCTACGTTAATGTATTTGTCCTGCATCAATTCATAATCTTTCACTAGTAGTAGTTATTTGTATTTTCTTCGACTATATTGTTCGGTGGAATAGCCATACTTGTCGATTAACATTTAACAAAGGCGAAGAAGAATAGCTTAAGAAATTTAAGGTTACAGTCGAGAAAAATGACGAATGATGAGTATTTTAGTAAATTAATATTTGGCCATCAACATTGATTATTAACTAAATTTACGACGTGCATGTCAGAAAATAAACTGACCTCCTGTGTAATCTGTATTCAACTATAGGAACATATATGAGTGTACGGGATTTGGTGAAAAGTCCATTCAATTTAACAAGTGTTTTTCCTTTTATAAGCATATAACTCCACTGGAAAAATTCATACTTATACTCTGGTTTTAATGGTTTTGCTACTACTACTTGCATGAGTCAGTGTAGGAATACAGAAGAAACATTTCAAAAATGGAGATTAATCTAGGTAAGTCATTTTCTTTTTTTAATTTCTGTGAATGGATTCTTTCTCTTCTTTGATGATGGTGTTAAGATTTCTTTTATAGTTTTAGTATGTTGGTTGGTGTATTCAATTTGGATTTTTTATTTTTATTTTTTTCCTTCCATTTTTTGATTGATTACAAGGATTTATCAAGCACTTAAAAACCCTAGATTTGTTAGTTGAATTTTGTTTTTATGTTTTTTTTATCATCCTACTTTGAGTTTCTTATGCTTGTTATAATGTCTAGAGAGTAGTCATGATAACTAACTAAGGGTCTTAATTTGTGTTCCTTTAATGTGTTGCTGATTTTTGTCCAATATTGAATGCTTGTTGTTTATTTCCAATTTTAAGTCGTAGAGGCAATACTGGATGCTTGTTCCTTATGTTGTTTTCATATGGATACAGGGGAGTTCTCTTGGATTTGCGGAGGAGAATTTAGTTGGGGGTCTTCATGCACTCATGGAGTAATAATTGATGGTCTGAATCTTTTATTCGTCATCGCTTTATCTTTGTTTTGGATTATTGGTTATTTCAGGAAGCAATTCATTCGTGGGTATAATACTAGAACCGATTGGTTACTAGTAGCTGTTTCGGTATGTTGTGCTGCTAATGCCATTGCATATTTTAGTGTTTGTCTATGGGGTGCATTTCAGAAAGACGCGTCAACAGATTTTAGTTGGACATTTTACTTCATTAGGGGGTTGATATGGGTTTTTGTGTCACTCTCCCTTATTGTGCCGCTGATCAATTGGGCAAGAATTTTGGTTTTAGTCTGGTGGATTTCCTTCTCTTTACTGAATTCCACACAGTATGTGGAAATCTTAGTGAAACACGAAAAATTCGAAATCCTAGGTATGGTTTCATGGTCTGTAAACTTGCTACTTCTCTTTTGTGCTTTAGCGCGTTTTAGACAACTGCTAGTTTCACAAGATACTCAGGAAGAGGCTTTCTCAGAGCCACTACTAACTGCAAAAGGTGAAAATAACAGATCAGGATTAGGAAATGCTAATTTGTTTAGAAAGTTAACATTTTCTTGGCTCAACTCTTTGATGTGTGTGGGTCATTCAAAACCATTAACTCTAGAAGACATACCTAATTTAGTCCCCGAAGATGAAGCTTTTACAGCTTACCAGTCGTTCTTTCATGCTTGGGAGGTTCTGCAGAGCCAAAAGAGCTCAGAAAATGAAAATAATCGGGTTCTTTGGGCACTAGCTAAGGTCTACTATAAAGAAATGATACTTGTAGGAATCTATGCATTTCTTAGGACCCTCTCTGTTGTCATCTCTCCACTGTTACTTTACGCCTTTGTAAATTATTCAACCCGTAAAGAAGAAAAATTGTCTCATGGCATTTCACTAGTTGGTTTGTTAATCATCGTCAAGGTTGTAGAATCTTTATGTCAGAGGCAGTGGAACTTCAGCTCAAGAAGGTACGGTATGAGGATGAGATCCGCTCTAATGGTGGCTGTATACCAAAAGCAGCTAAAACTTTCTAGTTTGGGTCGAAAAAATCACTCAACTGGGGAAATAGTGAATTACATTGCAGTTGATGCTTATCGAATGGGTGAATTCCCGTTCTGGTTTCATTCTCTATGGACTTTCACAGTTCAATTGCCTCTTGCGGTTGGACTACTTTTCGGAATTGTTGGTTATGGGGCTCTTTTCGGTTTAGTCCCTCTCTTTATGTGTGCAGTTCTAAATGTGCCATTTGCAAAGATGCTTCAGACTTGTCAAGCACAATTTATGGTAGCCCAAGATGAAAGATTAAGAGCCACTTCTGAAGTTCTGAACAATATGAAGATCATCAAATTACAATCTTGGGAAGACAATTTTAAAAATTTGATAGAGTCCCTCCGAGATAGGGAGTTCAAATGGCTGTCCAAGATACAAATTCAGAAATCTTATGGTACAGCACTCTACTGGATGTCACCCACATTAATATCTTCAGTAGTCTTTCTAGGATGCATATTTGTGAATAGTGCTTCTTTGAATGCCAGCACCATCTTTACAATTCTTGCAACGTTGAGGACCATGTCAGAACCTGTCAGAATGATTCCCGAGGCTCTTTCTGCGATAATTCAAGTCAAGGTTTCGTTAGATCGCCTTAATATTTTTTTGTTGGATGATGAGCTCACTGATAAAAATATTGTCAAGAAGAATCAACAACAGAACTGTGGTCTTGATGTTGTAATAAAGTCTGGTGTTTTCAGTTGGGAGCTAGATTTAGCTGTTCCAACCTTGAGGTCTATTGATCTTGTCGTAAAAAGAGGACAGAAAATTGCTGTTTGTGGACCTGTTGGTGCTGGAAAATCTTCTTTCTTGTGCGCCATACTGGGGGAAATACCGAAGATCTCAGGATCAGTGAGTGGCACTAGAACTTTCGTCTTAGAAATTCAGAATGGTTATATGAAGTCTGCCTTTATTAACAGTAGTTTTACTTGTTGTTTCTAGGTTGATGTACTTGGCTCTATCGCCTATGTATCACAAACATCTTGGATACAGAGCGGAACGATTCGTGATAATATACTGTTTGGACAGCCAATGGACAAACCCAGATACAATAAGGCCATTAAAGCATGCGCTCTGGATAAAGATATTGAAAATTTCAACCATGGTGATCTTACAGAAATTGGTCAGAGGGGGCTGAACATGAGTGGAGGACAGAAACAGCGGATTCAACTCGCTAGAGCTGTCTATAATGATGCTGATATCTATCTCCTTGACGACCCATTTAGTGCTGTTGATGCACATACAGCTTCTATTCTTTTCAATGTGAGTCCGTTAGTTCTTGTTTCTTTGTAAATTGACTGCAGCCCCTACACACTGATCGAAAGAGAACTTCATGTACTTTCAGGATTGTGTCATGGAAGCTCTCGCAACGAAGACTGTCATTTTAGTGACACACCAAGTTGAGTTTCTTGCTGAAGCTGATCGAATTTTGGTAATCGGTTTTACATCTAAACACCATAGATTAATGCATTTGGTTGTTATTGCTTTAGTATTACATAAACAATGATAAAATTTCTCAATTTTTCAGGTTATGGAAGGTGGAAAAGTGACTCAATCAGGAACGTATGTGGAGCTTCTAACTGTTGGGACAGCATTTGAACAGCTTGTTACTGCCCACAAGAATTCAATGGCAGAAATTGACACTGCAAAGAGCGGAAACACAGATGAATTTGAAAAGTTGGATTCAAATAGGTCTGAGGAGTCTAAATATTCCTTGGCCATAAAAGAAAACAATGATAATGAGATCTCTATGAAGGGTATGCCAGGGATTCAGTTGACAGAAGAGGAAGAGAGGGAGAGTGGAGACGTTGGGTGGAAGCCATTTTACGATTATATCATTGTGTCTAAGGGATTACTCTTTCTTGGTTCATCAGCATTTTCTCAGATTCTTTTCTTTTCTTTCCAAATTGCTTCTACTTATTGGTTAGCGGTTGCCATAAGTATTCCCAGTGTGAACAATAGCATGTTAGTCGGAGTTTACGCAGGGATTTCAGCTGTGAGTACATTATTTGTATATTTAAGAGCCTACTTTGCAGCGCGTTTAGGACTGAAGGCCTCAAAAACCTTCTTCTATGGTTTCACCAGTTCGGTGTTTAAGGCTCCTATGCTCTTCTTCGATTCAACCCCGATTGGAAGGATTTTAACACGGGTAAGATACACTCCTTCTGTTTGTTTTATCACCAAGTTCAAATGATTATGGATTAATATGTACTTCTCTTATTATTGTAGGTATCATCAGATTTGAGTGTATTGGATTTCGACATACCTTTTTCTGTTGCATTTGTAATTGCAGCTTCATTTGAGGTTGTAGGAACCGTTTGTATAATGGCCTCGGTGACATGGCCAGTTCTCATTGTGGCTGTTCTCGCGATGGCAGCTGTAAAATATGTTCAGGTAAATCTCATCACATATCGACTCGTCATATATATAGTTTTTGTTGGGAATCTAATTCTGACAGTATCGTTGTGTTTTAATGAAGGGTTATTATCTGGCCTCTGCAAGGGAGTTAATTAGGATTAATGGAACTACTAAAGCACCTGTTATGAACTATGCAGCTGAGACATCACTAGGAGTTGTCACAGTAAGGGCTTTTTCAATGACTGACCGGTTCTTTAATAGTTATCAGAAGCTCATCGACACGGATGCTAAGCTCTTCTTTCATTCTAATGCTGCTATGGAGTGGTTAGTTATAAGAGTTGAAGCACTCCAGAATTTGACATTGTTTACAGCAGCTCTTCTCCTTGTTTTGCTTCCTCAGGGTACCGTAAATCCAGGTATTTCTTAACCATAACGGTTGTTTCATCTTCAATTTGGATCATATTTATAGGGACAATTATTTCAGGTTTTGCGGGGCTCTCATTATCCTATGCTTTGGCGCTTACCGGTACCCAAGTTTTTCTGACTCGATGGTACTGCAACTTAGCTAACTACATCATTTCCGTTGAGCGGATAAACCAATTTATGCGTATACCATCAGAGCCTCCAGCAATTGTTGATGACAGAAGACCACCACCTTCGTGGCCCTCTAAAGGAAGGATAGACTTGCAAGATCTTAAGGTGAGTTTAATCTATTCTTTAGATGGAAACTTCGACTATATCTAAAACCCACACTAAGGTTGTAAAACTCATATTCATATGTTTCGCCGTGATGGTGGCAGATAAAGTATCGTCCAAATGCTCCTCTAGTTATCAAAGGAATCACTTGCACTTTCAAAGAAGGAGCAAGAGTGGGAGTTGTTGGTAGAACTGGAAGTGGAAAAACTACACTCATTAGTGCCTTGTTTCGCCTTGTGGAACCTGCAAGTGGGAAGATTTTAATAGATGGGCTAGACATTTGCTTGATGGGCCTAAAGGATTTAAGATTGAAGCTCAGTATAATTCCTCAAGAAGCTACTCTTTTCCGAGGAACTGTTAGAACTAATTTGGACCCTCTAGGCCTTTACTCTGACGAAGAGATATGGAAGGTAAGAGAACCAGTTCCTCATCACTTTCCATTCCGTGATTTAGTATACTGTCTCTAGCATCAGAGGGCATACCTTGTCACTATATTGAACTTCATTACACTGTTAATGGCAGGCGATAGAGAAGTGCCAGCTAAAAGCTACGATCAGCAGTCTCCCTAATCTTCTCGATTCGTCAGGTGAGATTAATGCAAGAATCACTTTAGCGAAATTCTACTCTTGTTCTTTTTTTACATTTTGTGTGGACTCTTAACAGTGAGCGACGATGGTGACAATTGGAGTGCTGGTCAACGCCAGCTCTTCTGTCTCGGAAGAGTACTTCTCAAAAGGAACAAAATTTTAGTTCTAGATGAAGCAACTGCATCAATTGATTCCGCAACAGATGCAATTTTACAGAGAGTTATAAGGCAGGAGTTCAAAAACTGCACGGTCATAACAATAGCTCACAGAGTTCCCACAGTTACAGATAGTGACATGGTCATGGTCCTCTCTTATGGTATGTAAACACTTACTTCTCTCAATTACTTTTCCATTTAAGAACTGTATTTGATTCCTATTGGCGATTGTGCAGGAAACCTGATTGAATACGATAAACCTTCAAAACTCATGGAAAGTAATTCATATTTCTCTAAGCTTGTGGGTGAATACTGGTCTAGTTGCAGGAGCAGTTCTCTTCAAAGTCTTCAACACTACCAATGAAGTATAGATATACATGTTGTTGTTATATGAATTCAAGATTGTAGCTTCTGGCCATCTAAAGGGAGATTGTTCTCCCCTTCATAATGGACGACGTGTGAGTAACCACATGTACTAGAAAATGTCAATGTGGGTGCAGAAGCACTGGTATGCACCGTACGGTAAACAATCCGAAAATGCAAGAAACCAAGCTTTAGTGCTTCTGTCCAAATATAAAAACTGGCGCGAGTGTCGGGGTAATTGAGTACAAATTTGAAGCAAGTCCCAAATAGGGTAAAAGGGTACAAATTTGGCGCGAGTGTCTAGTTAAACGCCTGCACCAGACTGAGACCTAGCGTTACGCCTGGAAAGAGATGTACTGCTATGTTAACACTTTACTATAATTGGGTTTGGTTCAGTTCTGAGATCATATTTGATCCTAAACAATAAAAATTTCGTTTCAAACACCAAATATACTCGCCCCACTGTATTTGGATTTGGACGGACCAAAAATCAAATTTGGATTTTGTCCGTCATTTGCTCGCAGCACTGTGGGTGCTTTTAATCTTTACTGAATAAATCCGTGCAATGTAGCCAATCTCGGCCGAGATGGTCGAGATCTCCAAAAATACCGGTATCGGCACTCAAGTTAGATGGAATGCGTACTATCGCAGATATGAAATATGGCCGGAAATATCGCTTGACTCGGCATTAGGGTTGTACATACCCGATCTGCACCCACCAGTTTTGACCCGATCCGCACCCGACCCATCGATAAACGGGTCGGGCGCGAGTGACAATTTCCTTTACCTGTTTTCTGACGGGTCGGATGCGGCTGACACCTTCTCTCATCCGACCCATCCGCCCAACCCGACAACAAAACCCTTACAGGAAAAAAAAGGAAAACAAGATATAAAAACCAAACACACCCCAACAACAATACTCTTACATTCATTCATTAGAACTGTCGATCCAAATCCGAAATGCCTGTTTTGGAAAATCCGAAATTCTATAGAATATTATCCGATATAACTGACCTTTTTTTAATTGGAAATATTCATATACGTCTATTTTATAATTGGTCTAAAGGGATTGGTATTTCTGCCCATCACTTAGGATATATGGAGAAATACCAATCCACGTTGAAACAACTGACTTACAGAGAAAAGAGTACACAGAGACTCAGACCACACCACCGTTTCCACTCCCATTTTCTTTTTCTCTTATCCTACGCACCTGTTTTTGATTCCCATCCCACGCCATCTTACGAATAAATCTTCCCTCTTTCTCATATTCAGATCACTCTCTCAAGATTTGGGGAACAAAATCTCGCACAAAAGAATAAAGGTTAGTAATTATTGCCCTAAAATACTGTTTTTATTCCTCTTTTCTTTTTAGTTTTTTTATTTGGATTTTTTTTCTACTGTTTGAAGTTTGAACTATAGTCGGATATGTGTTTGATTAAATTAAGATTTGGGGGTTATATTTTTGAATGTTTGAGTTGACTGGAAATTTGTTTACTTTTTTGTGTTAACCCTGAAAAGGTTTGATCTTTCTGGTTATTCTTAAGTGCAAATTTGGAAAGTAATGATTATTCTGTGTTTTGAGGATGACTTAAGTATTTATGCATTTCATAAATCTCATTATGAATCAAGCGATATTTCCGGCCATATTTCATTTCTGCGATAAATACGCATTCCATCTAACTTGAGTGCCGATACCGGTATTTTTGGGAGATCTCGGCCATCTCGGCCGAGATTGGCTACACTGCACGGATTTATTCAGTAAAGATTAAGAGCACCCACAGCTGAGACGAGGGTATCTTGGAAATTTTACTTGAAAAAAAATCAATAAACCCATAACCTAAAACGAATAGGAATTTCAGTTCTTCTTCCCAAGTTCCTCCCTTCTTCTTCTTTTGAATCTCAGATTCATCCCCAAATAGCCGTAAAATCACCTCTCTCTCAGATTCACAATCATGGGTACTTGATAAACTTAGATCTCGTCCATATTTTACAGTAATTGAGGTACGTCATGCGATTTACATAGTCTTCTTCGTCTGAATTGTGTTTCGGGTTACTTTAATTTTCTTGAAATGTTTAAGAAAATGAAAGAATATCAAGGTCATGTTATTGTAAAAAATTTCTAGATATTTTCTCTGTTTTTGTTTTTCATTTTGTTAGTAATGAAGATGCTCAACAGAGATTAGCCATCTTTGGTTACAACAAACTTGAGGAGAAGACGGTTTTGTTGGTTGGGTTCCTCTCTGTTTGCAGAAAATGGTTTACATGAGTGTGCACATATCTTAATAGTATATATTATTCATTTTAAGCTTGGTAAATGCTGATTGTGGGAAAACTGGAACACGTCTTCCCTGCAAAGGTAAAGAAGCCCAGCAGGAGACCCATTCTAGCTAATGACTCTTCCAATTAGGAATTCCTAGTCCCATTCCCACCATTTATTTATTTTGCTGGTTTGGTTTGATTGGAAATGATTCATTCCTATAAAGCTATGTTATGTTTTTACTTTCCTGTGATCTGTTCAACTGTTAGGTCGCTGCTTGTACTTTCAATCACTGAAGAAAGGCAGAAAACCTGGTACATGAGTGTGCACATATCTTAATAATATGTATTAGTTTATTATTTGAGTTTTTGTTGCTGGTAGGTAGCAATGTGATTTTAACAGAATCTATGCATGGATTGTAATCTTATTGGTTTAGGCTCGTAATAATACTCCACCATGACAGTGTGCTGTGGTGCTTATGGGTCTAGAGAAATGAAAGAAAATCTGGTAATAAGAAAAGAATGCTTGTGTTATCATTATGGAAGCTAAGTTTAAAGCTCTCTCTTAGGCTTCCTCACTTACCTGTTTTAGAAACACTCATTTAGATGAGATTATCGTTACTTGGAAGTAAGTTTTTTGATCCTAGTAGGGGTTGTTCTTAGTCTTAGCTTTTCTGTTGGGATCCTGTAGGATTGCTTGTTGTGGCTGGTTTCAAGTTAGATTACTGCAGCACACACCAATCCCAAAGTTAGATTAACTGAATCGACTTGTTGCATACAAGATGTACTCTCACGTGAATTTATTCTGTTAAAATCTTGCAATGTGGGAGTCTGAAATGTGAAATGTCACTGAAAGTCTGAAATGTGAAATGTCTAGAACATACCATTGTGCGAAAAAAGAACTTTGGTTCCTACTTTCTCTCCGTAATCTTATATATTTGTTTATGGTCTTTTATACATACCAAGTTTTGTTTATGTATTTAGTACTATAGCATTAGTCTGATCAAGTTTCAACTTAGTATGGATCTTGGGTTTTCTTCTATTTTGAATGAATACTTGTTTTTATTTTAAAAAGATTGGTGCAATGTGAAAAATGTTTGTTATACATATAATAGGTATAAAATTTGGAACCGAGATTTCACCGAGAATCTCCCTGAAATAAAATTGTCCCAGTTCCTCGGTCCCAACCGAGACAGAACCGAGACCCGAGGTTGACTACCTTGAATCAGTGTCAATTTCACCTCTTTATGGTCAATGAAGTTTCCAAAATCCATTTATTCTTCTTAACATCAACATATTCTGCACCTTCAAATCAGAGGATTGACTGAAGCAGCTGAGAATAATCTTTTTTTTTTCTTTTTTTGTAGTCTGAAATTTTTTGAAGAAGAAATTGATGATCAAGATAAACCATGGCAGAAGATGAAGATATTTCAAATCTAAAAGGTCTAATGATAGCAAACAATGAAATTATAAAATCTTTTCTTAATTCAGCAAAATCAGATCTAAATTTAACAGATGAACTTCGTCAGACCGCTTCAAATCTCTTTTCTCAACCTTCAATTCCATATAAATCATTAAGAAATATCTGGTCTGAATCTCTCCCTTCAACTAGACCTAATCTGCTTCATCTTTTTTCTGGTTCTAACTTTGTTTTCCCCAGCCCTAAACCTAGAGAGAAGGTAATAATCAAAGCTCGCCCACAATAAATTCTATACATTTCTTTTCTTTTTCTTAATTTGTTTGAATTTTGCAGAGCAAAGAACTTCAGGAGAGATTGAAGAAGTTGTCGGATTTGGCTGAACGAAGAGAGTATAAAGAGCTTGTTAAAGATATTACTCCTGTTGAACAGACTGATGAGCCTTTCTCATCTTACAAAGATCAAGTTGGGTTTGGTAAGAATCAAATTCCATCTCTAACTAATGTTCTTTTTTTTTATTATTATTATTTTTATTAAGTTTTCAAATGCTCAAATAAGTTTATCCAAACACAATGGCATATGTTGAAACTATTAAGTAGATAAGACTAGAGTAGGAATCTAGTGGATCATAGACGAGAGGAAGCATATAGGTAATGGGATAGCGCTACTATCCTGTTTCAAACCAATTTCATTTGACTGTGTAGCTTGAGTTTGGACTGAGTTTCATTTAATAATGATTTGGTGGTATTGAAGGTTGGATCAAAGGTTGTCCATTTCGAAAAAGATTTTCTTTATGGTGAATTATGTCAATGGTGTAATGATTTGCTGATTCAGTCTTATGTTTGTGTTGATGTTCTTAATTGATCTATATATACTCCCAATATATCACTTTGATGGGACAGGGTCAAAACCAGGTTTCTTACTTGTCTGGTTGGTGATACATATGTTTGGTTTCCCTATAGCACTTGCATACTTGCATCTCTAGTGTTTTAATTTGCATAAACTTCAACAACAGAGACTAGATCGTATACGATTTCTTCCATCGGCCTCCCACCGTGCAAGCAATCATCTAGTGATTTATATAAGTGTTCAAATGTGGAAATGAAGTTCATTAAAAAACAACGGCAGATGTAATAACTTAAAAGCAGAGAAGAGTTTGTAGTTGGTGACATTATTAGGTTTGCATTCAAGGTTTAACATAGCAAGTATTATCATTTGGTTCGACAAAACCATTATAAGATTTTCTGATTGGAGCAAATCTTGAGAAAGCTGAATAGAAATAGAAAATCTGTTGAAGAGATTTTTGGTGCCTTACGTTAATGTCATAAACACTAGAGTTGAAATAGAAAATTCATGGGGTTGTTGTTTTGTTGGGAACTGAAGTTAAACCAATAAGTAGATACTTGGTTACAATTAACATTAGAGTTGGAATAGAAAATTCATGGGGTTGTTGGTTTTGTTGGGAACTGAAGTTAAACCAGTTAGTAGGTATTTGGTTACAATTAAGCTCATAGAAGTCTATTAAACCTAAATGAATGTAACCATGTTGGGATTGGAATGGATATTTTGATAATAGGTCTTCTGCCAAAGTCAATTCTGGTTGAAGAGCTTCTCTGGAAGCATTTTTCTAATGGTAAAGCTCCTTGTTTGTTGAAGCAAGATGGAAAATAGTGTATGCAATAAGACTAAATTGAGAAAGGGATGAATTGTACCGGGCTCTATTTGCACAGGTTGAGAGATAAAGGGGTCAAAGGGTTATATAGTGTCTGAGCCCAGATCTATTAATTACAGTAAGCGACTCTTTGAACAGCAACTTCACTTTACGCTCAGGATAGGGCTCTCGGCTGTAAACAATAGAACAGGTCTCGGGCTTGCTATATAGCCCTTTGGAGCCAGATCCCTGGAGGTTATAGCACAAAGTCACAAATTGGGAAATGTCAGCATAACCTGATCTGTCGTGCCCTATAAGTTGCTATGGCTGGTATTGATCAAATTGACAGAGAGGTGTGCATCTATCATAGAGTTTGAAGCATTGGAGATGAGGAAAGAGTTTCAACTTGTCCCAGACTTTGTTAAGGAATCAAGGCTGGCTCCATGCAAGTGACAAACACTTCATTTTGTCTTCTCGTCCAGTAACTACTTTTTCTAGAGGTATGAGAAAGACCAGCGCGTTGGCTTTTTATGGTTCGCGCAACAAATCTAACTTAGTATAAACTAATTCTATTAACGTGTGTTTATGGTTCAACCATGCACTAAGACTATAGCTTAAGGTTAATGCTAAATCAAGTTAAAAATAACTAGTGAGTTATCCCATGTAGCCATGAGGTGTCTCTCTAACTCATGATGGAAAGGTGGGAGAGACATGTGGCATGCATGACTAGAACACTTTTCTAGCCTCATACATAAAAAGAAAATTATGTTTTATCCATCAATTGAGTATGATGAAATAGAAGTGGAAGTCCAAGTCATTAACTTCTTAGTTATTTTTATTTCTTCTTCTATATCAGTTCATGTCGATTGTGCTGAAGCTTCAAAACATGTTAGGCGCCCGTGTAAGTTATTGATGAACTGATTATGCTCGTTATATGTGGAGTAGAATATGTTATAACTAGGGTTAAATCTGTTTTCAGCATATGCTTAATCATATATCATGTTTAGGTCTAAGTAATGATATTTAGAGAGCTGAAAATCTAACATTCTACTTCTATTTCCCCTAGTTGTTATATGTTCTTCAACTTGATGAAGTTCTTCATAAATATGGTGTTCTGTTACTTCCTACATATAATTAACGAGTGTGAAATAGTGGTGCAAGTAATAAGACAAAGTGGAAGATTTCTATATCAAGACGTAGTCTTTTTATGGCCACAAAACAATAAGAGGGTGATGAAAAATCATTGGGCAGCCGAAACTTAAGTAATTATAATTAAAGAGCTAAAAATCTAATACATCCAGCTCCCCCCCTTTATTGGACTTTGTTTACCTTATTATATTGGTGCATATCTCTGTAGGCTCTGCCTGATTTGGCCGTTGGGAGTCTAGGTTAAGAGTTCCCATTCCCCACCAATAGAGTCGTTTTGGTTGCCCACCCTATAGCAAATTTGAGAGCCTGAGAATCTACTTTGGTCATGGGAGGCTAGATATTAACTTCACACCTTGCCTAGGGTCGTAATCATAGTCACTTGCAAATCTATTCTATCTCTTGCAGCTATTGTTTTCCTTATTACAGAGTTCTTCATTAATCCATCAGAGTTATACGAAGTTGATTTGCTTTTATCTACGTAGGTACTGAGTTATCAGGATTCTAGCTTAGTATCACTTAGCTTGAAGTTTCTCATTCCCACTCCTTCCAGCTATGACTGAAAGAACTCGATCCATTAATTTGCATAATATTAACTGTCAGCCCCAACCTCTGGCTCATTCTGACTGACAATAATAATTCTACTAATTTAATTATTATAGGTCTGAGTGTGTTTGAATTTTGATGAAAATGTCTTGACTCACTTGATTTCTGTTTAGTTCTTCTTTGTTTGATGGGTAAACCCTGTTAGTAGTGTATATCCCTTTTCTTGTGAACCTTTTTTTGTTATCAATAAATTTTGTTGATTGAGCAGAAAAGGGTTATAAAATTTACAATTGAGTTTTATCTTTATTAAGAGTTAAATTTCAAAACTAGATAACATTGTTACAGCTAGGAGGTATCATAATACGTGTTGGTTAATAATTAATTGATGTTTCAGTTTCTATAATTCGGCCGTATGAACATAACGAAGCTGTGACTGGTACCTTTGAAACATAGTATTATCTTTCTTGCATAACGTAGTTGTTTCTTCCCGTATTTAGAATTAAATGCTACAAGTCTTATGCTACTGCACCTCTTGTTTTGTTATGCTATATTGTTTTTGTTTTTCTTTCTTACAACCACTTATCTAGCTGTGTTTGAAGATATTGTTTCTATGGTCTTTGCTTCTTCAGATTGATAAGTTGAAAGTACATTCCATCTTTACGTTTTACAGGTCTCCATGTGGCCGTTACTATGTTTACAGGTTATTTGGTGGGATATGCCGCATTCAGGGCTCTGTTTAATCATAACCCCGTCATGGTATTGCTTTGTATTATCCTACGCATTTGTGCAGTTAGAACTTTAGTAGAATTTTTTTATTTGAGAAAAACTAAACACTCCCTCCCACCCTTTTGTTACTGAAATGTGGTGTGCTTTTATGTTGTAGAATGCTGCCGGTGGTATCCTTGGTCTAGTTTTTGCGATGCTCTTGGAGACGCTTCTTTTTATAATTAAATCTTCCAGTAAACGTCCAGTATCTTCATCGGTGGCTTCATCATCTGCTTCAAAGCTAAAGAAAGGTCAATAACAACCATTTTTGAGAAGTGCAGAAAGGCAAACTGCAATATGGACGGACACCTACAAAAAATTTAGCAGGACTCTCTGTTAGTGAGAAGTGTCACCAAACTGCAAAATGTTGTTTTTCTTGTTGCAGCCGGACACACAAAATTGCTGGCTATCCAGTTAAAATATGACAGAGATCTTGAATCCAGGAAGTTTTTGGTAGGACCACCCAAGTCTGAAACTATTGGCAATGAGCTTGGGCCTGGTTGATTTATTACTTATATAATCCTTCTTCTATAACCCCTCTGAATTTGTATGACAAAATTGAAATATCTAACCCAGACCAGCTTCTTATTATTCCCCAGTAATCATATACTTGGTAACTTTTATCATCAGTTGTTAATCATAATTTTTTCTATTTCTAAAGGTAAGTATTGATTCATAATCATTGTTGTAGCTCTACAAAATTTAGTCACAGCTTGTGATGTGCTAATGCATATTTGTCTTTGATTCAATTCCAAATGAAAAACTCTCTTCAAATTTATTAACCACAATATAACTTATGTAACCCAGAGGAATAGTTGCTCTTCCAATATTACATTGCATTCACAACGTTCAGTACCAAAGTTATGTCTCTCTCTATTGTCTTCTGCGTCTCCAACTTTCACTCTTTTGGGCCACCGAAGCAGCAGTATATCGTGATTCCTCGCTTACCTTGGCACTATATAACTTCATCACACTGTCAATGTCAGGCAATAGAGAAGTGCCAGCTAAAAGCTACGATTAGTAGTCTCCCTAATCTTCTCGATTAGTCAGGTGAGATTAATGCAAGAATCACTTTAACGAAATTCTATTCTTGTTCTCTTTTTCACATTTTGTGTGGCCTCTTAACAGTGAGCGACGATGGTGATAATTGGAGTGCTGGTCAACGCCAGCTCTTCTGTCTCGGAAGAGTACTTCTCAAAAGGAACAAAATTTTAGTTCTAGATAAAGCAACTGCATCAATTGATTCCGCAACAGATGCAATTTTACAGAGAGTTATAAGGCAGGAGTTCAAAAACTGCACGGTCATAACAATAGCTCACAGAGTTCCCACAGTCACAGATAGTGACATGGTCATGGTCCTATCTTATGGTATGTGTGCACTTATTTCTCTCGATTACTTCTTCTTAGTTCAAGGACTATAAGTGATTTTTATTTGTGATATTGCAGGAAACCTGATTGAATACGACGAACCTTCAAAATTCATGGAAAGTAATTCATATTTCTCTAAGCTTGTGGGCGAATACTGGTCTAGTTGCAGGAGCAATTCTCAAAGTCTTCAACACTATCAAAGAAGTATAGATATACATAAAGTGTGAGTATGTCTTGTTGTTGTAATGTGTATTCAAGATCGTTTTGGCCATCTAAAGGTTGATTGTTCTCCCCTTAATAGCGGACGGGTGAATAACAGCAGGTGTCTAGAATACAATAACTATGCTCTTTCATGCAAGTGTAGAAGAAACAAGTTGACAATATTTCTCCCATGCTTGTTCCATTATACTAGCTGGACGACCTAAGATCGGGATGTTGGTTGCTTTCGGCTTCACGCCATTGTAGAAAATTAAACATCCAAATCAGAAAAACATAAAAACAAAATTTGTAACATCATCTACTAAAATAAAAGGCCCATGCGGATGCATAGGCACTGGTATGGGATGCAATCCAAAAATACTAGAGACCAGCTTTGGTGCTCCTCTATCCAAAAATACAACTTTGGTGCAAGCTTTGGGGATTCACTAACTTGTTCACCCCTACATTTCTGGTGAATCCCTTTTTAGACCATTGAAAAGCTTCATATCCGCTGAAGCTAGTCCTCAATAAGGGTAAAGGACTCAGTTGGGCCTAGTCAGTGCCATCTAACTAGGATTAGGATGTCATGTAGAAATTAGATACACTAGATTTGTATCTGTGCTATGTACCGGGTATATTTAACTTCTCATAATAGTTATCTTCCGATCAAGTTCGATGAGAATTTTTGATTTGGTATGACGGGGTTTCGTCTCGTTTCGTCGTGACGGCTGGTTGAAAAGTTCACAAACCATTAATAGCGGTTTCAATCACATAAATAACGGTTCGTTGATTTGTGGTGTTGTCCATCCAATGTAGGTTACGTTGACCGGGTACAATTAAGTATTGGTTGTAAATGAAGTGTATTTTAAAACAAAATAACCAATAAGAGAGTAAGTTTCTTTAACCTCTAAATACTTACACCAATCAAATCATGCCAAGTGTCCTTACCAAAACTCTCGTTTCACAAAAGCCACAAAAACCTTATTTTGGTCAATAGGAAGCGAGGGTTTACTCACCATTCAACGTGGGAGCTTTATTTGCCTAGGCCTTTAAGTCTTTAGATGTCTTAGATCAACTCTTATAATTTGGAAGATCCATATTTTAAAATTGGTGCCATGTTCCATAATTTGAAAGATCAAATACTTAGGTTGCATGGACAAACCTAGAAAGATGTCGTAACCTTATCGGACACGTGATCGGATATGTCATGCATCTGACACTTACCCAACACACGATGGACACGCCATATCACGCGCCGTGTAAAATTTGACATTGGCTACTTTACGGACACAGATTGAACACTTATAGACACACTGTAAATAATTTATATTGGTTCGGAAATTCAAAATAAATTAAATGTAATGCTAATTTATTTTCTTTTTTATCAAATCCAAATAGTAAAATCCATAAAAAACTTCATCAATATTTATTATTATTAATTAGTAGTTAAGTATTTAAAAATAAGAACAATTATTTTATTACATAGATTGTTGTAAAATCTTGTTTTAATAGTGTGTATAATATATATATAACGTATCCCCATAATCTTTATTTTAATAAAATTTGACTTGTCCTTATAACCATGTCGTATTTTAACTATGTTCTATGTCCATGTCCGTGCAATATAATCAAATATTTGTGATAAAAATCTTCATGGCGTAGAACGGGAAGTCACTACATGCTCGCAGAAGTGGAGGGAACTAAGGATGAGTGGGTGCAATTGCCCTCCTTACCAACCAACTCCTAAGAATTATTCACACGTGTTTTCATAAAACACCCTAAATCATACTTCCTCAGTTTCAGGAAAAGAGTTACTTTTCATATTTGTACAATTGTTAAGGTAAGATGAGAGAGAATAACTTTTATAATTTATTTCCAGATTTACCCTAACAAAAAGTTTAATACTACTTATATCTTTATAATGAGAATAATAATATTTCTTAAAATAATAAGGGTAGTTTTGAAAGTTTGTTATGTTGAAAAATAAAAGTAACTCTTTTGTTGGAACAAAAATTTAAAAGAAAAAGTAACTATTTTTCTGAAACGGAGGGAGTACTTTTTATCCGTATTTTACCACTACATTTCGAAAACATAAAAAAGAAAATTCTCTTTTCCTTTTTTGATCCTGGCTCCGCCATTGCACCCTCACGGCTCTAAAAGTTATTCGATCGCATAGTAAGTGACGGTTTCCTCCTGCTTTACCACTGTTAGGTACAGTGGGAATTGATTATCTGCCTTATTTTGGATTTCTAAAATACTCCTTTGTCACCCATTTGGACACGAGTGGTTCGAAACAATAATAATAGTTGTTTCTTCCAGACATTTTCTAAAACTCTACTGGTAGTTTGGATTAGAGAACCACGAGAGCCTACATACCTATCGAAGTCTAATGATGAGAATTCCCAAAAAAATAAAATGCAAAAGTGTTTAGTTGGGAGTTAGGTGACAAAATTAAAGAGAACGTTTACACAAGTGACAGAACCCTATGTAGATCTAGTCTAGATTGTAGATAGTAGAATGTGGAGTTAGATAAAGGGAAACCAGACTTTAATAAAAAAAAGGACAAAACAAGTAACTCCAAGAAAGTTTCATGTAATTTCCACTGTTGAGATGCAAGTCCAAAGAAGCAATAGAATCATTCACTATCGGCCATGTCTCTTGTGAGTCACTTTCTTCTACATTGTCCGTCTCAAAATCCGCACAGGCAGAAGTAGGCCGGTGGTTTTAGCTGCCTTCTATCTCACTAGGATAGGTTAAGGACCACTACCAAAAGAGGAAATGTCTGGTGTTTGCCGTTTTGGTTCATACCATTTTAAATCTTTCTCGAAGCATAAATTTTTACGGAGAATGTGGCACAAAAACTGGCATGATTCAATGAGCAACCATTAGTGAAGGTCATCACCATACTTGAATTCGCATAATTTGTCACTACCATGGGCTTTACCATTACGGCTTCATTTTATTTATTTTTCTTGGAAATTAATTAAAATAAAGCAGTTAGTCATGCTTCGCTATAATCTGCTCAGCAGGGGAATCTGCAAAATTATATTTGACAACTTATCTTGCCTTTACATTAGTATTATTTGAGATAACAAAACATAGCTCAACCAAATAAATAAATTTTGCAATCAGTTTTATCTTAGGAGGTTATAACTAATTGTTTTAAAATAGTAAAATAATTCAACTGATTTATCTAAAATTTTATTGTTGGTGAGCTTTTCTGGGTTTTACCACCTTTGCGACCATTATCGTCCCAGTTTTTTGTCTTCTATGTCCACATTATAGATTTTTTTTCGTCGCTATTGTTACTACTACGGCTTCATAGGAGAAGTTGCATAAGAAGTAATGACATAGTTATATTGAGTTATGTTTACTATTTACAAGGCTGTTACGGGGATTACTAAATTTTATAGGATTTATCAAATTTTATATAATTAAAATGACAGTAACTAGTTTTTGTTTGGTATTTTTATAATTTGTTGTGGAATTTGATAACCTTTTATAATAGTCTTTTTTTAGTTCTTCTTTACTTTTCTCATGAGAAATGAGGAAGGAAAAAATATCATTGTCCCACCTTCATATTCTAATAGTCCTTTCCGAATTTTGGAGCTAGGAATTGGTATAAAATTTGTCTGTTAGCTCGATTCTCATCTCCATTGGCAATCTTAACAGCCTAATTCATAGAAGAAGACAAAAACTTATAGAAAAATAATAGAACAGAAATTAGCATTAGTGGTTGGTATTTTACGATTAAAACTTTGTCTACTTATTTATTGTCAAGCAGTACGCCGCTCACCAAATCAAATTGGTTAGAGGAAAGCTTTTTTGTTGAATTATAATATATCAGTTGTTGGTTTACAATAAATTTATCAATGAATCGTTGAATTTTGTCGGTGAGGATTAGCATAAAAAATCAAACATTGTTACCAATCTGTATAAGTATAAAACAGGTCTATATTAGGTTAAAAAAATACAAAATTTATAAAAATTTATCTTTTTTCTATATTATCTATGAATGTAAATTTTATCCAGTGGTCCAAAGCTCCACGGGTACCCAAGGTTTGTTACGGACTGGTCCGATCTAGCATATTTAAATGAAAGGGCGATAAAGACTAGAAGATGAATTTCCTTGCCCGACCATATATCCGTCCCATTTGTTCGTCAATATTATCCGGTCTAGTTTCCCGTCAATACTATTTATTTATTTGTTTTAATTGCTTATTTTTAATTTTTATCTTACGTTAAAAAATATAATTTATAAAATTATAACATACTGAATAACCAAATTACTTATATATTCTTCCGATAAAAAAATTATTGCACTAATACACTGAAAAATCTACGATTTTCTTTTAACATGATTCAATCTTGAGAAAATTTAATTATTATTTTATTTTATAATTGTATAACTTTTTTTCTTTTAAAATAAAATATTTTTTGTTATATATTTAAGGTCCATCAAGCTCTGCCCGCCCGAGACCAAATTATTAAATAGGCTTGGGCAGGCCATGGCACTTTATTTTGCTGCAAATTCATTCCCACCCGGCCGATTTGACTTAACGAGAAAAAGATTACTCTACCTGGCCCTCATTTGCCCATTTAATTAATGGGTCAAGCTGCCAAACCCGACCCCATTTACATCCCTAATATTATCCCTCCCTTTTTGATGAAAACCAGAAATATTAAATTCGTTTTAGTGTGATACTAATATCATTAATAAGGGTATATGTGAAAAAACTATCTAGGAATTAGAACTATGTCTATCTAGATGAACAACTAAAAATAAAAAGTGTGCCTATATATCTTGGACGGAAGGAATTCTTTAAAACAAAACATTTTTTACTGTTAGATTGGTACACTCTTTAGCAAATCGATACCCATTAGCAGCCATGATTATATTGAACTTAGGGACTAACGATGTTAGCTAAGGCTTAGATGCAACCATATATAAAAATCAATACCTATCGGTTTACAACCGAAGCTACTATTCATTTATCGGTTTTAAACACTACATTTATACACCCCTATGTGTCATGAAGGTAAGCCGTAGATGGGGAATAATGGGTCTAGATAATATTTCCCATGGAACAATAAGGGGAAACTCATTGGCGGTGTATTTTTTGGTGTATGAATCCGGTCAGGGACGGACCCATGATTTGTTGTTGGATATGGATGAAATAGCACTGACTAGTAAGGCCGCCGTAGGCGTCGATAGATTTTTTAGAACTGTGTACATTTTTTTTAAACTAGGTACATGGTTAGTGAGCAGCTGTGATTTACTTGTAGAATACTAAATATATAATCAAATAAAGATTAAAATGTAAAATGAAAATGAGATTGAACGAAAAAAATTATGATTTATATAAGAAAAATAGAAAAAACATATATATTGAGAACAAAATTTAGATTATTGCATGGGATAAAACTCTATAGGCTACAAAATATATCAAGTGATCATATTAATACGTGGGCTAATACCGAATTCTCGTAAAGTTTCTATACCAAATATCTGGTGGGCTAAAATCAGGGCCGGGATTCAACCTAATTTAGCCCCTTGACAGGTATGTCCCTGAATCCGGTAGATAGATAACATTTTCGGTTTACAATTGTGTTGGCATAATTGTTTTTATCTACCACAAAAGAAACCATTTTTTTTCTCTTTTTTAGGAAAAAAAGAAAGAAGTGGTATTTACAATCCTCAATTATTACACCTCTAATAGTTGTACGCTCGTACCAGTGTAATATTTCTTTGAAAATCATGCTTCAAAAAAAAATAAAAAATTCATACGCTACCATTTGGTATGTGATAACAATGTTTGAAAAATAGATCACAGGTCGGGTTATGGGCTATGGCTAAATAGGTCATAGGTTGATATGTCATATGATACCTGTTAGGAAATAAAGTAGGAGCGACACGTGTAAAACGATTAAGAAAG
>JAJJMC010023232.1:1324492-1343867 GCA_023531435.1 Papaver californicum
TCAAATTATTGGTTGTTAATGTCAATGGGAAAATTGACATAAACAATACCCATGAGCACATCCCTCACTTCCCCACTTAAGGGGATGTCGATCGAGCAATTTTTGCCCTTACTTGCTAAAGTCGAACAAAATCCATTTGAGCAGAATATAATTTATGAAAATCTCCACTATTTTTCAAAACGATGGAAAATAAGTCATTATTCGTTAGCAGCAATCATTGACGGATCTAGAAATTTTAATTGAGTGTGGCATATTAGTATAGTTGGTATCAAATATAGTTATAAATTTCTTAACACTTATATATGTTACAAAAGTTTTAATATTTATACGTTGTAAATTTCTTAACACTTATATATGTCATAAAGTATTTAGCAACAATTATATTTGTCATAAACATCTGTAACAGTAACAAGTGCGGCCAAACAATTTAGTAACACTTATAATTGTGATAGATAATTTTTAATTAAAAAAAGATCTCACTCTCGGCTCTGTCTCTGGCAGTAATATGATGTGTTTTCGACCTTTTATTTTTCTGGTAATTTACATTTAACTTCATGAATTTATATTCAAGGGTGATTAAAGTGTTCACTTAGAACAATCATTATGGTATGCATATCTGACTCATAATAACTAGCGAAGCATAAGTGCTTCAGTCTGGTTACAATTTTCTATTGAGATGACAATGTACCTTAAGTTCTTTGACCAATATATTATCCTTAAAAAAGCGTTAGTATTATCGTAGAAAAATAAGGGAGAAAAGCTTAGGAGAATTTTTTTGACGAATGCTTATAATCCTTCCCATAGTAGGTCGAATATTGAGTATCCAACCCTTGCTTATTTAAGGAGCGGCAAGATCAACTTAACAAACGATAGGTACATAATTTGGTCGAATATTCGGTAAGCAGTATCTGCATAGTATTAGCCGAATAATTAGTATCCAACCAAGTATAGTCAAGTCCAATAGTACTTATTTTTACCTTTAAAAAATTTCATCACCATAGTGTTTGCTCATAATAGCGTGTGTGACGTACACTATAAAAGGCAATGACGGACCTATCAAGGGTAAAGTCAGGCTATAGTTTGTCCCTATTTTTGGCCCAACACTTTTTGGTTATATAAAGTTTGTGAAAATATGTGTTTCACCCACCTAGCATTATAGTTAGCTAAGGTTATTTCTTGCCCAAATAACTTTTATCCTATGTCATAAAAGTACTAACACTAGTATCTTGTTTAAAACATGAAAATCTTCTTTTCTCACCACATTTCTTTTCTCATTTTTCTTCCATAAACAATAATTCCTTCCTCCAATCTGGTTTTGCTCCTATTATTTGATGATAAAAAGTAGCTAACTTTTAAACTCCTAATTAATAAACCGACCGATTTTTTGAGCCATTATACAAACTAGCCTTTCTGTTAGGTTTTCCATCCGGACCAACCAAAATGGTCACACATGTTGACTTAGTCAATTATTCACGTTGAAACTACCACCATATCCTTCATATAACCCTTGTATCTCTTTATTTTTCGAGATTCTTTTAAAAAAAAATTGAAACAGAGTAGCAGAGCACCACTTCTGATTTCTATTAGAGTTTTGAAGTATGGATTATTTGAGCTTTTATTATGGTTTGAATTGAATTATATGCTAAAACCTTATAATCCATTCTACATAAACCCTAACTAAAGATGTTATTTGAATTCAAGTTGACAAGTTATAAAAGAGATTTCAGGCTTGCAACAAAGGGGACGACCTGAACTCTACCATCAGCAGAACCACTTTTTCACAATTATTCTTAGTCTCTCTTTTAATTATTCTTAATCCTTGTTAAATCAGGTATTTGTAAAAAAAATCATGATTCTTTTATTAAATTGATTCAATTTGAGACAATGGGTTTGTGTTAATTCATATTATGCATGTTTGTTTAAACTTAATTTCATCGATTAGGGTTTTGAATGTTATGTTGGGGATTTCCTTAATTAGGGTTCTTGAGAAATTTGGGGATTCCTTTCATTATGGTTTTTAATTTCATCAATTGGATGGGTACTGTTGCCATCAAACTAATGATTAACTGTGGATATGATTAAGAAGGTTTTAAGTAACAATGGTTTTTTAGAAGTTGAATAAGAAAACCATTTGAATCACTGAGATTTTGGTTCGATTTTATATGAGTTTGGTTGCCGGTACGGTAAGCTTTTAATTGGGTATTTGTTCACATGAATAGTATTTCCTATTGTAATTGTTGTTGCAGAGATTTGGTTTCAGTGGTCATTCTTTCTTCCCATTGAAATAAGAATCAATTAGAGTTTATTTCTATTGATTTTTATGGGATTTTATTTAAAGTGTTAATTTGTTGCAGGGATTTGATCTCAAGTGTTAATTTGTATCTCTATTTTATTCTTGTGTTATCAATTAAGGTTTAGAACTGGGGAAAATATGAACCAGGGGTGAATTACTTGGGTTCTTCATTGGTAATGGTTTAGCTAGTCCCTCAATTAGAGGTACTTTAAGGTCTTTTACTAGTAGGATAACTGACACATAGGCAGTTGAATGGTATTATTAGTTTTTTGAAGAAAAAAACGGGAAGCAAAAGGTCAAACTCGACCAATTTATATAATGGCTCATAAAACGGCCACTTTATTTATAAAAAAAAAACATGTTCCTTTCATGAGACTATGTTCCTACCAATAATGAGCATAATCTAAGATACCAAACCTCGCGATTTATCAATCTTAGTTTCATCCGTTAATTTTCAACGACTGATTCTAACAATGGTAGATGGTGATGTTATAGTCTCGAATTGTGCTCGTTTTTGGTAAGAATGTAAATTTTTATAAGAAGAACTTATCATAAAAATATTAGCTTTACATTATCTGTCATTTGAGTTTTATGAAAAAAAATAACACAAATCATATGAGATAGTGTGTGACTAAGAATGTACACGGATTTTCCCTTTTTATTTATTTAATATTTTATAGTCAAATCTCAGTTACCCACTAATAACTAATTATACGATACGTTCAAAAAAATTATTACGGTCTTTGACCACATTGCCAATTAGTGATGTCACGGTCCTGCCCAAAAAAGATTCTGGATCAGTCCCTGGAAGAAAAAAAAATACAATACAACCAATTCTACTTCATTGCCTCCCAAACAGACTCGTCTGTTCAACCCGGCCAGGCCCTGAAGCCCATCATCCTGTGCTCTAGCACAGGGTTGAATTTTTTTTCATCTTACTATAAGTTGTAGTTTGATGGCCCAATTTTTACTAGTAGTTCTAAATTTAAGTAAACACACATATTACACACGTGAAAAGGTGAAACACCCGTTATCACATCACTAAACCCTAAAGGACGCCAAATAGAAAGACTAAAATTGAAGTAGGGGAGAGCGAGAGAAAAAGATAATCAGTCCAAGGATCCTCCATACAACAACATAATTCATACGAATCATACGTTTAGTTTGATTGATTTGCTAGTTTTAATTGATTTTCCTATGGACCCTACCTCTCCCTATTAGTTTTATCAAACTAACTAAGTATTTAACTGTTTTGGTTTTGGTTTTTTATTTTTGTGGTTGGTTACTTGCTTACTGATCTGAAATTGACATAACGAATGGTTTTTTAACCTGGAAAGCTGTTCCGAGGTGTGTGAACAACTTCTTAATACTAGTACAAAACCCACATTACGTTTAGCTGAAAACACCCACCAGAGTTGAAGAAACAATTTCTTTTGCTAAAACCATTTGTAATTCTTCTGGTGTTTTCTTTACTTACTATATTTTGATACAATGTCACTTAGTCTCTATTGGTTAAAAAACACTTTACAACTCCTACCTATACAATTTACAGTGGCTAAGTTAGTGGCATGACATATACAAAACTAAATGAGTTTACTATTCATAAATATTTTTGGTGAAATTGTACTTCGTGTATATCTTTGTTCATGACTATCTACTTTAATCTATAATGTGAAAGAAAAACATTGCATCAAAAGGTATTACAAACTCTTTTAAATAAGGTCATCTAGATATCAGAGACGACATGATCATCTAAATGTCAGAGACGGTCATGTATACAACTAATCCTAGACCAATTCGCCTATCACTTTGTAACTCGAGCTAGACAAAGTTAATTTGCCAAAACAAAGGAAAAAAAAAGAAAATAATTACAAAGGAAGAAGAAAAAAAAGAAGGCGAAAAAAGTGAGATTGCTTGGGCTTTAAAGAAAGCAAAGTGAGAGAGATTAGATCACCCGGGGGAAGAAGTTTGTTAAAGTTGTCACATGATCCACGAATCTCACAGCTTTTCAACGATAACGACAACTCTCTCCATTTCCTTTGATTGCCATTTTTGTCCTTTTCCTAATTCCGATAATACCCCTATTTTCATTTTATTTTATATTTCTATCCCTTTTCTTAAGCTTACAACAATTTATGGTCAAAGTCAAACTAGCTAATTTCCCCATAAAATGAATAACCCTGAAAATCTTCACTTTTTTAGTGGATCATGTTTTTTTATTTACATAAATTAATAAGCAGCCATTTAATAGATAGAGCCAAGTATTTAGTGAGCTAGCTAACTTTCCTCTTAAGGGAATCAAATCATTATTAATCATGTTTATGGTCCCTAGCTTTGCCACACGAGGAAAGTTAATCATCATCAAAATCCAACAACCCCAAGTTGCAATTCTTTTAGTTTTTCGATCATATTTATTTTATATTAGTGGTCCAAAATTAAAGGAATCGGATCAAATCTAAGGCAGCATTTATTTACTGTACTTCACTGTTATTTGGGCAGATTTTAGGGGAACTTCTTCAAATTTTTGTTTCATGCTGCAAAGGTTTGTTTTTGTCAATTTGGCTTTGTATAGATGCTAGAGATTCTATACTTATAAACCCACGGAATAACGTCCCTTCTAGGGAGATGGCTTGGATGTAGATTACATTAACCAAAGGGTTCACATAAGTTTCATTGTGCAATAAAGCAGTTGAATATTGGCATATTATAAGCCTGTGTCGCTTTAGTACAGGGCTAAAATTATTGGACGATGATATAAGTGATTAGAATTCAAAATTCACCGACATCAAATACTTTATCGGTCAAAATTATTATTAGTATATTATAATATTAAATTAAATTGATAATCCGTTTTTCATAAATCCACATATGTAAGATATAGTATATTCAAAATGCAAGGTATAGCAAGAGCTATGGAATGAGTGTTCTAATTTAAAATGAAAACAATTGACAAATTGGCCAAATTTAGTGTTGCCATGGATAGGAGAAAGACCTACTTTCCCCCAAAGGCTACCAAACGCCCATTCTTCTGAATGAGTGTATGAAAAGAGAGACTAAGAAGCACATCTTCAGTTGCTTAGATATGGGACACTCAGACGATATTTTTTTAATCACTTCACTTAAAAATAACAAAAGACCAATAAAAAATATTAAAAAATAAAAAAAGGGAGGCGGGACATATTTTAGGCGGGTAAACTTGTCCCGCCTCCTTTTTTTTTTTTTTTCCTCTCTGGTTTATTCACATATTTTTCTTTATCACTCTATTATTCTTTTTCCCTATAGTGGGAAGCTCAGCTCAGGCTCTCAAGCTTACTCTCATCTATTTTGAAAGAAAAAAAATATTTTTTTAACATTCTATCCCGTGTGCTTTGCTCTGAAGAGTTATTATCATCTCTATCTAAGCAAATTCAATGAAATACAAATCTTATAAAGGAATACAAATCTTAATAGAGATGAAATCTTTAGTGCATTCTCTAAATCTGGAGAACAAATATTGGTGTTCTTTTGTAGCGTATTATTATCGAAATATATTTATCGTATAATTTATTATTATTTTCCTTTATTTTCAATGTTTTTAATATGATACCAATTTATTTAGGGATATACCAATCGATAGGTAAAAAACATTTTATCATATATGGATTTTGGTCCACCTTCAAACAAATCGGTACCCATTACCGATTATGTTTTTTTTCGTTTACTGTAACGAGAAAGATTTCATGAATTTTAACCCACCTCAATATTATTTAGTATAAGATCACCGTTTTTTAAAATAAATTTATCATTTCTGATCTAGGATCTAGGATTTAAATGGTTCTAGTTACGTTGAAAAAATGGTGGAAAAAAGTGGGAGGGTACGTTAACACTTTCCCTTTCGAAACTAACTACTGATTATTAACCTTTTTCTTTATCGGTAGAAATTTGGTTCTAACAATTTTCAAACTCAAATCACACTATCATCACCCAATAAATTTAAGATTGTTGACATTTTTTACTCGCGAGTGACCAATACTGTTAATAATTCCTACTTCTATATTTGAACAAGACAAACATGCCACCTGATAAATTGGTTATAATAATGAAAAGCAGTAAGGGTATAACCGTCCAAGAGAGATGAAAACAAAACTTTCAAACACATAAAATCCTCATCACACTGTTATCCTTTTCCTTCTCATGAATACAATCCTAACAAACAATAAACCCCACACTTTCTCTTCATACCTCCTCCTCCTCCTCCTCCTCCTCCTCAATCTTGATAATCATTTCTCCTTATACTTCTCTGTACCTTAAACTTTTCTCTCTACTAGTACATTTCAAGTAGTTATATATAAAGCATCAAAAAAATTCATTATTGATGGGCTCAAATGATCAAACACCACCGTATGGTCTTACTAGTGAAGAATTCCAAGAGCTCGAATCACATATACACACGTTTCATAAATCCGGCGATGCCGGTCATACGTGCACATCGTTAATAACACAACATATCGAAGCTCCGGTTAGTGCCGTATGGCCAGTTATTAGGAGTTTTGAGAATCCTCAGAGATACAAACACTTTATTAAGAGTTGCAAATTGACTAGAGGTGATGGAAGGAGTGTAGGAAGTATACGCGAAGTTACTGTTATATCAGGTCTTCCGGCATCGACAAGTACCGAAAGGTTAGAGATATTAGATGATGAAAAACATATCTTGAGTTTTAGAGTTGTTGGTGGCGAACATAGGTTAAACAATTATCGATCAGTCACGTCGGTGAAAGAGTTTGTTACAAATGAAGGTAAGCCATATACTGTTGTATTGGAGTCTTATATTGTTGACATACCGGAAGGTAACACCGGAGAAGATACAATAATGTTCGCCGATACTGTTGTGAAGTTGAATCTTCAAAAGCTTGCGGCTGTGGCAATGACTTGTCCTTCCAATTAAAAAGTTAATCATGAGATTCTTGAGAAAGATGATAGTGACGCTGACAGTGATGCTAATCAGCAGCTAATGGTACTTGTTGGACTTTATTTTCTTTTTTTTTTTCTTTTTTTCTTTTTCGGGGTGGGGCCGTGGGGGTTTTATTTTGTTTTATTATTGGCTATTGTATGTTTCAAAGAGGTAAAAGCAGCAGCAACTTGGTGGTTTAATATTGTTTTTATCTTTAATTTTAAATGAAGGGTGACTTTTCTTTAGAATTTTAGAGTTTTAATTTTTAGTTATCATGGGTTGTCAACAACCTATATTTAAGTTGTCTCTGGAGATGATGATATCTAGCTAGATTTAGTTTTCAGTTTTAATATTAGCTTCACTTCTGTTGGTAAATGATATAAAATGTTGCATTAGGCTTGGGCCGTATGGCCAAGTTGAAGGTTGGTCTTGGTCACATGGTGAAATCAAAGCACTAGGTATGGACCGTATGGTCACTTCTTATGCTCGTTCTATTTGGACTGAGGTGAAAATTTCGTTTTCCCTCACGACGTATTGCAAAGTACTGATCTACGACGGTTTAACCAAAATTTTATCATGGCCTTCTAAGGATTTATTATTCTTGGATAAAAGATTTAGATTGATGTTATATTATTGGGAAGAAAATGAAAGTATATAGCAGATTCGCGTGTTGTGTGTGCATTTTAAAAGATTGTTCCTCAGCTGGCTCAAAGTTGGCACTAGTAGTACTATACATGTTGCCGTGTTGGAAAAAAATCAAGCAACACCTGAATTTGACTTTATCCTTGCAGCTCTGTTTTGGATTGTCTATTAAGGCAGGAATCGAATGATATTTAAAAATAGATAAAATCAAGTTTTTCCTCGTTACTTTGATTAATGGGAAAATTAGGAATATGTTCCGGTTTCGATAGTTCAATTGGAAATCTGTACCGAAACGGAAAATATTAAGGGATTTGTCCTAGCCATCTAAAAACTCAGTTAAATGGTCAATAACTCACATGTACGGTTCTACACGTGGAATCAAAAGACTGTAAATCCCTTCTCTCTTTATATGAACTACCTAACCTAGTTGACGCATCTACTTCTCTTTCTCTGTCTCTCTTCTTCCTACTGTAAAAAATAGTAAACAACCTCTCTCTAAAACCTCCTCATGATAGTTTGATTACGATCAGTTATTTTCAAGTATTGTTTAAGCAACTATAAACATAATTCTTATTTTTTGTGACAAATTCTATTTGTGTTGATTTATAGCATGCAATTTATGATGATTTCTCATCAGATCGATGAATGGGTATTCATTAATTTTGTAGAATTTTAGTTTTATGAGTTTGATTTGATTAATTTAAATTTTTAGGGTTTCAGGTTAAATTAGGGTTCCATCATCATTAGGGATTATTGCAATAACGTTTCAAAGTCCAAAGAAGAATTGATTCTCACAGAAGATGAAATAATCATGTCTAAGTTATTGTCAGTTGAAGATGCACAAGAAGATTTAAGTTTGCTGCTGGTTAATAACATGAAGATGAACAAAAGGTTGAAGATGGTTTGTTAAGGGTAGATATGTAAACTTAGATGAGAATTTGACCAGTCAATGACCAATATTGACAATTTAACTGAGTTTTTGGATGTTTGGGACAAATCCCTTAATATTTTACGTTTCGGGACAAATTCCCAATTGAACTACTGAAAACGGGATATATTCCCAATTTTCCCTTGATTAATTCCCTTATTTATTAGGGGAAAAAAATTGATTAATTTTACTTAGAGCAAATCTTATGTTTTTTTTCTAATTTTACATAATGGCAATATTATCATTGTATTCTTTTTTAGAATTTCCTTGGGTATAAAACAGTTATGTAGTTGTAGAGTCTAGTTTGTAGTTGGCATATAACACTAGATATAACTAGTAGGTGAAGAATATTGGAATTGACGTGTTCACGCATCAAGAAAGTACCTATAAATTTTATTGGCGATTAAATTGGTAATGTGGGTGTGAGGTGTTTATTTTTAATATGTTTTTCGGAATTTATGATGGATCTTATTTTGTAGATCGTCTCAAGACCTTTTACAATGTAGATGAATTTTACGAATTTCCAATTTATTTTTATATTCAAAATATATGGATTTTTTTGTGTAAAATTCCGTCCATTACTGTTCAATGGTGAACTTTATTTTTTTTTATTTCTTTTTTTGCTAAACAACCCAGTTCTCATTCATTCATAAAAATTCGATTGTTGATAACAAGTGGGACAAGAACAATACGAGTACCTTTTTTGTGTATTCAAAAGAGAAAGAAGTAATGTTCTTTTTTTGGAAAAATATCCAACCATTTTGATAGAAATTCTTCTTCTTGAAGATGTGCTCCCATGAAAGGGAGTCCCAAACTTTGAAGACGACGTCGTACACGTAGATCTTAATGTTCTTGAAGAGATAAAATTTCCTGGCGAGAGTTGAACTTCATTAACCCATCGAAATCAAGCTAAAAACTATGAATGAACACCATGAAAGTGCAAGAAAAAGTGTAGAAACGCTCAAAAAAGCACTTAAACGGTAAAAACAAGTCAAAAACCGGTGAGAATCAAAGTAAAAAACTAACCTTAAATCTTAAACTAGAACTAAAGTAAGGTAAAAAAAGTAAAGCAAACTAAAAACTAAACTAAGTATTTGGTTTTTCTTGGTCTGTGGGTATCTGCCCAATTTGCTCTATTTTTTTCTTCTAAGCATTTGGTTTTTCTCCATTTTCCTTGCAATCCATTGTCTAACCCCCAAAAAGGAGAAAAGAACCTAGCTAGAAGTGTACAAATACTTGAGTAATGTGTGCACTTACCGTTTAAAAAAACTTTTGAGTTTTGGACCAAGACTTCATGGATGTTGGATATGCAGTATAGTTGTTAGGAAGAAAACTCTGGTGGGAGTCGATTTAGTCATCAAAACGAGTTCATCTGTGTTGCTCATTGCAATGATCCACAAATTTAAGTTAGTGTTTTCAGTTTTTTCTATGATGCTAGATTGACAGACGGATTTTTCCGAGGTTAATCCGGAATGAAAAAAAATGATAATGGTTAGGCCCACTTTACATATTACCTATCCCGATGACATAGGCTGTCTTGACCATCGTTAAATTCCCTTGACCAGTCCATCAGCATTGTTTTGCTATGCAAATGTTAGGACCCGATAACTTTACCGGCATACTACGCATTACACACGGCATATGCAAAATAAAACTTTTCATACCATTAGCCATTGACCATTTTATTGGACAGGTATCTATTCTTTTTCTTTTAGTTTTGTGAAAACTTCTGATATTTAGATTGTTGTCGACTCAAAGTGTGATCTTCTTCATGCCTTGAATTGAATTCACTTTAGAAAAAAAAAAATGTTGAAAGAGAAAGGGGTCATAACTCATGGGTGGACTTCTCAAGGTTTCATGTTCCAACTTTTATGAGCCGAAAGTTGATAAAAGAGGTGTGCATATAGGGATGTACCACCACGTACTTTGTTGTTACCTTCAAACAACGGGAAACAACACAAACCTTAATTAGGAAACATGTGAGTAGCATTATTAGATAACATGTGATCCCTATTTTTGGAAACATGTTTTATTTCCAACAATTTTCAAATAATATAAAACAATAACCTGTTAAATTAAATTTTAGAAACAAAAGTGCTGTTTATTTATTTCCTATGCAAAAATTATTAAAAAAAAAAAAAAACTGTTACACACTTCTCACTTGCATAGATATCGTCCTAATGCTGTTCTCCTAAATGTGTATGCACTCTAAAACAGTTGTTTTCTACAAAAAAAAAAAAAAAAATAGCGTCGGGTATAGAAAAACTGAGGAGAAAACCCAACACACATAGAGTGGGCCCCTACTAATCCTAGGTGAAAAGATGGCCCATTCATGTGAGAGTTGGTCTTTTTGCTCGATTTTCTTAACGTTTGTATATAATTGCTGTTTCTTCTATGGACGTAAAAACCTACATAAGACCGTAAAATTTAAATGTTGCTGAATTGAATTAGGTTAAAAAATCTAGCGGTGAATTAATAGAAAAGTATTAAATATAAGATAAAAAAGTGGATTTGAATTTACATTGTAGAAACTAGAACGGTGAGCACGTATGATGCGCGTGTGAAGAAAAAAAATAACGGATAAAATCACAGTTTGTTTTAATTAAATTATATTACGTCCTTGTACTCATTTTGAAATAAGACCAAAAGAGGAATAACATATTATAGGGGTAAAATTGAAATAACAGATTTCGAAGGTGTTTTAGTGGAAAAACGGATAAAAGAATGAAAAGGTAAATCGTAAGGAATATGAAAGACCAAAATCGTACAAGGCTATTTTAAACCAAGTAAATGGCTATTCAAGCCTTGCTTAGGTCACAGAAAAGAAAAAGAAAAAAAGGTTGGTCTTGGGAGGGAAGTAGAGAAGGATGAGATCAGAGCTTGGTAAGTTCTAGTTAGAGAACTCTGATCTATGTGGTAGAGTTCAAGTAGAGAAGATGAAGTGGTTTAGGATAGCCTGATGAGCTTTCCTAAACTTGTTATCTCTGACCCGTGTGTTGTTTTTTGAAAAAAAAGTCTTATATTTAAAGTGTTTGAACTCTTGATCTCGTAGGAAGTGGAAAAGATGGAGAGATAATGAAGTGGGGAACGTGGTTGAGAATATGTTCATTATTGCTGGCATAACTCTTGAAACTGTAACTCCTATTATAGCTGGGAGAATTCTCGTAAGTGTAATGCTCATTATTCTCTCCTCTAGTAACGTTCCATTAAATTTCTTCTTATCATGGGTGTTTAGTTACAACTCACAGGATATAGACCGCTAGGCTAATGCCCCGATGAGTATCCCCTTGTGACATGCTTGATGTCTCGTACATATTTGATGGTTGAGTCATATGAATGACTCTTTCGAATAATCTAAACTACTAGTATAAGTGTAGTAGAGTTTAGTCAGTCTAAGCTTGGAAGTGCGCAAGCTTGAAAACGATAATACTTAGACATGGCACAAACTCGGAAGTGACAAACCTAAATGTATACAGGCTTCGGAATGGAATAAGTTTGGAAGAGTCCATAGCCAAGATTATACAAAAGTTCTCAAGGACTGAGCATAGGATTGGCGTCATGCTCTCGAGGACTGAGCTAGGTTAGCATGTGCTTGTAGGGAATAGCATTGTGTCCCTGATAATTGAGCAAGGAATGGTCTTCGGGTACCAAGGCTTGATGATCGAACAAAGAATGGTCCTTGAGTACCAAGGCTTGGTACGATAGAACAAAGAAGGGTGAACAAGGCTTGGTGTATTCGAACAAGGAATGATCGAAAAGAGCATGGTCCTCAAGGACCAATGCTTGGCGTGATTGAACAAGGCTTGGTAGACCAAGGTTTGGTCTGCTCAAACAATGCATGATCGAACAGAGCATGGTCCTCTAGGACCAACGCTTGGCGTGATCAAACAAGGCTTGGTGATGCAAGGCATAGTGGACTAAGGCATGGTGATGCAAGGCATGATGGACCAAGGCTTGGTGATGTAAGGCATGGTGGTCGTGACTGAACAAGGCATGATCCATGGGACTATGGCTTCGTAATCTGAGCAATGCATAGTCCCTGAGGACTGTGGCTTTCTGTTCTTGAGCACTGAACAAGGTGGGTCCCCAAGATATTTATGTTATATATTACTGACACAGGACATGAATAAATTTGCAAATTCAATATTTCTGATACGGGACAAATAAATTTACATTTTTCTCCTTTATTAAAATTCCACCATCTACATTAAGCCCCATGCTTAGTACGGAACAATAATGTTTCGCAGTAAGCATAGATGGTGACAATATACATCTAATATTTGTTTGAATTTAGTAAGTACCTTGTTTGTATCAGGTGGTGTCTTCTCACTCAAGCTCGAGCTCATAGAAGTTTTAGTGTAGAAACACTGGAAACTTTCACCTTGTAGCAATGGCGAGTGATAAATATGGATTCCAGTGTTGAGCAATATGGTAATGACCGAGCAGTGGCTAGCATTAGCAAGGCAGACAGTCAGTCAGTCCCAACAAGCTAAAGTCCATGCTCATTAATATGGCAAGTTTCTTTTTTTTTTTAAATCTTGTGCACGATACAAAAGGTCTTGGATTCCTCTTTTATAACATTTTTTCTAGTTTCATCCTTGTACTAGCAGCAAGGAGTAACACCTCCTCTTCCATCGTCGTGAAGCATTGACAACACAGGGTCAACAGTCTCCAACCTCGGCTAGCAGTGACGCCCCGGTAGGTATTATATATTTTTTAGTTTTTTTTATTTACTTGAGTTATTGTTCATGTATTTTTATTTATTTTGTTTTTTTACGTAAAAGCATCATTGCTCACCTCTTACTCAACTCTTCTTTGCTCTTCTTCGTTGTAGTATCAGATATTCATAGGAGCCTCCATCATTGTTGCAACTTAAATCAGCTACTCAGTGATCACCATTGATAGTATTTCAGCAGCATCAATTGAAAAAGAGGTAAACTAGGGTTTTTGTTTCTATTCCTATCTTTTCTATATATATGTATATAAGAATTGTTGGTATTGCCTTCAACATTTATGTTCTTGATGCAAAATAAAATCTTGGGTTACTGTAGATGACTAGTGAGTGTGCGGATGATAGTGACGCATCTTCCAATAATGAAAAGGGGGAAAATCTGCAACTCCTAATTATTTTCCCCCTGTTCATGGCAAGTTCTTCGATGGAATTGTTAGAGGGTGTGTCATTATATATAGGTATATTTTCATCCCAAACTTCAAAAAATCTATCGTAACTCAGAGCATTAAACCAAAAGTTATAGCTAGGTTTTGCTTGCATATTGAAGAATATAGCGCTTCGTTTATCGAATTTAGGACACCTCATATTACCTTATCCGAATCGACATGGTGGGTAAAAGTTATCTTATGTATTCCTTCTGTTAAGAAGATCTTAGACGATCTTGAAATAATTCATGTCGTGAGAGCCTCTGCGATATTGCATATGGACAAGGATACGAGAATTTTGGTAGCATTTGTTTCTCGATGGTGTACAATAACTCACACAACTATCTTTTCAAGGGGAGTATTAACCATAACCCTGGAAGACGTGGCTAGTCTGTTGTACCTCCCTGTTACAGGGGAAATCCCCTTAGAGCTGTCTGAAACGGAAAAGCAAACAAATTTGCGTCTGACATACAATATGAAAGAGTTAGATAAGTATGGAGGAAGGTCAAAAACTAATTATTCGATCTGGATTATTTATTATTGGAAAGGAACTGGTATCTTCGAAGGTCATGTCTTTGACGATCCTTTATGTGTAGTTGCATTCTTTACATTCTGGTTGTTTAGGGGTTTATTTAACGATTATCACGGTGGTAAACTAAAGCCATCAGTTATCCCTCTCGTTATATTACTCCCCCGAAGTAACAAACTTACCATCAATATTTTATTCCTTGGTTCTTTATATTCCACTTAGACTACTTAGCCCACAACTTAGATACTTCAATAGCTTTATGAGAGTTGAGTGTTTTATTCATACTGGCTTTCTACAATCATAGTTATTGATGTGTATCATAGGTGCACAAATTAATTTACTCATCTTATACTTTACTAATAAATAATATAACAACAAATAAGATTCATTCCCACAAAGAGCAAGGAGTTTTAATTGTCAAAAGTGTCACACAGGGGGGTTTGTTTTGTAAAAATTAACTAAGTAAACAAAGAAATGTATAATTGTTGAATTGAAATCAATGAGGAGAGAGTTATAATCAAGGAATCTTTCTTCGTTACCAAGCAATCATTCAATTAGTATACTCATATATACTTCATTCCTCACAAATTATTACCAAATGTAAGATACCAGCTAGAGCAGTGTTATCCCCAAAAATCGATCGTTGGGACCCTTGTATATACCAGTTGAGTCGATATTAGTATTAGGATTAAGACCAGTTGGAGCGTATCTCAATCCATTAGGATTCATCCTGCCACTGACCTTCAGAAAGATATGGGAAACACCGTTCACCTTAGTGAACTGCGCAAACTTTATTTTGCCTATATCCAACTTCTAAATTTTTTCATGTGATTGAACTTTGATAGATTCTGAGTAACGTGGTTGAACGACTATCTAAGTAGAGATTTGTTTTTTTATATATAAATTTAGTATGCTGAGTGCAAACTCATGTACATCAATTGGACTCATATAGGGTTATGATTCCCATAGCCGAAGAATTTAGTATGCCAACTAAATAGCTTGTGTAGTGTTTACCCTCAATCGTTCACGAGTAGCTAGGGTTTGGAGTAAAGGTTTTGTGGGTATACCTCTTTTAAACCCTCACGAGACAAAACCCGTCCACTAGGGCCACCTAGGAGTTTAAAGGCTTATTACATATGCTAAATGTAGTCGCGATTCCTGCGAAAGTGAGTTAGGAATTTATTTTATTTTTAGAGTAGATTTGCTCGAGGACTAGCAAAGTAATAAGTTTGGGGGTATTTGATAGACACATTTTTGTGTCTAAATTGCTCCCAATTATGTATGTTGTTAATGCTCAATTGTATACTTATTTTAGTTTTCTATGTATTTGTAGGTGTTTTTGAGAAATAAACATTTGTGGAAAAATTGGCTCGAAAAGTGATAAAGGCGCCCGAGAAATTGCTAAAGGCACCCCAACTATGGATAAGGGCACCACAGTGATGAAGGAACCTACATTTTGGATTAGGGCACCCTCTTCTTTATTTCAAAAATCCGAAATTGGCGGGAAAAGATTTTTACGCGTGAAAGTAATTCTGAGTGAAATTGGGGAAGAGATTTAGTCGGATTTTCTCTACTATTTGGATTAGGATTGGCCTGTGTTGATGAAACGGGATCGGTAATGTATTTATATTCGGAAACAAAGAAGATTTCATTGATTATCGACAAAACAGGGAGTATGAGAGTATTGCAGGTTTTTTTTACTTTCTGATGTTATTTATGAGAATTACATGGAGGATTAGGGAGGATATCTTCTGTGTGGATTATATTATATCTTTGGAGAATCTTTGATGATTTGGGAGACACGTACAAAGAAGAAGAAAAAGATATTTCCGTAACGTGGAGGCCGGAAAAGAGAATTCTTCTCTGTTTCGGATCAACACGAATTCTAAGTTGTTTTGGATTATTTCTTTGGGTCCTTATAGGTTAATAAGGGTTTATTAATCTTATATAAAGCAAAGAGAAAGAACAAAATCGCATCGGGAGTTGGGAGAAAAAAATTCAGAGAAAAAAAATTTCCCGCTGGTGAAGAAGAAGAAGGAGTACAGACAACACCTAAAGACAATAGCTAGTTCTATCATTCTTTTATATTTTACTGCGTCCAGGAGCCGTACTTTATTCTCTGTTTTAATTCTCTTTTCAGCAACACAGAAAACAGTCTCAGCAACACTTATATTCGTAGTTGTTTTTTGTGTTACTTTTGTTTTTCTCTTCTTTTAAGCACTTTGAGTTATAAACATGCATTTTGAGAGAGTGTTTGACATGAAGAGCTAGACCCCATTGCTGAGGCGACATAGGAAGCCATTTTTCCAATAATAAAGTGGTATATTTTTATCTTATTAATTTTACAATTCGTTTATGATTATTTGCTTTGAATTAAATTTGTAAAAATGATTTTTATCAATTAGTTGTGTTTTCTTTTGATGGTTCATGCTTAGTTTAGAGCTATTGATGTCTCATACTTTTGATTTACAACTATTATTTAGAAAATCTAACTTTGGCAATATTTATAATCAATTGAATGTATGAGTTGTAAAATAATTGTTAATGCTAAATCACTTGAAAAATTGGCTAATGGTGGAATCCTTAGTCTCAGTTCTTTCCATAATATGAAATCAATTCTACTTTAATTTTCTTTATTTTAGTATCAAAAATTAGGTTTAAAAATCAAATCTTTACAAGTCTGAGTATCAAATCTTTTACCACTATTTCTAAAACACATCATATAACCCCTCCATAAACACCGATTATAAATTAAGCCTAAAAAAAGAGAGTTTTTTGTATAAACTACCGCGTACAATCGGTGGATATAATCCTCCATAAGCCTCGATTGTAAAAGGATCAAAACAAAGTTTTTCTGTCTAAAATATCGTCCAGAATCGGTTGATATGAACCACTCCTTTCCACTGATTCTAGGAACATCTTTTTCTCCGACTGTTTTGGTCATAACTTCCTCATACGAACTCGGAATGACCCCATTTTTTTGCGTTGGCTTCGTCTTTCAATTCTCTACTAGATGGTGATAAGAAATTCTGGATTTGAAAGAGTTGAACTTGGTATGTGACCCTTGTTCACTTGTAGAACTTGACTTCCTTGTTTATTTCATGTTGCAATGAACTCCTTTCTTCTTCTTTGGCCCTAGACACTTGAATACTTGGAGTAATTCACTTTTTAGCTATTTTGTAGTCATTTTCACTCTGATTGGGATGATTCACCTAATAGAAACACATAAAAGAAAACAAAAGTAATAACAATTAATATGCAAGAATTATATAAAATATTAGTATGGATTTGACACTAAAATCATGTAAATTATGCACTTATCGAATTCCCCTACACTTATCTTTTGCTAGTCCTCGAGAAAACTACTACCTAAACTAACCTAACTCACTTTCAGATGAATAACGGTTGCACTTAGCATGTGCAACAAGCATTTAAACCCCTAGGTGTCCCTAGCGGACGAGTCATAGTCCCGTGAGGATTTACAAGAGGTATACTCATAAAACCTACTTCAACTTCCATATATTTCAAAGTCGTAAGCATCCAAAGAGCTATGAGAACATAAAGTTTCTGCACATTAATAAGAAGAAGTTAAAAATACCAAAAAACATTATTCTTATGCTTAATTGTTGAGAAAGATGGTGTACTATGTTAAACCAATGTCATATAAAATAATTTAGCCTCGAGTGCAATCGATAAGCATTTCGCCCCGACATCTGCCTTACCGGTCGGTCACTCATAAGACGATCGAAATGGGTCTCATATGTGTGTGTAAGCAGGAATAAAGAGAGAACATTTACACACGCTGAATGGTGACGCTAATTATTTTATTTTATTTTATTTTTAGTTTTAATTTTCTTTTCTGATGATCTCTAAGAAAGGAAATCAAATCATATGCGAGGATGGAATGCTCATTCACCTTCTCCGATCTACATTCAACACCACTCTCCAGTGTCCAATAGAAACAACTCCGTCTTCGTCTTCAGCTTCAATTCTTGATGATAAACTCTCGAACTTCATAGAATTTTGAAAACTTTTATTCCCTTTTTCTAAAATTAGTTGTTGTTTTTGAAACTTCTTTATAGATTTTTTCTTCTCTACGGCCTTGATTATTTATTTATTTTATTTTTATTTTATTTATTTTTCTATTTTATTTTATTATCGCAGGAAAAAGATTGTAACTCTTGATTCTACATAACTTTGGTGTTGTCTTTGTAGCACAAACTTCAGAAACTTATATCTTTTTGCTTTTCTTTGTCTTTTCACCGAATATATAATTTCTACTCTTCTTTTGTTGCTTGTAAACCTTAAATGTCTTGAACTTCTTAATAAATTGGTATTGCTCCGCTTGCTGATGATGCTAATATATTTCTGTGGTCACTACTTCGAGAGAGTGGTACATCCTGTAATATAGAGTACAAGATGAGGTTAGTTCACAATTTTGATATCGCCCTCATGATTAGTGGAATTAGCACCCAAGATATCACAAAGTGATGAAGGGGTGCGAGGTTGAGTAGCTCATCATTCTACCCGGAGTCTGCGTAGATGAAACATTCTAAATGGAAAATAAATGTTGAAGGTTTGGATCCCCATTCTTATTTTTTATGGGTAATCTCTACTAATGAAAGATTAACTCTCTAATATTGCATTCCTTCTACGCTAGTTCACCATCGACATAGTTAAGTTCATCACGGTACCTCTCTCAATGGCTAAGAAACCCGAATATCGTTATCTAAGAATTTTATATTCAGTTATTCAGTAAGAATTTTGTATGTAAATGATGTGATTTTGTATAGTGGTAAAAAGAGGTTCGATTCTCGAACTTGTGAAGGTAATGATTTTAGAAAATATTAAACTTAATCTAAACTAATAAAAATCAGGAAATTAAACTAGAGAATA
>JAJJMC010023232.1:1344492-1384333 GCA_023531435.1 Papaver californicum
ATGGATCCCATCTATCTTGTGTATCAATTTGAGAGCAAAATAACCAATTTTAACCATGAATCAATGTTCACAGTTGAGTACAGACATTTTCCGATCGATTCCGTGACTGGGTTGACCGATTTGACTCGGGTTTGACCCGATTTTGACCGAGTTGACTCGAGGGTACCCCTTATCCATTCTAGGGTGCCAAATAACACTTGTCCTTGGGTTCCTTTATCACTTTTTGAGCCAATTTTTCCACAAATCTTTATTTTTCAAATGTACCTACAAAAGCATAAAAACACGTAATATTTACAAAATCGAATACTAACTTAATAGAAACTAAGGTGCAATCTAGACACTAAAATGTGTCTATCAGTAAACTTAGCTAAAAGTATACTACGTGACTCTAAAATCTCTAAAGTTGGAGGTTTCATGCAAAAATATGTATAAAAATTGGAAAATTTACATATGAAAGTGAAAAATCTAACTAAATACTAAAAACTCTATATGTTAAATACTCCCCCACACTTAAACTTTACATTGTCCTCAATGTAAATGGACTCTTCCAATGTAAAGTCTAAGATGGAAAATCAAATAATGATATGAAAAACTAAACAAATAAAGATAAAAATACAAGTTCAATGGGTTGCCTCTCATGTTGCGCTTACTTTAACGTCCTCAACCTGACTTAGCACTCGCTCATATTATTCCTCCAGAGAGAGCAAATCCTGAAGTCCAATTACATCTACGTTCTCCATATGAAAGTTTTCGTAATATGGCTTCAATCTATGGTCGTTGAATTTGAAAATTTTCCCCTTTGTGAGACTAGTAACCTCAAACGCACGATAAGTCAAAATATTAGTAACAAAAAGTGGTCCAATCCATCGAGACCTTAACTTACCGAGAAATAGTTTAAGACGAGAATTAAATAGAAGAACTTTTTGTCTCACAAAAAAATTCTTTCGAGAAATCATCTTGTAATGGAAAAATTTAGTCTTCTCTTAAGTATCATTACGTATCTCCTCTAAATCATTAAATTTTAGTTTCCTTTGTTTCCCCGCTTTATCATACTCCACGTTGCACATCTTTACCGCCCATAAAACCTTATGTTCAAGTTCAACCGGGAGATGACAAGCTTTGCCATAAACCAATCGATATGGAGACATACCAATTGGTATCTTGTATGCAATTTTATGCACCCATAATACATCATTGAGCATCAATCTCCAATCTTTCTATGTGGTATTAACGGTTTTCTCAAGAATGGACTTAATCTCACGATTTGAAATTTCAGCTTTCCCACTAGTTTTTGGATGATAAGGTGTACCAATCTTGTGTATAACATTGTACTTCTTGAGCAAAACATAGTAGGATTTCTAAAAGTGTGATCCACCTTCATTGATAACTACTCTCGTTGTACCATGTCTAAAGAAAATATTTTCTTTCATAAACTCACAAACAACTTGAGAATCATTAGTTTGGGTGGTTTTAGCTTCCACCCATTTTGACACATAATCCACAAGAAGAAGTATATTAAATTTTCCAAATGAATTAACAAAAGGGCCCATAAAATCAATTCACCACACATCGAATATTTCAACAGCAAGAATCAGTGTGGGTGGCATTTGATTTCGAGTACCTAGATTGCCCGTCTGTTGACATCTATCACAAGATTTGCAAAAAGCATATACATCCTCAAATAGGGTGGGTCAATAAAATCCATTCTCAAGGACTTTGAGAATGGTGCGTTTAGAAACAAAATTCCCACCACAAGCATAAGAATGACAAAAAGTAAGAATTGATTGAATTCAGAGTCAAGTACGCACTTGCGGATAATATGATTAGGATAGTGTTTCCACAAGTTGGGCTCGTCCCACACATGCTGCTTGGCTATCTTCTTAAGCTACATATTTTAAAAATTGGACATCATACTAGGTATTTTTCTACTAACCCAGTAGTTCACTATATCAGCGTACCAAGATGTTGAATCTTCTATTGAAAAAAAGTTGTTCGTCTGGGAAACGATCTTGTAGGAGAAGTTCTTCTTCATAAGTAACAAGTCTACTAAGATGATCTACAACAATATTTTGAACATCTTCCTTGTCTCTAATTTTAATATCAAATTCTTGCAACAACATAATCCACTGTATAAGTCTTGTCTTAGCTTCCTTCTTCTTTAATAGGTAGCGAAGTGATGCATGATCAGAATATATAAACACCTTTATACCCACCAAATAAGCTCTAAATTTTTCTAATGTTATACTATATCCAAAAACTTCTTTTTAGTAGTAGAATAGTTGACTTGTGCCTCATTAAGGGTCTTAGACGCATAATATATAATTGGTGACCATTTGTCTACTTTCTGACCCAACACAGCTCTAACAACATAACACTTGCATCACACGTCAACTCGAACGACAAGCTCCAATCAGGTGACTTAATAATCGGTGCAGTAGTCAACAATTCCTTCAATCTGTCAAAGGCATCCTTACACCCCTGGATGAAGTTAGAATTAAGCTCTTTTTGCAATAATTTGCACATAGGAATGATTTTGGAGAAAATTTTGATAAACCTTCTATAAAACCCTGCATGACTAAGAAACGGTCAATCTCCCACCGAATTGGGGCATGGAAAATTCTAATCAAGTCTATATTTGCTTTGTCCACCTATAATCCCCGAGAGGATACAATATGACCAAACACTATTCCATGGTTTACCATAAAGTGACATTTCTCCCAATTTAGAAAAATATTAGTATATATGCATCTTATAAGCACAAGTTCAATATTTTCTAAGCAAATATCAAATGAATTACCATAAACACTAAAATCATCCATAAATACCTCAACAATGCATTTCACATAATCAGAAAATATACCCACCATACATCTCTAAATCGTGGCAGGCGCATGGCAGAGATTGAACGACATAAGTCTATGTGCAAAAGTACCAAAGGGACAAGTAAAACTAGTATTCTCCTGATCCTCCGGTGCAATCACAATCTGATTGTAGCCCGACTAGCCGTCCAGAAAGCAATAATGTGAATGTCCTGATAATCTCTCTAACATATGATCGATGAAAGGCAAATGAAAGTGATCCTTCCGGGTAGCATAATTAAGCTTTTTGTAGTTTATGCATAATCTACATCTTATTTGAACTCGTGTAGGAACAAGTTCGTCATCTTGATTTATGACAATAGTAACGCCAGATTTCTTAGGTACCACATGTATCGGACTAACCTACTTACTGTCATAAATTGGGTAAATCACCCCCACACTTAGCAATTTGAAGATTTATTTCTTCACGACCTCCATCATAGGGGGGTTAAGCTTACACTGAGCATCACGTACTGACTTGGCGCTATTTTCCATCATGGATCTATGCATGCACATGGATGGCCCAATTCCTAAGATATCAATAATCGTCTAACCAATGGCCGTTTTATAGCTCATTCGGAACCCTAATCAAGCTTTCTTCCTGTGTTGATATGAGATTCTTTGCAATAATGACTCGAAGCTCTTCCCTATCACCCAAGGAAGCATACTTTAAGTGATAAGGTAAAGGCTTTAGTTCCAATTTAGGTTCCTGTACAACAGAAGGTAAAGGAACTTCATCAGTTACAAGTAAAAAAGTAAATAAAATATTACCCGTTTGAGCTTCTTATATGCCGTTAAGGCACCATATATCTCCACCAACTCTTTTGCAATATCAACGTCCATGTTAGGCATCCCATGGGAGTCTAACTCAATGTTATTTCATATCGTAACTCCTAATTCATCTTCGTTGTTCAAATCTAGCATCTGTTGTGCTAACGAACCAATAACATCAATAGAGAAAATGGAGTGAACATCGCTTGGATAACATATAGCTTCAAATATGTTGAAGTGTATGATCTCTTTGTCGAATTCCATAGTGAATATGTTATTATCAGCATCAAACTTCGTCTTTGCAGTCTTCATAAACGGTCTCCCAAGAAGTAACGAAGTAGATGAACAATGTTCTCCATTCTACATATCCACAACATAGAAATCAACCAAAAATTAACTCATTCACTTGAACTAACATGTTTTCCACGAGTCCCTTAGGATAAATATTGGACTTGTTTGCTAATTTAATAACAATCCATGTATCTTTTAATGGTATAAAATTTAAAGAATCATAAATATCGGATGATATAACACTGATGGATGCTCCCGAATCAAGCAAAGCTCGCTCAAATCTCTTGTTACCAATAGTAATTGGTACCGTAAAACTCCCAGGATCACTGCACTTTACAGACATCTTCTTTAACAACATAGATGAAGCATTTTCACCCACATGCATAATCTCGTTAGCAATCGACTTATCCTTTTTATACACAATTCCTTCAGAAACTTAGCATACTTGGGTACTGTTCTGATGGGATCAATGATGGGATGTTGATTTTTCACCTTTTTGAAGATATCCATAATCTTTTTGTCTTGAGATTCTTTCTTGGACTTGGCAAATCGACTAGAAAAAGGTGGTGGAGTAGTAAAAATAGGAATCGTGTCCTTAGGTTGGTCGGTTATAAGTGGTTTTTCCTTTGGAATGGTTTCTTCCTTGTCTTGTTCTATCTCTTCACTAACCTGCTTCTGTTGACTTGAATCTGCAACTTATCTTCCACTTCTGAGATTCACTGCATTGATATGGATTCACAATAGTATGTAATGGAAGTTTTCCAGTTGCTCGTGCTTCTAACTTACCTATGGAAGTGTCTAATTGACCCATCCGTATTTGGGAAGCTTTCCAACAACTATTTGTACCTCTCGCAGTATTCATAAAAAGACTCCCAGTGATCTGTAGAATGCCGCCAATCTCATTACGAACATATATGTGTCCTTAGAAGCAGGAAAATACTTCTCTAGAAATAGTTTTTTTCATCTCCGTCCATGTTTTAACTCTCCCTGTAGGAAGGTAATACAACGATTCTTCTGCAAAGCCTGTCAATGAAAATGTAAAACTTTATAGCATAGTCGTTTCACTTTCTTCGGTTCTATGCCTAATACTTGTCATTGTGTTCTGAAGCTGCTGAAAGATGTCGATTTGGTTTTTCACCTGCATATCCATTGAACTCAGGTAGATGATGAATTAGATTCTACTTCAACTCTACTAGTGCAGTTATGTTGATGCACATTGGTTGTGAATCTAAGCATGGAAATGTCAACTCTCGCAACTTCTTCTCCGGAGGTGGAGGAGCACCCATCTCATCTAAATTTGGATCTTGTAGAGTTTTTCCCCTTCGTGTAGTAGTACCACACTATTAGTAATCAGCACGATAACTAGGAGCCAGATATTAGATACCCGAAAGAAAAAATCTAGAAAACAAGTTAAAAACTAAAAATAAACCTAAAAACAAATAACATTTAAAACCGATTGCTCCCTGGCAGCGACACCAAAATATGATGCGTGTTATAGGTGCACAAATTAATTTAATTATATCTATTAATAAATTACTCCCTCCGTCCCACTAATCGATGACCTATTCATTTTTAAATTTTGTCCCATTAATTGGTGACCTATATCATTAAACAAATGTATATTTCTAAGACTACCCTTTTAATTGATTATTGTTAGTATAAGAAATATATATATAATATGATAACTATGTTTATATTCGTTATATAGGTGTTTTAAAATGCTTTTCAATGGTATAAAGTTTACGAATATCTGTGGTATAGTTTGAGAGATATATCATTTCTAAATTTTACTAATTATTATCCATAAGGGTATAATTGGAAGAAAAAAAATACATCAAAATACTCCTCTCTCCTTATTGCCTTAAGAATTGTGTAATCTTGAACTAGGTCATCTATTAGTGGGACGAAGGGAGTATATAGCAACAAATAAGATTCGTTCCAACGAAAGAAAGGAGTTTTACTTGTCGAAAGTTTCACAAAGGGGGGCTTGTTTGTAGAAATTAACTAAGTAAACAAAGCAATATAAATTGTTGAGTAGAAATCAATAAGGAGAGAGTTATGATCAAGGAATCCTTCTTCGTTACTAAGCAATCATTGAATTAGCATACTCATCTATTCTTCATTCCTCACAAATTATTACCAACTGTAGGATAACATCTAGAGCGATGCTATCCCCAAAAGTCCTTTGGTCACTGGTTACCGAAGCGCTCGAATAACATATTTGATTCGTCTAAATCACCTACAAGTTGCGCACTATAAGTGTAATTTGGTCAAATGCTTTATATTTTATAACTTTGTAGGTTGATTCTAGTAGTTAGACTCTTAGTGACAGGTCCACTTTCTAGTGTTATTTCTATACGCAATTGCTCCACAGAATCCCTTTGCAAGGTCTCGTGTTTTTAACTTGTGTAAGAGTTACTCAATAATTACAGATATCCTAACTCCTTACTAGTAATAAATCAAGAACCCGATTTAGTTGGCTACCTAGAACAATCAATTAATCAATCATAAATATTCCTCATAGTAGAAACAAATAATAATCATATGAAGACCTCAAAATACATCCATATATTAAATCAAATCATGTTCAAAACTTAGAATTCATCCTCAATAAATTAAGTGTTTAGTTACTCATGGATGTAGAAGCACCCATGTTAAACATAAGAGTAAAGATAACTCATTACGATGATGAAATCACATCGAAAACCTAGCATTTTCTCCTTGTACGTGTAGTTGATCTCCTCCAAGAATTTCAAAGTTGTATAAAAGGTGTCTTCTTATGGTTATGCAAGTCCTCTTATATAGTTCTCACCAAATCTAGGTGTTAGAGTCTTTATGGGACCATTTGACCTTAATTTAGAAGACAAAAACGTATCTTAGAAGTGGCCCCCGTCGTGTCACAATCGGCCAATACAAACCCCCCCACCCCACCCCACCCCACCCCACCCTCTCTCCCCCATGCCACCACCCTAAACATCGATTGTAAAGCCTCAAAAAACAAGAGTTTTCTGTATAAAGTATCACCTACAATTGGTGGATACAATCCTCCATAAGCGCCAATTGGAAAATGCTCAAAAACATAGTTTTTCTGTCTAAGCTATCGTCCAGAATCGGCTGATATGAACCACCCGCATCCACCGATTCTGGGCACATCTTTTTCACCGATCGTTTTGCTCATAACTTCCTCATACGAACTCAGAATTACCTTATTCCTTTGTGTTGACTTCGATGATAAGAAATTTTGGATTTAAAAGAGTTGAACTTGGTATCTGAACCTTCTTCACTTGTAGAACTTTATTTCCTTGTTCATTTCATGTTGCAATAAACTCTTTTCTTCTTCTTTGACTCTAGACACTTGAATACTTGGAATAATTCACTTTTTAGTTCTTTGGTAGACATTTTCATTCTGATTGGGATGATTCACCTAATAGAAACACATAAAAGAAAACAAAAGGAATAACAAGTAATATGCAAGAGTTATGACAAATATTAGTATGGATTTGACACTAAGATTATGTAAATTATGCACTTATCAACTATGGGAGCATTTCCCCGAGTATGCTCCTCGGTCTAAAGTTGTATATTTATCCCCGATTGAGTATTCAAGAATACGTTGGTGGAACAAAAAGAAATTGTTCTATGTAAGACTTGTCGACTTGATATATAATAAGGGTAAGGTAAGGTTTCATCCTCGGGATTTGAAACTTGATCATATAACTCTGATGGTTACTTCTGCTTCTGTTTCTCTCAGGAAGATCGAGATAAGAATTCAAGACTAAAGCTGATCTCCAAAGCAAGGCGAAAGTTTATTATTGAGATAGAAAAAGTAACAACCTCTCAATCTTATTTGTGTTTTTATAGTACGTGGTTTTGTATAATAGTTGAATGCCGAGTTCTTAATTGTAGGTGGAGCACTCCGTACGTTCTCGAACTAATAAATCTGTCATGGTTATTGGAAGTCCCCGACCCATAAATGATATGCCGTGTAGATACTCCTTACAATGTTGCAAATATTCTACTTGCTCAATTTGGAGAGCCAAATTATTTCGGCAGAACGACGACAATATTAACGGATATCGACACCAACGTACACAAATCATGTATTCTTGGAGTTAAAAAAGTAATTATACCAAAGGTGAGGCAACCAAATAGTACCGAAGGTGATAATAGTACCCAAGTTTCAACGGGTACTCTTGTTATGGATGAAGAGATTCAAGGTGGTGGATATGAAATTTCTGAATCTGAAGAGAAATCCGTTGAAGATTGTACTCTTGTTCTGAAAGAAGAAACTCTTCCTTCTCTTCCTAATCTCTCTCGATTCTAAGTAAGCTTTTTCCTTTTACTTTTAGACTTATAACCATGTATGAATGGGCTTGACAAAGGTCAAATAAATGGAAATATGCCCGAAGAAACATGAATTATCCTTAATTCTGTCGTCAGAAAATTTCATATATAAGACCTTTTAGAAAAAATTATATAGAGTCTTCATACGACATCCGTTTTCGATGTTAACCCTAATTCAGAATTGCAAAAGGACTAGCTATCTTAGGAAATAAATTCAGGGTTAGAGCTCGTTTGGACAGTCAAACAGAACAAACAGTAAACGTCCAGGAATATTTGAGACAAAATTCTGACAGTTTTTAGCTTGTATTTCGTCTATAATCCGTGGCATATCTCCTAGACCGTTACTCAGAATAAGAATCCATTTAAATATATTGTAGTAGACGCATAGACGGTCGTTTTGTTATATAATTAACCTATTAGTTATTCACCATTTATCCACAGTTTTTGAAACCGTACAACATGATGTAAAATGTTGCTGACGCGGCTATCATGAAGATATCTTGTGATAGTATTAAATCATATATTGCCACCAAAACTACTTCATAATGAAATTTTACATTATTTATGAGTATAATTCTGAAACTTATGGTTCATATGTTAATTTCTATTCTGACCCATGAAATTACTATTTTTAGGAGAAAAACAGGATGGAGCAGAGAGACAATCTTGATGTTGAGAAAAAAAAGTTTGTTGTAGTTCGGGATTTTGATACCGATATTTCTCAAATCTAGCATGGTGAACATGTTATCTCTTGATGCTATTGTTGAAAGTGATATCCCGGATAATTCCAGTATTATGGGTAACGAAGTGGCAGAGATTGCACCAATTGATTACCTAAATGCTGGGGCTGCCTTTGAATTACGATGTGGTAGGCTTCTTTCTGGATACCAACTCATTAGAGGCTCTGCTATTTCTTCTACTTATGTTGTTATGGGAGAAATTCGTTCACTTGGATACAGGCGGTTCTGGGCACCATCGTGCTTTGGAGCAAATTGTCACTAATTTACTGCTAATGATAAAAGAGATGGCTGATCTCCTATAAGGAACATTGTTGATGCCGCAATTGAAGAATGGGAAGAGGCTTTGAAAGAATCAGAAGAGTCCGGACTCAATGTTGCATGGGTTCGCCACTGTTTTGAAGCTATCAAGAAGCATATATTTGAGACAAACTTAATCTGTAATTGGGACTCTGTAGTTAGACAGTGGTGGGAAGTAGAGAAACTTGCGCTGAACCTCTAACATACAACCGAAGATCTTGTAGTATGGAGAAAACATACTATGAGAGAACTGATCTTCAATAATTTCTTTTGATTCTGAACATCTATATATTCCGTGAGACAAAAGTTTCATCTTCTTTTTATTTTGTCTAAGTAGGTAGTGATGAATGATTTGTGAAAGATTTATTTATTTTTTTGAAATGATATATTTTTTCTTAGATTAATAAAACCAGAATCCTAATGACTTAATGCAAAGTATTGCAAGCATTTTGGAGGAATGAAACTACAAATAAAGAAATAAATCCCATACCGCTTAAACGTTGAACGCTTTAAGACACTTTCCCTGTATCGCTGCACTCACATGTTTACCAAATTGTAATAGACACCAAAAATATCCTTTGCAATTATATAAGGTCCTTCACAGTCATGGCTTGTTGTGATGCATCGACTGCGCTTGAATGCTTTCAGAAATAGATCTCCAACTAGAAAGACGTTATGCCTTACTATCTTGGCTTTGAAAATATTTTGTTCACATGACCTTTTTTTAAATTTATTATTAATGTTCCCCTTGGGGTATATGGTGACATTTCCTTGAAACCCTGGAGATGTATGGATAATCTCGTAAAGCTATAGGGAGATAATAACAATATTCTTTGCCATGATTTGACATTACTAGAGCGATGGACATCCTGGTATTCTCTTTTCTCTGACCAAACGTAGAGTCTACCCATTTAATGATATTGTATGGGAGTGGTTATCCACTAATAATGCTTAATTAAAGAAGAATTGATTTTCTTAGAAAAATCAAGTCCCTAATCATAATGAGAGTGTGAGACACTCAGAGATAGAGAGGTAAGATAAGTGAGTTTTACTTGAGCATGGTACCTCTTAGTTTTTGATATCATATTTTCTCTAGGCTTGATATTACTCAAAGTACATGAGAGGGCCTTCCATAATAACGCAATCTTGGTGAGATATAGGGTTGCCTTCTTGAGGCGGATGCATTGATGGCGGTGTCTGGTGGGAAAATACCTTCTTGTTGTATAGTCATGCGTGTCCCAAGATCCTATAATCTGGATCTTCCATAATAATGTAGAACATGGTGATCACGTAAGCCGAACCCATCTTTACTTCGAGAGTGATGTAACCATAAGCATATCTGGATTTTCCTTCAGGACCTTTGATTGCGATTGGAACATAAGTGGTTTCATGACGAGTAATCCCCACAACCTTGAGTGTAATGATAGGGATGACATTGACAATCATACCAACATCAATCAATGTCATCTTGAATTCAGTATAATTTAAAGAAACCGTTGTGAGAAGTCCCCAACCGTACTTCTCTTTACTTTTTGCAGTTGTTTCTTATATGGCAGATTTCGAACATGTCATGACTTTCCTTGGAAAATGCAAGAGTTTATTAGCCATGATGTGGTTGAGTGCGATGAAGATGTCTTTGTGTTACGTCTGTGAGAAGTAAAGGATCTCACACAAATATTCCATCACGTCTGACTGACAGGTTCTCCTGAGATAATAAATCTTATAACAGGGAGAGGGTTTTTGTGTACTCATCTAGTCCCCAAGTGTAGTTCTTCTTTCAAACCGATATATTGACTCGTAGGGTGACTGACGAATCTATGAAAGATATAATATTTTAGGGTCCGTTATTTCCTGTTCACTAGGCATGCGACGAATGGGCGGTAATATGATGATACTCTCTTGTATCCATGCTTTGAGTAGTTCGATTACCTCTTATATATAAATAGGGAAGTCTATGATTGTTTGTAATTCCTGGATTGTTGTTGACGTAGAGCAAGAGATGGAATTGGCGCATGGGCTGTCTGTGCTTCATTCGCTCTCCTAGGCGCACGAGTTGTTGGTGTTGCGGCTGGGGAAGGCACTGGCACCATACGTTTCTGTTGTGCTTCTGTCGGTGGAGCTTTCCTCTAGCTACCTTCACTGACTGTGTTCTCAGATGAATGAAGATTATATGGCCTATTAGCGAGTCGTCATCTACTGCAAGTCTCGCCGACCTCCTCATTTTTATTTTCCCAATAGGTTTCACCGTTTCTTCTCTGGTGTTTGGTGGAGCTCCAACCCGGTGAAAAAAATATATTATAACAACCAAATTTAATTTTGCAAATACATTAGTGGCAAGAGGGTATTTAGGTAACAAGTTAACATCGTTTTTTTAAATTGAATAAAACGATGAAAACATGACATTCTTGTCAATGTGGTGTAACAATATGACCTTCTTGTAATACCGAATTAGTGAGTATGACCTTTTGTAAAATACCAAATTTATTTATATGTATATCATAATTTGACGATACTATCCTTTTGAGTAAATATCCTAGATGTTCCCCCGATGAGACTATATCATCACAACATGACTAGCAACCATTCATAGATATTAGAGGAAATTAAAAAATCATCACTTATTTTTCGGGATCCTTTAAGAAACGGTGAAACCTATTATTACCAAAAGATAAATAATTATTTAGAAATCCCGACAGGAGCAAAGTCAGGATTAAAGGTAAAGGTGGAAAAAAAATCTGCTAAGTAGGTGATAAAGTACTAGTTAAAAGCCTAATTAAAAGGATTTTATGCAAAATTTCATATAAATAACCTTTAAAACATAATTGGCACGTGTGACAGTTGCACCCACATGTCATAAGCTGCCTTCGTCCTTGATACCCGACTGATAGGCCATAGTCAATTTTACATGACGGGCAGTAAACCTGGTAATGCATCTCATTTTAGACCCAGAACTAAACCGGAACCCAAACCCAATCAACTGTTATGGGTAATTGGGTAGCCATTGGTGATACCGCTGGGTTTAAATCTGACGCATTTGAGTCGGCCAAATAGTACCCAATCATGGCTTTGCTTTCAGCCTAGGACCTACAAATTAATGTATGGACTCCATCTGACATCATCTACATAGATAGAGTAATCATGGATGTCTAAAGTTCCCCCAAAACTCACCTCCATAATACCAAAGGGGTAACAGCCACAGGCACAGAGGTTAGGGTTCTCATTGTAGGACCATCATACACAGCAAAGAGACTAGCTAGGAGCCTAGGTTTTGCTCTAGGCTTCCCTTTTGTGGCAAACTCATTCCATCTCCTTCACAGCTTTAATCCAAAAGCTTCAACATTTCATTACCCAATAAATATTTTCAAAGATTTTTCTCTTCCCTCCTTGGGTTTTGCTTACCTCATCTTTATCTCTATCTCTATCTCTATCTCTATCTCTATCTCTAAACTTAAGCACTGTTCACAGTACAACTCAGAGAGTCTTTTATCTCTAAAGGTACTACTGCTACTGTTTACTCTAAGGCCTCTCTAGATTTTTACTTAAGTTCTTAGATTTTTGGTTCCAAAATTACTACAAGACTTGAGAGAGAAAAAGTAAGGAAAATGCTCTGCCCATGAACAGGAGTTTGAGCAGAGAGTCTAGAAAGAGAGAGAGTGAGATTGATAATTTTAGTAGCTTGTGATGATTGCAGAGAAATGAAAGAACCCAAACAAGTTTCAGAAAGAAAGATGGGGCCTTGCTCATATCAAAAGGCTGCAAAAGAAATGAGTGGCACTGCGCCATTAAGAGAAGTAATGCTTCTTTCTTCTTTCCTTCCTTTCTCTTCTTATTTTTACTCTTTTGTTGTTTTTGAGTGTGTGGTTGCAGCTTCTTCTTTCTCACTGTTATCTTAATTGCAATGGGTCCTATTATATCTCACTGAAAATGGCTTTTTTTTTGACTCTTCCCCTTTCATTATTATTAGACCTGGGGTTCTCTTGTTATCGAGCTTCTCTTGTCTTCTTTTGAGGACCCATTTGTGGGGGTTTTTGATCTTAAATATTTAGTGGGTTTTTGTTCCAAAAACAAAATCTATTGGAAAATCAATTTGATCTTTGATGGGGTCTGAAAAAATCTGAACTTTTAATGGGGTTTGATTTATAGGTGAGAATAAACATTATATAATGTATACACATCGGACATATGGTTATTGTTGGGGGGAGTTTGTTTATGATTTCTGTGAGGTTTCTTGAAACTTATGTAAAGTGAAATCAAACTTCTAATCAATCAAAGTGAATTGAAAGGAGAAAAAGAAAAAGAAAATTTACTGTTTGGAAGGAGGTTGTAAAATTTGATTCTCTACTGAATCTTTTACTTTCTTCTCTTGTTTTTTGAATTTTTGTAGGAACCCCACTGTGTTATTGTACATAAATTTCTTTCTTACAAAAGGGGTTTCTCTTTTACTTTCTTGATTAATTAGGGAAGATTTTGTATTTCTAGTTTGGGAGAAAGAGAGGAAACTATGAGTCCTTTTAGACATTGAGCTCCTTCATTGTTTTGGTTCTGATCAGGTGTTGAGGAAGAAGAAACTGTATCTTTGGTGGTGGTTCATTTTGCAGTTGGCTTTAGCTTATTCCCAGACTAAATGCAGGTTTGTTCTTGCACATTTTTTGGTTCTTGCATCCATATTTTCTCATAATATTTGCTTTGGACTATTTTGCTTGAAACTATCGATTAGAGTTGTTGTCTTCTCTTTTTTCTGAATTTGTTTTTTGATAAGAACAACAATTAGAGGTTACAATTTATTTTGCTAGTTAATAGCTTGAATTTTTCGATCTGCCATGACTTTGTTGGCAAATTGAATATGTTTGTGCCTTTGTGATAATTTGTTTAAAAGCTAGTTTTGGACTGTTGACTGTAGTCATTAGGGAAGCCAGGTTGGTCTGATGATTAAGATGTTGGTAGTTCACCCTATGTCATGAGTTGGATTCCTATAACTACAGCACTTTGCCTTGCTGATTAAAAAAAAGAAGACAATTAATTTAGGCTGTGAGAGCAGTTGTCGTTGAGGGCAAGCGCTGCACTACCTGAGTGACAAAGATTTTAAAGTTAGTTTATGCTTGTTTTGACTTAAGATCATTTGACTTGAGGTCTAATAGAGTCACCCTGCGGCTGCATGGTTGTTTATCGTTTCCTTTTTTGAGATCTAGTGTTTTAAAGTGGTACGTTGTACTGTAATTATTTTGAACAACATTGGAAAATAACACTTGTAAATTTACATATAATGTAGATTCTTATTTAGCATCTCAATTACATTTCAGGTACAGTTCACCTGACTGAATCCGGTATAGTCATAGGTGAATTTTCTGACTGACAAGTGAAGTAATTAGCAACAACTTGTTTTGTTGTGAGCTATATCAGTGGTTTATAACAAGCATACTAGCCAAACTGCACCACTAAGTATGGAGAGGAGCATGTTCAATCCTTATCTCAGTGATCAAATTCCTATGGCTATTGCTGGGATGTCAAATATGTTCACAGGTTCTCTGATTCAGCCGGATGCCTTAGATCTTAACACCCAGAGCCAGTTCACAGTTAGGTATCCTTTTCTGTCGACATTGCATGGAGAATCCATCAATGTTCTTCAAGTAACAGAGCATGGTGGGATTACTGATACAGAAGCGTTGAGTTCTGCAAATGTGCCACTGGGTAATCAGGAAGATATCTTTGTTGGTGGAACAAGTTTATCAGCTACTTCAGTTGCCAACCTTCTAGCTTCAAAATCTGGTCTGCATGAAAACCTCAACCAATATCAGATAGATGAAAATCTGAATGGATATCAGGTAGATGACTTGAGAACAGTTTTATCTAACAATTGTTGCGACACTTCAAATTCGTCCTTTGCAAACTCCATGAACTGTGGATATGGGGTGCAAAGAGATATAGAATTCTTTCCATCTACAAAAGATGCTGAAATGAACTGCCAACTCGGCACCCGATGGGACTTCAATGAATTACTGGGTCCTCAAGAATTTGCAGAAAAATCTTCTTTAACAATGGCAAGTAGTCTATACGGCTTGAACGTCCCCAGTAATGAGTTGTCTTTAACTCTATCCACGCAACAACCTTCTATTGCTAACGTGCAAAATGTTCCAGATCAATGCTCAGAAATCGGTTCTTCAGGAATGACACATGATACAATTCGTGAAATTAGGGTCGGGTCCAAGCAAAAAGCTTCTAACAGTAAGGGTCTTACTATGGGTTTCAGTTCATATCGTTCGGTTCAGCTGTCTGATATATTATCCGGCTCAAAATATTTCCATGTAGTACAGCAAATACTTCATGAGATTGCACATTATTCAATTGGAAATCTAGATACTGGCACTGTGATTGATCCAAAATTTTCTCTTTCGGGTTGCACTGTTGATTGGAGAATTTCGAGTAATAGGTCTGATCAGTTTTCTTATTCAGCTGGGGAAATTAGACCTGGGATTCAAATTGATTCTAATTCGCAGAAACAGAATAGCGAAGACATCAAAGCTCATCTTTTGTCACTGCTGCAAATGGTATGTTCACACCAGATGCTATTTAACTTGGATTGATTTCTGGCATAATCATTACCCGTTCGGGTAACTTTTGTTATTCGTTTGGAAATTACTTTTGTTTGTTTCATCACCTGTACTTAAATTCATTCTACAAATTGTGACTATGCTCTCCTCAATGTCAGGTTGATAGCAGATATAACCAGTGCTTAGATGAGATCCATACAGTTGTATCAGCATTCCATGCTGCAACTGAATTGGACCCGCAAATGCATGCTCGTTTCGCACTTCAATCAGTCTCTCTTTTATATAGAAACTTGAGGGGAAGAATTGCTAATCAGATCCTACGAGCTGGAGAGTGCCATAGTAGTGGCCGCCTTAGTGAAAAACATTCGCAAGAGTCTTCCTTCTTACAAAAGCAATGGGCTCTGCAACAGCAGTTAAAGAGAAAAGATCATCAGTCATGGAGACCTCAACGAGGGTTACCCGAAAGATCTGTCTCAGTTTTACGAGCTTGGCTGTTCCAAAACTTTCTCCATCCGTAAGATTCATATAATTGAACAATCTAGAAATGCATTTGTTATGACATGCTTTACTGCTTTTGGTCTTAGACATGGATCCCATAGATCCTGCAGATGGTTTTTGTTTTTACGACTCATGTTTCTCAACTTCATTAGGTGACAGTGGTGGTGTTCATGTTGAGCTAGCCTTAAGATCCTAGCTTGTGATATGTTAGGCTGACCGCCGTACAGTCCTCTAAAACCTCATTGGCTGTCTTCTGAACATAATTGCTTGTAATTTGGACCATAAGTTTTTTCACACTTTCTAGGCACTCAGTTTCAGAGCTTCTATACACTTGCTTCATAAGTACGGATGTATATGTTCAGGTATCCGAGGGACGCGGAGAAGCATTTACTTGCAATCAGAAGTGGACTAACTAGGAACCAGGTGTGTACTTCTCCCCATACTTTTAATGAAATTTCCGTACAAGTGTGGTGTTTCATTTTCACATTCTCATACCATTCGAGGAAAAAACAAGATTCTTGCACTGATTTAGAACTTACAATCTGATGCTGTTTTTGTATCAGGTATCTAATTGGTTCATAAACGCACGTGTGCGCCTCTGGAAACCAATGATAGAAGAAATGTACACAGAGTTGAATGATAGAAACGGTCGCCAAAGTGAAGAAAGAATCAACATTGATCCTAGGAGCCACATAAGCAACATTGGTAACCAAATTTTCCAAATGAACTGAGTCTGTTAAATAAATGACTTCTACTAGTATGTAAATCTTGGTTCGTCTCTCTTCGAAATACATCCAAGATGGAAAGGTTCTTGATGGTATCACCAAACCGATCAGTCAATTTTTGGTTTGCGGTTGAGGTGATATCTTTTTTGGGGTAATGGATCTCATTTTATATCAGAATTTCAGCTAGTTAGATGTATTGTAAATGTCCATCCACCATCCTCTTTGTTGTTAATGTAGTCATTCAGATTGGGAGTTAAGATATTCCTTGTGTGTAGAGAGATAGGTTGTTTAAGTAACTGTAATATATTCAGTTGCCATTATGTTTGAACCGATGTTACTATAACATAAACGAGTAGATAGTATGTGCCTACTGCATTGCATCTTTATGGGAAAATAAAAATGCCCAACTGCAATATTGAATCACACATCCATAAAGCCCGTTGAGGTGGGTACTTGCAAGTTTCGACCATGCGCTGGATGGATATGTAGGTTGATAGTAGAGTTTCTTCTGCATCTGGACCAGTATTCAGTGACAAGTCTAGAGGAGGAATTAGTTTCCATGAGTTCAGAATGTTCATCATATTCAACTACATTTCCTGGAAACAATAAGCAATACCATGAGTTGAGACTCAAACATGAGTTCTGAATGTAATAAGTCAGTGAGTGCCAATAATTCATTTTGAAAGTGAGACACCAACTTTTTCAGATGTCGGTACTAAAACGATTTGAACGCCTAAAAGCCGCCACTGGTTAATGGCATTCACAATAATCTTGATTCAAAACTGAAACAAGGAATTTGTGACCCAACACATTCTTGAGAAAATGTTTGTGGCTCTTAAAATGAGTGCTCCCAGAAGTGTATAACCCTTGCCCAAGTCCTATGTATCTATATCAGATGGTTTGATGCACCCGTATCAGATGATTTGGTTTGTTTAACCATGTGAATGGATAAATGGGTCTTTACTTATTATTTAATTGTATCTTATGGAATTCTTAACAATAAAATCTCTCTCTATATATATATATTTGGTAAGGTTTTTAGATAGTATAATATATTTAGTGAGTTCTTTATATAATGAAAATTTGTTAAAATAATTATTAAATATGAAAGAAAAATATAAAATATTTATTTAGAGATATTGTTTTCGTCAAGCGATAAAGATCTAGTCGCTCGATAAAGAGTAAATCGCTCGACTAAGATATATCGTGCAGTGCAAATCTTTAAATTTAAACATTTAAAAGCCATTTTAATCATTTAAAAGGTGCATAGGGTTCATTTTAATTAAATTTGATCATTCGAGAGATGTATAGGAACCGGCCTTAGAGCAACTGCAGCGGACGACTATACCAAAGAGTAAAAATTAAATTTACTCTTTGGTTGCCCAAAATCAACCGCAACGGACGAGTATATATAGGAATGGGGCGAGTAAAACCACTGTTACAGAGAAAATTTTCTCCAAATCTTATATATACTCGCATGCTCTTCTAATTGGGCGTTAACAAAAGACGTTTCCTTATGAAAGCGTTTTGAAACACAGACGCAGTGGCTTAAAAGCGTTTGATGAGACGCTCACAAAAGAATGTGTATGAAGTAACGCTTCACTAGGAGAACGGTGACAGAAGAAACGCAAGCCAAATGAGCGTCTGGTTAAAACGTTCTACTGAAATAACGTCTGTATATCATACGTTCTATTAAAAAGACGTCGGATAACAGGCATTCTCTTAGGAGAGCGCCGGAGCACCAGAAGCTCTCTTAGGAGAGCGCACGCTTCTGTTGGTGGACGTTTCAATACTAAGCGCTATTATAAAGGGGCTTCTGGCATTCAGGCGTCTTTTAGGCACAACGTATATCACTAAACGTCCATTAGTGTGGACTTTAAACATACATTTGATTAAGGAAGCGCACGAGAATGCAAACGCTCATTTATAAGTGCGTCTGGTTCCAGAATATGAAACGCTCACCCAAATGTGCGTCCAACAACATACGTCCCACTAGAGAAACGTCCGTGTCACCTAACGTTCTTTTACAATAACGTTTTATAACAGACGTCTAATTAAAACGACGTGCGATCATATTTACTCACAAAACCGCTGTGTAAAAAATGAAAAACGAGCAAATCTTTTTACTCTTTGATATTTGGTATACTCACCGTTGCAGTTGCCCTTACCAACTAAAGATGGAGCAAATAAGAAACCCCCGGTAAATGACAATAAAACCCTCAATCTTCACTTCATTTGCATTTACACCGTCAAACAAAAACCCTAGATAAACCCCCCATTTTCCATTATCCACTTCCACTTCTTCTTCTTTACCCTTTTCTAGGGCTTAAAAACCATCATCACTCACTGCAACTTCAATTTCTTCTTCTTAACCTCCAAAAATGTCATCATTAATGGCGATGCAACGAGCTGGTAACACTATGATATCTTCAATTTCAAAGGTAAGAACTTCAATTCCTTCGTACTACAATCGAACCCTAAAAATTTCATCTTTTTCATCTCGAAATCTATCACTTAGTAGGAATTTTACAATTTCTGCAATCCCACACAATAACTATGATAGAACACCTAATAGCAATGATCCTAGAGGCTTCCAACGTGATGGAGGAGGAGCTGGAGCTTATCCTCCTCAACGTGGAAACCCTAACCCAAATCAGTGGAATTCTCAAAATCAACCTCAAAACCCTAATCAGTGGAATCCACAAAATCAAGGCTACCAAAGACCTCAAAATCCACCAAATCCTAATCCTAATCTGTGGAATTCACAAAATCAAGGATATCAAAGGCCTCAAAATTCACCTAGTCCTAATCCTAATCAGTGGAATGCTCAAACTCAAGGTTACCCAAAACCTCAAAACCCCAACTCTAATCAATGGAATCCAAGAAATCAAGGTTATCAAAAACCTGAGAACACGAACCCTAATCAATGGAATAATAATCAGGGTCAAAATTATAATCCACGTGGAAATGCGAATCCGAATCAATGGAATAATCAGGGTCAGAACTATCCTTCTCCTCCTCCTCCTCCTTCAAGGGGGGATACTAACCCGAATCTATGGGATAATCAGGGGCAGAATCAGAGACAAGTTACGGCCAATGAAGCCCCGCCTCCTACTGTGAATGTACCGCAAAATGTTGATTTAATTGGTTTATGTAAAGAGGGTAAGGTTAAAGAAGCTGTAGATTTTATAATTCAAGGTGTTGTTATTCCTGATGCGGAAGCCATATATTCGTTAGTGAATTTGTGTGGGAATCCAAAGTTTGTTGATGAAGCGAGAAAAATCCATGGTTATGTGATGAGGTCTCATTTTAAGGGTGATTATCAAATGGTTAATAAATGTATCGAGATGTTTGGGAAAGCTGGACTTATGAAGGATGCTCGTGCAGTGTTTGATAGATTGCCTGAGAAGAGTATGGATTCGTGGCATTTGATGATGTATGCGTATGCAACGAATAGTCTTGGAGATGACGGGTTGCAGTTATATGAGGAGATGAGGAAAGCAGGTGTACGGCCTGATCAAGAGACTTTTCTTGCAGTTCTTGCTTCTTGTGCTTCAGCTGAAGCAGTTGAAGAAGGTTTCATACATTTTGAATCAATGCAAACTGACTTTGGAATTACGCCTGAGATTGAACATTATTTGGGTCTCATAGATGTTTTAGGAAAATCAGGGCATGTTAATGAAGCAGAGGAGTTTATTCAGAACCTTCCATTTGAACCAACAGCTCAAATTTGGGAGGCTTTGATGAACTATGGTCAAATTCATGGGGATATTGATCTGGAAGATCGTGCTGAGGAATTGATGACTCTGCTCGACCCTTCCAAGGCTCCTAAAAACAAGTTGTCTACACCGCCACCAAAGAAACGCTCGATGCCGAATAACATGCTTGAAGGGAAGAACAGAGTCGGGGAATATCGATATGTTACTCCTTACAAAGCAGAGTTGGAAGAGAAGAAGGGTTTGAATGGACAGATGAAAGAGGCCGGATATGTGCCTGACACAAGATACGTTCTTCACGATATTGATCAAGAGGCTAAAGAACAGGCTTTGCTCTATCATAGTGAGAGGTTGGCAATAGCTTACGGTTTAATTAGCACTCCAGCTAGGCAACCTCTTAGGATCATTAAAAATCTTCGAATTTGTGGTGACTGTCATAATGCAATTAAAATCATGGCAAAGATTGTCGGGAGACAGCTTATTGTACGAGACAACAAGAGGTTTCATCATTTTGAGAATGGAAAGTGTTCTTGTGGAGATTACTGGTGACGAGTTTCATAATACTTTGAAGTTGCAGAGACTTTTGATGAAGGTACAGACCAGAAGTTTATTTCCTTGTATTTGACGTTTATTGCTCAGATGGAAGGGAACTACAAAGTAACTTTCATCTATGAACTTTGTGCTGTTAGTGTTCACTGTTTTAGATTGTATTTTGTGAAGCTCACGGAACATCTTATAAGGCATGCTTATAATTCTCACTACATTCATCTTATGGATAAATGAACTGAATCTTTGTGAGAAGAACTTGATACAAATTAGTGTAATTAGTTGCTTTTAATAGTACGAGTTTAAAAGATTTCTTTTATTTAGTCTCTATTGAGTTGTTGTTTTTGTTCGAAGAAACTTTTCTCATGTCAGTTATGGTTTTGCAGTATGTTCTTATGCTGTAGAATTGAGAAATTTCATGTGTTTGAAGTGTCGATGAGTTTTCCTGTCATCTCTGGCGACAACAGGGGCGAAACATGCGACAAACCCTAGCTCCCAATTTCACCAAATCCATCCAGGAATTTTACTCCTCCTCTTTCTGATTTCTTGCTTTCCAATTTCAACCTTCGTTGATGTTTTTATTCCTTAGGGTTTAATTTCCTTTGTTTTGATTCTAATCTGTTTGCATAAAATTGGTTCTTCGATTCTAGTCTTTGTGTGTACATATGATTTAAGTTCTTTACTTTGTGCTACTGTGTTTGTTTTCTCAGTATTACTTTCTGGTTTGAGCTTTGATGCTGTGTGAATTTCTTAAGTATGAAACTTATTTCTTGGAATGCTCAAGGCTGTAATAGCCCAAAGACCTACAGTCACCTGAATTTTCTCATGTTTAAGTATAAACCAGAAATTGTAATATTTAATAAATAAATACTAGTTCCCAAAAATTGATCTCTAGAAGACAGAACATAGAATCTAGAAGAAATTAAACATTAGTTACTCCGAGCAGGAAGAAAAATTCCAGTTACTGGTTTAGGAAGGAGACTCCAGCCAGTTAAGTTGTCGAGGAGTGGACTTCGACCAATTCGGTTGAATCCAAATGCAGTTTGAATGCCAACCCTGGTGCCATATATATTCTTAGCAGAATGCATAGCACCACCAGAAGAGTGATAATTTCCTGTTTCAAGTGAATAGTATAAAATCCCTTCACCATCCAACCATAATCTAGGGAAATATACTTCGTTCTCCATCTGACTATTCGGAGGAGCGATTGCTGAGACACATAGGATGTCGCTGATGAACAACATATGCTTTCCCAAACTTTCAACTTCAACCCATTTGAATACAGAGAAATCCATTCTAAAGACTCTAACCGATAATCCTAATTTTACTAGTAAGAGCTTTCTTCCGCATTCCACCAAGAAACTTGGATACGAGTCATTAAATAGTTTACAAGGTTCTTCCATAGAATCAGAATAAGGATCATCCTTAGTATTAAGATATCCAAAATCAGAATAAGGATCATCCTTAGTATTAAGATATCCAGAAGTTCCGTCATAACCTACAGAAAAGAAGAACCCTCTGAACAAAGTTGGAGTGTTATACAATGGCGTATACTTTTCAATATCATAATGTTCATAAGCATGCCAATCTTGTTCACCCCTTCTAATTAAGTAGATGGTGACAGAATTATATAAGCCAGTAACATCAATGCCGAAGACTATAAAGTCCGCAGTAGTCGGTAAAGATGAGAAAGAGATGTCGGAATTATAATGACACCCTGGATAATCCGGAAGTATGATGGTCTCTCTCGTGAAGGGATTGTAGAAGTATAATTCTTCCTCTCTGGACATCAGTAGCCAACCCTCTTTTTGAAAGCGGATTGTAGCACCTACTAGTAATTCCAAGAACTTCATGATGTACTTCTCGTTGGTATGCATCGGGTTTACCAAATTATATATGGCAGAGTTGGTATCTCTAGGGAACACCAGCCATGGAAATAAATATGCTGTTTCTAAAGTCTTAGCAGGGGAAAGGAATGCAAGCTTTACTACAGGCAACATCTCTCGATTTGCTTTACTGACCGAACGAAAATGTACGTAATCCAACGGATGAAGATAACTTGCTATCAACTTCACCATGTCCTCATTAAGGATACCCCAAGGTCTTTCTTCTTCTAAATGCGTTCGTTGTATTGGAAACAATTGAAGAAACTCAGGAAAAAACCACAAACAAATCTCAAACTACAGAGTTGCGTTCTCATTATGATGTTTTGTTTTTCACCCAGAATTGCGTTTTCATTATAGCTAATCGTCCTTGTTATCTTTACCCCTTCATCCTGTATGTAGTCTTTTTCTTCATCTTTAACCAACATATCTTCCTTCCCTCCCCATCCATAAGGCAACATGATCCAGTCTGACGAGAACCCTGATGTTGGCATCATTGGACCCGGCAAGGTAACAGACTCATCAGTGCTTTCTACGTCAAATTTGTATAACCCCTGATTTTCATAGATAGTGTAGTACAAGCAACCCCTAGCGAGTCCCAAACCGGCAGCTGAGCAGCAACAAGCTGTTTTATCTCCAGCAAAGAGAACATGATCACCGAGACTATTCACCACCTTCCACTCCACCAACGAGAAATCCAATCTGGTTATAAGTATTGAGGTTACAACCGTCTCGGATCCCCTTTCATTGCAATTCATGTCTATCTTGAAAAGTTCATCGTAACATTCCACAAAATATGTTAGCACCATAGGATAGTCCCTTGCTCCTTGAAATGAAAACAAAGTGCAAAAACTTACCTGGAACGGAATTATAGAAAGGGTCAAACTGTTATCATCATCATTAGCTCCAATTTGATGCTGCATTTCGATCTCTAAGTGGTTCTCGTTCATACCCATAGCATACAGCTTACCTTTAAAACATTGGAGGGACTTAAGTTCGCGCATGCTTATAATATCTCGCAACACCAATTGGGTTCTCCACTGTTTGTCTCCAGGTTTGCAAAATAAGAAGACATGCTCAATTAGTTCACATGCATCATTCTGTCGTAGAAAAAGAAATAGAACTATTGGATCCTTATCGTCGTCACCATCATCGCCGATAAGAACACGAGGAGGAGACGACAAAACACAATCAATCATTCTAAATTCATCAGGTTTATTCATCCAGTAGAGTAAACTTGGTAACTGAATTGTCTCTAGTGTTACTAGATTCCACAAAAAACAATCCCCATATATCCAATTCTGTACCGACTGGTTATTATCAACATCATCTACATTATCTTTCTCATGACATATAATAATTAACCAACCTTGATGAGAATGCTTCTGCCAAAAACTTTTCCTACTTAACTCAGGTATGCACATTCTATAACTTGTGTTATTGGGTTCAAAAATATTATAAAAAGCTTGATTTTCCTTACCTTCTCCATATGGAAAAACAAGCCAAGGTACTGCTGCCTTTGATGATCCTGAAGCTGCTGCCGTTTCCTCCATGACAGAGTAGTTCCTGATCTAGCAGAACCCTATTACTCCCAAGGAGACAACATAAGCGGCGTCCAACTCAATATGCCGGCAAGACTTGGGTATTTATAAAAGGACTTTAAAAAAAGTGTACCAAGATGCCTAAAAATATTTCCGGCGGCCAACCCTAATAATAATGGAAAAAAAAAACGATTTAGTCCAAAAACGGGTCCAAAAAGACAGATTAGTCCAGCCCGAGTTAACTAGGTACAAACTAGTCCATTATTTGAAAAGATGTAAAAACATTATTCTCGTTCGCACGGTTTTCATAATGCACACGTGTAGCAAATGAAACCAGTCTTGTAACTCACACATTCAACCGTGAGCTGCCACGTTATTTAATTAAGAAAATAACGGAAAAAAAAATCAAGAAAATCATTTACCGAGAAAAAACGAAAAAAAATCAGAGAAAAAAGAAAACAAAACCCTAACTCGACTGAATACCAAATCATCATCAGATAATCTTCATCATCGAAAGCCATTGATGAATACAGTAGCAGTAAGATCATGAAGCAACAACAGAAACCAGAATCATCGACACTTAAACCACAATCAGAAATTGTAAAGGGGAAAAAAGAGTTTCAAAGAGAACAAAAGAACCAAAAACCAGAAGATTCAACATCGATTGAAGTAGAAGAAAGTCCAAAATCACCTAAGCAGAAATCAAAACCTTCAAAGAGATAAAAACCTTCAAGGAGAATAGCAGATTCAACATCGATTGAAGTAGCAGGAAGTCCAAAATCATCACCAACAAAGAAGAAATCAAAAACTTCAAAGAGAACAACATATTTTGAACCTATTCAAGTAGCAAAAGGTAAGATAATCCGGTACTTTCATACACTAGCCTTTTTTTTTGTGTTTGCATGTTGATTTCCTCAGATATGTCGTATTAGTGTACAAATTTGTACACCGATGTGCTATTTCATGAAATATGTGCCTGTTTTTTTATGTTTGCAAATTGATTTCCTCAAATTTGTCATAGTAGTATACAAATTTATACACTTTTGTGCTATTTCATGAAATATGTGCCTTTTTTTGTGTGTTTGTAAGTTGATTTTCTCAGATTTGTCATAATAGTGTACATATTTATACACTTTTGTGCTATTCCAGGAGCATATAAGCATGTTTTGTGTTGGAAGTTGTTCTTATCAAATTACTATGGTTGTGTACATATTATTACACTTTTGTGCTATTTCAGGGGCATATAAGCATGTTCTGTGTGTTTGGAAGTGGTTCTTCTCAAATTATTGTGGTTGTGTATATATTATTATACCAAAATGCTATTTCAGGTGCATATATGCCTGTTCTGTGTAAGTTCTTCTTCTTAGATTTATGCAGGAGTGTACATAGTTGTCCACCAACATGATATTTCAGGGATGTATGGCCAGTCATGTGTGTATGCAGTTGTACACCTATATGATATGTCATTGATATATGGTCTGTTCTGTGTGGGCATGGATATTCGATTTGTTAGATTTATGCAGGAGTTTACATAGTTATACACCTATGTGATATCTCAAAGATATATTGATTGTTTTATGATTATGAGTATTATGTATTACACTTCCTGGTTCTTATTTCATTTATCCATTTCCGTAGATAACAAGAAACCTTATATATCAGGTTTCCATACAATCAGTGAATTTGTGAACAAAAACTTTGAGGATGATGAAAAAGAAAGAAAAACCCCAATAAAGTCTGGTTCACTGAGTTTCAACTAGACAAGCAAAAGGAAAGCCCATTTTGGCCTGTCTTAGATTTTTTTTTTATAAAAAGGGAGAAAAAGAAGAAACTCCCAAAAATGAGAAAAAGAGAGATCTGTGGTTTAAGAATCCAGAATCAATCTTGAAAATTGTGAGACAATACCGACATGATAATACTACAGAGCATTTTTTTGTTTTCAAAACTGGCAAGAAGAAAAAACATGTCGTAGTAAAGAGCATGCCTGAAGATTTGTTTCTGATTTTTGGGTTGGAGATGGTGGAATCAAAACCTGGAAAAGGAGAAGATGAAAAATCTCAATTTGAATTGACCTATGGTCCAGTGATTAAAAGATTACAACTGAGGGATGCAATTAAGTTTGGGAAATTAGACGTGGAACAAGAAATCCTACGCATAATGAGGGAAAAACAAAAGTGAGAAAGCATATTGAAAGAAATATAGAAGACTTGGTCATATTGTTTGGTTTGTACCTATGCATTACTGTGTTTTTTACCCAGGAAAATGGAAGCATGCTAAGCAAGAGTAAGTTTGAACACGACTTTGAATCACTGGACATAATGAAAAGAACTTGCTGGTCGTTTCATAGTCACAATTATATGATGGAGAGCATTAGAAAACATACCCATGCGCCATTGTCTGTTAATGGTTGTATGATATATCTGTTGGTAAGTTTACATGTCCACAAAATTGTACACCTGTATTAAAGTTACACCATTTTAAATAATTTTGTTCGTTGGGTTCTATTAAATTTCTAACTCTTTACTTATTTTTTAATGCAGTACTGGTTTGCTGAACACAACAGCAGCATGCCGAATAATAAAGAAGGTATGCCAAGGCTTGCTAGGTGGATAATTAGCGACATCAGTAATACAATCGAAAAAGAATTAAATGATGTGATGAAAAAGGTATCTCGATTAAATTTATTACAATAGTGATTTATGCTACATATCCACAATAATATACACCTTAAAAATAAGGTGTATAATAATATACACCTGGTGATAAATTTTGAATTTTGTCTTGTGTACAACAATATACACCTGTAACACAGGTGTAAAAGATTGTACACCTATGATTAATATTGATACTTTGGCATGTTTACAGATGGAACCAGAATGGGTAGAAGCTTACAATGATAAAGAGAAAGTCCTTTTGGATGAGTATCGAAGGAACAAGCAAGCCAATAACACAGAAACTCTGAAAGAAAGTCTGCGCAAATTTGATTTGCAGAGAGAGGAACTATATGAAGAGCTTACTGCATTACAGATTATATATCAAAAGCTTGTTACTTTTATTGAAGAGCAAAGATGAAAAGTTCACGAAGTTTCTCCAAATAGTTTGCCAATTGATGAGCTAAATATTTTATGTGTAGATACTTTGACAAAAATCTTTGCATTTATAAAAGAATTAGAGGATGAGGAAAAAGGGAGTGAGGAAGAAAATGATAACCAAGAAGAGCAGGAGGAAAAGAACGAAAAAGAAGAGGACAGGGAGAAGGGTGGCGAAGGTGATAATGAGGAGGACGAGGATGAGGATAAGGATGGGGATGACGGCAAGATTGGAAGTGAACATGCAAGTGAATCTGACAAGAATGAAGTTCAGTCTGAAGCTGCTGAAAAGCCGAGGTATGAAATCATTTTTATTAAATGTCTCGGTCATTTCTTTACACCTTTTCTATATGTGTACACAGATTACACCAGTTTGCTAACTCATACATGTGGACCTGAATGACAACAACAATGGGGGTGACGGAAAGACTGGAATTGAAGATAAGGATGGGGATGACGGCAAGACTAGAAGTGAACATGCAAGTGAATCTAACAAGAATGAAGTTCACTCTGCAGCTTCTGAAAATCCGAGGTATCGGTCATTGTTTTACATCTTTTCTATGTGTGTACACAAATGTATACCGGTTTGCTAACTCATACATGTGGACCTGAATGACAGCAACAATGTGGGTGACGGAAAGACTGGAATTAAAGATAAGCATGGGGATGACGGCAAGACTGGAAGTGAACATGCAAGTGAATCTGACAAGAATGAAGTTTATTCTGAAGCTTCTGAAAAGACGAGGTATGAAATCATTTTTATTAAATGTACCAATCATTTCTTTTTATCTTATGTATATGTGTACATAGATGTACACCTTTGTGATATCTATTGTATGTATGTACATACTTGTAAACCAAAATTTCTAACTCATATATACATAATTCATTTTTAACACATGTGTACAACAATGTACACCCTTACATTTTGTCAAAAAAATAAAATTTTTAGCACTCCCTAATCAAAGACGAATGAAATCTTGAAGATCAAGAAGAACAAATGCACCATGATAACCATGATGAGATGAAAACAACTGAAACTGTTGAAGACTATTTTGATGATGTTGTGCTAATTTCACCTGAAGCCATATTCCAACTTAATCCTGTTACCGGTTGGAGCAGAAATGCTTTTACTAACAAAGGGAGAAGATCCGGAGAAGGAATCTGAAATAACAAAACAAGAAATTGGTGACATTCTAGACAAACTTGTCTGAATCTGTGTTCGTCAATCTTGAAAAAGGTTGTTACAGAATGGAACCTCAACTAACGAAGCAAAATGTGGCAAACCTAATCTGCAAATATTGTCCGACCTGGTCATTGGGATTGAGCCAAGAGGAGCCTACAGAAGAGTCGTCTCAAACTTCATTATCTAATAAAAATTTCCAAGCAAGGATCATTGAAGAAGCATTGCAATTCATCCGAGAGAATCCTAGTGAATTCTTCAGCAGTCAAGAAGAAAAAGAAGATCAAACTGAAAAGAAACCAACAAAGAAAAGAGCAAATAAAATGTCAGAAGCAGAAACGTTGAAGACCCAAACGGCTGGCAAGTTGTCAAGAACACCACAAGGAAAGAGATTTTCAAAAATAAAGCCAAATCCTGACTTTACGGAAGGTAAAAATAGAGTATAGAAGATAAAATGCAAGGGGAAGATGATCGACGATGATTACTTTCCTGCACCAGTAAAGAGAAAGCAAGGTGAGTATCAACCTCATGCACCATTGCCCGATATTCGTCAATCCCCATTGTATATAAACATGCCTGCAGGAGAGGGCAAGAAAAGAATACAAAAGTTCTTTGACTATACACAAGTGGTGTAAGTTCACAGAACACTACCTTGCACTATTTATAAAATTGAATCTTATAAAAAGGTAGTGTGCACCACTATGTACACCATGTTAATATTTCCTTTATGATTCTGCAGCACTGTAGCTTGGAAAGTAACAAAATTAGACGAGCCTGACTTGAAGGAAGATATTCTTATTGTGGGGAAGAGTACTCGTAGAAGAGCGATTTTCAAAGATAATATGCATCATCCAAATGATCGGAAGTACTTGAGCTGTGAATACATGGGTCCTACTACATGTGTAAGTTTCTCAAAAAAATCCAATTCAGTTTACGTATATACTTTCAAATTGTGTACTTAGTTGTACACCTATTTTGATATGGCATGTTCTGTGGAAGTTGGATTTGTTAGATTTCTTTAGGTGTGTATATAGTTATACACCATATGATATATGGTTGATACATGGTCTATTCTGTGTTGGCACGGATGATTGTTAGATTTCTTTAGGTGTGTACATGGTTGTACACCTATTTCATACATCAAGGATATATGGTCTGTTTTTCGGGAATGGATGTTTGATATGTTAGATTTCTGTAGGAGTGTACATGTTTGTACACCAATGTGCTATCTCATGTATATATGGTCTGATTTGTGTACTTAATTGATTACAGTACTATGTAAAACATGATATGACAACAACCGTAAAAGAGCTTCTGGATGATATCGTAAGAGACATGCCGGTAAATATTGAAGTTCTAGTGGTCCCAATGAATCATTCTTCAAAGAGATTAATAATGGGAAAACACTGATCGTTGTTGATGTTTGATTTCGAAGCTCTTGAATGGAAGTGGTATAACTCCTTGCACTCAGAAAATGAAAAGACATATAAAACTGAAGCAAAGCAAATGGCAGATAGAGTGCAAGTGGAACTCAATAAGAAGAGAGCATTAATGGGACTTCCACCTATAGAAGAGCATGAAATGAACATCATTCAGTGCCCAACACAAGGGACCTACCCAGACTGCCTCATCTACACTTGTTACTTTCTGAAAAGATGTGTCAAGAAAAGGAAAAATATAGAAAGAGATGAGAAGAATTCCATGGACATTTGTCAGCAAATGAGATTAAAATGGTGGCCAAGATGCTGAAACCCGTCGGAGGTTATGCAAAAGTGTGGGATCTAGCAGACGAAGTCCTATACCAGGATTGGCGTGCGAGTAAAAGTACGAATGTATTAAAAAGGAAAAGGAGTTAGTGAGCAAGAAGAAAAGCACTTTCTGAATTGCTTCAAATGTTTTTAATTTTCAGACAACTTTTTAAAATTTTAGTTTAACTTTCTGTTTAAGACTTTCTTTGACCTGTTTTTTTAACATTTTTAAACAAGTATTATCACTACTAAAAACCTTGAATTAATCTTATTATTAGTTTGAATATTGATGTTTTGATTGTAGACTTGTGTCAGACTTGTAGCGTATATTGCAGGATAGAAAAAATGTTTAAGGTGTACATGATTGTGCACATGTACTGATAGGGTATAAATTGTTAAGTTGTACATGATTGTCAACATGTAATGACAGGGGTAAAAATTAAAGTATGAATTCTAATTATGCACACGTACTGACATGATATTAATAGTGCTTCTTGTTAATCAACAACTTCTCTTCGTTTTATCAAAAATATTAAGGTGTACATCATTGTGCACATGTACTGACAGGTTATTAAAAACATTCACTATTCTATTCTTCAACATGGTGGAACGGTGGAATGTGACATAGTGGTGCCTGTACAAGTAAAGTCCAAACTAGATGCTTAAAATAAATAACATAGTATAATTATAAAAAAAGAAAGGTGTACATAATGGTACACATGTACTTACAAGTTAGAAAAATATAGAGTACAACAAGGTGTACATAATGGTGCACATTTCTTGACAAGTTTTTCAAATATCCATGCCTACAGAAATAAAAAACACATTAACAGAAGTAAAAACCATAACATAAACTATTTCAAGGGACACTAGCTATTTTCAGAAGTAAAAACCATAACATAAATTTTTTACTCTTAGGTCTTTTGTAATGGTCTTACCATTGTGGACGCTCTAAGGGACACTAGCTATTTTCACTTTTGTGAATGAACCTTTAGTCCCATATTGGAGAAACTAAAAATGATTCCTCTCCTTATTACCAAGAAAATCACATCTAAGGGAGGGCCCTTAGGAGTTTAGACACTTTTGTGGTTGGGGAGGACTAAGGCTATGGGCTAGTTGGTGCAACCATGCTTTTCACACATGCGCGGTGCTTCACACCGAAGCATGCACACACGGGTGCGGGTGCGGGGTGCGCTTGCGCTTGTGGTTGTGGTTGTGGTTGTGGTTACGGGTGTGACTGTGACTACTGTTCCGGGAATGAGTATGGTTGCGGGTGCGGGCGTAGCTGAGGCTGCGGGCCAACCAAGACTTAACTTTTAGAACATAATATTTTTTCCATAAAGAATTTAAAACCAAAATAAAATTTGCTTTAAATGTGGGGGCGTCTGATCCGGCGAGTTTTTAGCTGAATTAAAGAGAGAGTTATTCTTGACCTTTTTAAACATTATATCCGTGCTTAATGCACGAAATTGGTTTTTTAATCAATAGCCATTAATTCCCTTCTCTTCTTTTGGCTATAATAGAAAAACGATTTCATCATTTCAACTCACTCCAGAAGCAGCTACTATCCTGTCTTGTTTTCCCCTCTTCTCGCTTTGTTTTGCGCACATTGCTTGTTTATTTCCCTTCCTTCCAATTGTTGTTGAGTTCGTTTGAGGGTGACTAGTGTTGTGCTTATACTAGTCATAACGAACAGTTCTATCCTGGACACATCTCCGCTGTTAGGGTATAGCATCTCTCATTCTTGAGGAGTATCCACGGACTATTGTGTTAAAAAAAATTTGTTGAGCAGGTGGCTCTGTCCTTATGTGTGCATCAACTTCAGAGATTTCATTAACGTTAACAATTTTCTACTGTTTAGTATTTTTTATTGTTGCAGATCCAACATGGCCCATCATCAAGGTTTGATGGAGCTGGTATGTCTCTCTTCTGGGTTTCTCCGCGCTTTATTTAAGACGATAATTTCTTGACGAATTTAATGTATATCGCAGGAGATGAACCGTCAGCAAGGCCTGCTGCAGTTGGCAAAGTTTAACGAAGACAGGTGGAAGGACGCTGAGAAGGAGGTAACCACGTTGAAAGTTATACTTGCCCAAAAGAGAGAAGCGGCCAAGCTGTTCGAAGTCAGCCAGTCAAACTACAAGAGTAAGTTTGTTTCTCATCAACTATTATTTTTAGATTTCTCTCGCTTGCCTCTAGGTTTGATTGTTAAAATTATTCCACCCTTAAGATAAATGGCAAGAATCGGAGCGAATATTGGCCATATGCTGTAGAGACATAGACACTATCATCCATCAAAATGAAGAATCTTCGCTCAGAATTTTCCACCTGAACAATGAATTAGACCGTATAGATGAATTGAATGAGCATTTGCACGCCGAGGCTATGGGACTTCGTGAACGCAGTACTTCGTTTCATAGAAATTCTTAAAATCTTCGGAAAGACTTCGTCCAGCAAAGAAAAGCCATATGCGATCTTACCGAGGAAAAGACAAAGCTTGCTCGCGAGAAAACCAAATTTTCTAAGGCTTCCGAAATTCTTCGCGACAAACTTCATAAATGCGAGAAGAAGAGTGAATCTTTGACGAGCCGTTTGGTGAGAAGTCATAAGATAATTGATCACCTGAAAGGCAAAACTGGCGGCCAATTTGAGGACGTAATGAGTCAGCTAGAAAATTCTCGTGTAGAAATTGGTCTTTGGGCGAGTAAACAAGAAGATCTCGAATTGACCCTTAGAAAATCAATTGCTCTCGCCAGAGGTTGTCGATGAGGGACCTTTTACAAGTCAAATGTTTTTTTCTTATTCACTTCTGGTGCCTCGGTGCTTGTTCTTAATGTTTTGTTTGGATCTTTACATAAAGAGAGACTGAGCTTCGCAACCAGCTGAAGAAAGCGAACAAGGAGAAGATTGAGCTAGCAGCAGAAAAGGCCAAGCTCTTGGAAGAAAGGCAGGTCTGGAGAGGGAGAAGGAGAAAATTGAAAAGGAGAAGAATGAGCTAGACTTGAAGTATGAGAATTATCAAGATGAGATGGTGGACAACTTTCAAAAGCTTCAAGACTCAACCCGAACTTTGGTGAATGAAATCTGTGCGAAATATGAAGTCGAACTCTGCCAAAAGTATGGCCTTCCTCCCCCAGATGGTGGTGCGAAGTCTACTGAAGGAGTTAAGGATGGTGCTGAGGGTGAGACTGCTGCCTCGGGGATTGTCAAGGAAGTCGCTGAAGTTTTTCTGGTCAAACCATCTGACATGATGCTAGCGAGCGAACCCCTGACAAGCAAACTTCTGCTAGCGAGCCGTTGCTGGTGATCAATCTTCTGCCGAACCGGGCCTGATACTCTCCCTTTATCTGCTTGTGTTGTTTTGCGTTTGTATTGTTGTTGTTTCCTTGTCATGATGCTTTCTTTCTTGTCACTAATTACTTTTTGGTTGTGGATTTAGAACTGGGCGCTTCCAAGCTTGGGGGGCATTTTTTTGATATGCTGATTTCTGCTAACTTTCTTTCGTGTTTGATTATTCGCCTGACGTTTTCCTGTTATCACCGAAGAAAACAAACATGATACCTTAGTGAGTTTTTCGTAAATAAAACACCTTGTCAATAAACCATGAGAAGATCTTCTCAACAAGCCTAATCAGGCTTGTAAACGAAACCCCTCTGGATTCTGCGTAATTTTATTATCATAACTCTATGAAGATTGCATAACCCTGTTTTGCCTCAGCCCTTCGCTCAAAATAGTATTCTGTCCTATCACTGTACGTGAGCAAATGTTAGTTACTTTGTTATATTTTATGTCGACGAGATCATGAGCCTAATTGCTCTGCTCTCGTGAACAATAGTTTCTTGATCTCCTTGATCTCGCCTTATCTGGCCACACAGCTCCCTAACGGAGGGTGTTGTCTATTTATATTCCCCGAGGTGCCCGACCGAGAGGGCTCTGCGATACATCAAACTTTGCCCCCCTCCCCAGATCGTCTCATTGTCAGCTACCCCTTTGTCCTCGGGATCTCTTTATTCCTTTGCTTATAATAGGGGTTCCTTTGGAGTGTGGCTACGACCGAGGACTTGGGAAGATGGAAATCAAAGGATATGCATCAGACGTGTCCCTGACCCATACCTCAACTGGGCCCTCCAGCGCCCTCGTGACTTCCACACCCTTTACCGAGTGTACTCGGCAGAAGTAAGTCTTACAAGTACGCCTCTTATCGGAATACCGACGATCTATGATCATTGAGTATTTTTTTATACATTTATTGGCTCTTCTATCTCATCGCTCTCCCCCTTTCAACTCATGGATAGTATTTCTTTATATACTTGGCATTCCAAGCATGGTCTAGCTTTTTCCTTGCTATCCACCGCCTCGTATGCTCCACTTCCAACGACACGTTTGACGATATACGGTCCTTTCCACGTTGACTCCATCTTTCTTCCTGGCCCTTTTGATAGGGTGGTATGGCTCAGAGAACCATCTCGCCCGTCATGTAATATCTGAGTTTCATTCCCTTGTTGTATTCTTTGGCTAACCTTTGCATTCGTTGCAATGCAATTTTCCTACACTCTTCCAAATCATCCAGCTTCTTCTTCATCGGCACTGTTGTAAGATTCCCCATCTATATCCTTCGGTCTTGGTTGTTGATATCATCACTTCAGTGGGTATGACTTCTTCAGCTCAGAAGGCTAGAAGAAAATGAGACATTCTCATAGCTTCTCACCAAGTTGTTCGATATGCCCACAATACATTATGTAGCTGATCACACCAGTCTTTATGGTGTCCATCCAACTTCTTTTTTAGGATGTCAACAATAGTCTTGTTTATTGTCTCGGCTTGGCCATTGCTTTCTGGATAGATGGGCGTGGACTTGTTCTTCGTGATTTAGAAGGCGTTGAACAACATATCAATGTTTCTCCTTTGAACTTCTTTCCATTATCTGAAACGATAACAACAGGAATACCAAATCTACAAATTATATCTTAAAATGTAAATTTAAAGATATCCTTATCTCATATGTGCTTTAGTTGTTTTGCCTCTATCCATTTGGTGAAGTAGTCTATTGCCACAATCAAGTACTTTCACTGTTCGGTTCCCTGCACGAGTGGTCCACGATGTCGATTCCCCACTTGGTGAAGGTCCATGGATTGAACACTGAGTTGAGGTTGTTTGATGGTGATTTAATCTTTTTTCTGAACCTCTGGCAATCCTCACATCACTGCGATATATCCTTGGCTGCAGTATGCATATAGGTCCAGAAGTATCCCTGAATCTTTTTTTTTGTACCAAAGATCTTGTTCCACTATGATTCCCTGCATCTCCATAATGTATTGCTTTCAAAATTTCCACTCCTTCTTCCTGAGATAAACATCGTAGAAGCAGACCCAAGAAAGACTGCCTATAAAGTATGCCCTCTTGCATCTGACAGTTGAGGGATTTACTTTTGATCTTGTTAGCGAGTAGTAGTCTGTCCCTAGGTAGCTATCTGTATTCTAAGTATTTGATGATAGATGGCCTCCAGTCCTCGACGATTATTTCTTCCCGAACTTCGGTGGTCAATACTTTCTTTCGTTGCTCCGAGTTCTCTACCGAAGATTGGTATAATCGATCTATCTTCACCATTGTAATCTTTCGGTCGCTGATCATGGAGGAAATGAAAGCTAATACATCATCGTGCTTATTATCCTTTCTGCAGACATGTCTCAAGCGAAGATCTTTAATTTGCGCCGCATAATGTTTATTAAGCTTGAGATATTGTTGTAGGGACGAATTGTAGGTTTGATATTTTCCTTCCATCTGTCTTGTCACCAATTGAGAGTCACTTTTTAATCGGATCTCTTCCGGTCCCAGCTCGATGGATAAACCGCAGAAAATGTATTACTGCTTCATACTCCGTTTTGTTGTTAGTTGCGGGAATCCTAAATGTATGAATAACCCTCATTCCACTCGGCGAAGGTAAAAACAATTCCAATGCCTCGCCCCTTGCTGTTCGCCGAACTGTCTATGAAGACCTCCCATCTCCTCGTATGAGTATCTTTGAGTAAATCATGTGGGTTTGTTGGCTCTTCTTCGATGTTCAGTATCTCTTCGACCTCCTCTTCCCCATCAAGCGGGAAATATGCCAAGAAATCTGCCAAGACTTGAGAGCGCTGACCCGTCCAACTCCCATATTTTACTTCGAACTGTTCTATTTGTGCATTCCACCTTGACATTCTTCTTGCTCGCCGGGTGCTTTTTAACACGGATTCAATGGGAGTTTTGGTCAAAACCTTAATGGTATGATCCTGGAAGTAAGTTCGGAGCTTTTGAGTTACATAGACTAATGCCAATATTAGTTGTTCGATCTTCGTGTTATTCCTCTCCGCCGAGCCTAGGGTTTTGCATATTAAGTAAACGGGTTTTTTCTAATCCTTCCACCGTTCGTACCAGTACTGCACTGATTGCGTTGGATGTTGTTGCTAAGTAAAGAGTGAGTGGTTCCCCCAAGTTCTGATAGGCTTCTTGAGAACCTATGTAAAAAATAACCGTAATAGCACGGTGTCTAACTAGTAGACAGTGGAAAATACGGGTCGAACCCACGGGGAGCGGTGGAAAATACCAGTAATTAATATTCCTAATAAACTAACCAGAAACGATGATTTATATTTTTTAGATATTAAGAATGAAATAACAAAATAAACTAAACTAAAATTATACAGTACGGAGTCAGTAACTAGGGAATTTGGTTTCCACCAATTTAATCATGCAAAATTCGTACAATCTCCAAAAGTATTTTTATAATACTCGAGACAAATATTGGAATAAACCTCATATCTCGGAAAATATTTCAATAAAATCCTAATGTTTAGTTTCACCGATACAATTTCCTTCGTTTTAAATATAATAATCCTAAAGCACGACTTATCAATCCAAAAGCATACACCGTCAAAGAACTTAACCTAAGTACGACATACCAATCATAAAGCATAAGTCGTCAACGAAATTATATAAATCAATTAAGTACCAAGCATTTATGAAGTGAAATTACTAATCATTGAATCATATGAAAAAATTATTATAAAATTCACATAAATATACAATTAAAACTGGTTTCTACGTAAAATCCTAGTCACAAAGTTTAATAAGATATGGCTAGGAGTTTCTTAAAACCCATAACAATAAATCGAAAAAAAGATTAAAAAATTAAACCGTTGACCATTATCATCCCGACAAACTATCCTCCTCTTCTCTTATTTTTCTGTCTTTGGCGCTCACAGACTCATTCTAACTTTCCAGTGTCTCTCCGCCTCCAACAATCCAGAAAAGAAGTCTCACTTTTCAGTCCCCCGCCGTCAGAATCCCCATTCTCTTCTTCAGTTCGTTCTTTTATACCTCACGTGCTATCTCGGTCTCACATTCTCTCTACATCAAGACCACCTACTCTTTTATGCCTCCACACTTCTTGTGACGTCCTCCAAATCAAGGCAACACTAATTCTTCTCTTTGATTAAACCGAGCCACTACTCACTCTTTGACACGTCCACCTTACCAAATTCTCCACCTTCCTCCTTCTAACCACGTTCTCTCTTTTCTTTAGCCCAAACCAAACACAAACCAACCTTTTTAACCTGACGTTTTTGAGGGCTACCAAAAATTAATTAGGGACGACTAATAAGGCAAGATAAGGTCATTTTAAAATAATCTCAATACATCCCTTATCTATCTATTTTCTATAATGGCTAATCTATCCTTGTTTAATTAGTGTTAATTTTAGTTGATTAATTTGGTTATTAGAAAATGATTTGAGTTAGTTTTGGATTAGAAATCGAGATGTTTTAAATTGATTTTTCGAGTTTTAGTTTTGTACAATCGGTAGTTTAATGGAGTACTATCGATTATGTAAGTTGCCCCAAATTGAATTTCTCAAAACTTCCAAAATTTCGAACTCTTCATCTTTCACAATCGGTAGGTATTGAAAATTTATATCTACCGATTGTAAACATATAATGAATTAAACTTTAAAATTTTTAACTTTGTAATCGGTAGTTTAAAGATCAATTTTATCTACCGATTATAATGGTTTTGTTGTCCAGGACTTTTATTGCAACGATCGGCTGTTAGTGAACATAAATAACTACCGATTGTGGATAATCTGTAGCACGAGAAATAAATAACTACCGATTGTACGTAATCGATAGTTTAGAAACATAGTTATCTACCGAATATGTCGATTTTACTTAACATTTAACTTCGTAATACTATTTCAACATCCGGAGAAAAACTTGTTCAAATAAACTTACTACATATTGTTCATTAAACATGTTTAAAAAAAAACTAAAAACATCTGAATTAAACGAAACAAAACACATCATAGAAGTTCCAATTGATCAATCTCATTGATCTCATGAAATTCTTCCACTCCTTGTTACTCTGGACTTGGTCCCAGTTTCAACCGGCTTCTTCTTCTTCTTCTCGTCCCCCTTAGGATCAGCCCGAAGTGGACCTATGTACTCTCCAGCTTCATTGTAGTATGGGTTTATGATTGACAAGTCTTTGTCCCTTAAAATGCACCGAGGATCCAAAACATAGTAAGTTGTCTCAGAATCGGTTGACGAATTGATTTCAATGGTTTTGGACTCCTCTATCACCATCTTTCCCTTTCCCTTCTTTGGTTGTTTAGGTAAAGATTATGGAGCCATTTTCAATGGAGTACTTAAGGGTAAAAGGAGTAGAAGAATCGGTAGAGGAAAAAAAAGGAAAAAAGTTAATGTTTTAGTTGAGAATAGGTTGAGCCACTAATTTCTTCGAAGTTGGAGAGTTAAAATGTATTGGAGGTGCATAAATGAGAAGAGGTCACACTCCTTATATAGATTACAGTCTTAACGGCTCTTTTTTTCGAAAAAAAAACCGTTGAGGCCTGGTATAACAAGAGTGTACAAAAAATATGTACACTAAGTTCGAACTAATATAAAGAATCGGAAGTTTTGGGTACACTATAAACTACTGATTCTCACAATCGGTAGTTTAAGAAATTATTAAACTACCGATTATAATAAGTAGCCCCAAATTGGAAATCGAGATTTTTTAAAAAATTTCAAC
>JAJJMC010023232.1:1384343-1408162 GCA_023531435.1 Papaver californicum
ATAAGTAGCCCCAAATTGGAAATCGAGATTTTTTAAAAAATTTCAACATTTTATAAAAACACAATCGGTAGTTTAAGAAATTATTAAACTACCGATTATAATAAGTAGCCCCAAATTGGAAATCCAGATTTTTTTAAAAAATTAACATTTTGTACAAACACAATCGGTAGTTTAAGAAATTATTAAACTACCGATTATAATAAGTAACCCTAAATTGGAAATCGAGATTTTTAAAAAAAGTTTCAACATTTTGTACAAACACAATCGGTAGTTTAAAAAATTCTTAAACTACCGATTATGATAAGTAGCCCCAAATTGGAAATCGAGATTTTTAAAAAAATTTCAACATTTTGTACAAACACAATCGGTAGTTTAAAAAATTCTTAAACTACCGATTATGATAAGTAGCTCCAAATTGGAAATCGAATTTTTTTGTAAAATTTTAACATTTTGTACAATCACAATCGGTAGTTTAAGAAATTCTAAAACTACCGATTATAATAAGTAGCCCCAAATTGGAAATCGATTTTTTTTTTAAAATTTTAACATTTTGTACAATCACAATCGGTAGTTTAAGAATTTCTTAAACTACCGATTATAATAAGTAGCCCCAAATTAGAAATCGATTTTTTTTGTAAAATTTTAACATTTTGTACAATCACAACCGGTAGTTTAAGAAATCCTTAAACTACCGATTATAATAAGTATCCCCAAATTGGAAATCGATTTTTTTTGTAAAATTTTAACATTTTGTACAATCACAATCGGTAGTTTAAGAATTTTTTTAACTACCGATTATAATAAGTAGCCCCAAATTGGAAATCGATTTTTTTTGTAAAATTTTAACATTTTGTACAATCACAATCGGTAGTTTAAGAAATTCTAAAACTACCGATTATAATAAGTATTCTGACAAAAACAAGTAACATTCCCAGAATCGATATATTAACGTAACCATTTACTTCCGATTACAACCAAACTATGAGAATATAATTGAAAATTTCTCACACTCGGTAGATAAAGTTAAGCAATTACTTCCGATTACTCATGGACACTAACAATCGGTAGTTTAATTAATTCTTAAACTAACGATTGTTGCTGAATGTACACAATCGGTAGTTTATGAAATTCTTAAACTACCGATTGTGCTTGGAATACCCAACCCAACGGCTTTTTTTTTTGAAAAAATAGTCGTTGGTAATAAAACACTATAAAAGGAAACTATCCCTTTCAAGGTGATTCACATTCTCACCTATCCCTTTCAACCTCAATCTCCCTTATCCCTTTCAATCTCATTCTCATTCTCACATTTGATTTTGAATGGCTCTTCAATACACTAATGATGAAGATGTGGCCATCATTAGATCGTGGGTAACGATCATGGAGCACGAGTACGAAACTGCGTATTGGAACAATTTTTCCTACTCTCCAAATCAATCATCTGCAAACCGAGCCACTAATGAAAATTGGATGGCGGAACATAACACCTATCCTTGGTGGCAGCGTGTGTTTCAGATTTATGTGGCATTAAACGGAAATAAAAATCAAAGGACTCCCGGAGGCATAAGGACAAGGTATGAGGTGTTTTCTGAACGGTTGGACAACTTGAAAGAGGAAATGAAACTGAGATGTCGAGCTCGTCCCACCGAATCGCCAGTGGCAAGAGTAAGTGTTTTACGTTAATAAGTCGTTCATTAAAAAGAGTTTTCAAGCATTGAAACTTATAATTGATTTGTTTTTTTCAGTGGGTGATAGCTCTCCACTAATATTTCGTTAAGCATGGGGAGAAGTTTATGCATGAGGATTGCAACCGGATAATGGAAGAAAGTACCTTGTTCGGTTTCCACCTATATGTTAATTGATTTATTTTATTTCATTTCCTGTAATGTTACATGTATGCGTTTTCCATTCAATGAAATGATTTTACGTACAACTGTTTTACAAAAGCAATCAATTGATCTAATCATATTGTTCACAAAGTACGTTAAACTCACCCAATTGTTTATAATCGGTAGTTAAAAAATCAACTAAACTACGATTATGCATAATCGGTAGCACGGGCTCTACATTATCAACCGATTGAGCATATGGACACACTAAAATCGGTAGTTACATAAAAGATTAACTACCAATTATGTGTCATTTTGGATCCAGTAGAATAATCGGAATTTTAGGTGTACAAATAACTACCGATTGTGTTCGATGTTTTTGAGTATAGCATAGTCGGAAGTTTAACCGTATACGAAACTACCGATTACCACTAAATTTTTGTCCAGTTAATTAATCGGTAGTTTATGACTAAACATAACTACCGATTGTGCTTGAAGAACAACACAATAATCGGTAGTTAACACAAACACGAAACTACCGATTATAACATCTTAGATTTTAGGTTTAGGGTTTCAAACTTTTATTAGTGGACGGTTTTGTGGTAATTATTTGATAAGTAAAAGGATATTTTAGTATTTTTACATACCCTAGGTCACCCCTTAGCTTCTCCCATTGGATGAATTTAAAAAAGTAGCCCCTAAATGGTTTTTATTAGCCCTCAAATTCGCTATACTTTTTAACCATGTTTTAGCTCGGATTTTACATGTAACATTTATAAAAGTAATTAAAATACATTATTAATACAAATTCAAATACTAATAAATATAAATCAAGCGCCAATATATGTATAAATTATATTCATATCAGATTCCGGTCGTTATAGTACTGGATCTATACCTGACATATTTTCCATCCTCCATGCAAGTACGTCTTTGTACTCGATAAACAACTTTTATAGCCGCCTCTCTTCTTCATCTCCTAGTTGTGTCTGTATCTTTATTATTCTTGGAATTTCTTCGGTGTCCATATTTATTTCCTTCGTTGGTTCTGCCGCCAAAAAGTTGGAGATTGGTTTGCCGAGGGGGGTGGGTTCCTTTAATTGCTATGTTGTCGTGCCGGCTTCGCTTATTCCTTCGGTGATCACACTTTTCCCCTTTTCTGCTTCGGCGAGATAAGCTCTTCGCTCCCCCCATTCCTTTCTTCCTTCGCTTGTTTCTTTCTTTGCTTAGCTCTCTATTCCCTCGTTTCATGTTGTCTTATATCTACCTTGTTACAGAACTTGGCTTCGCTTGGATCTCCTTGAATTTTGGAGATCCCTTCGGGGGTTGAAAAATCGTATACATTAATGATAAGTTGATCCTTCCCCTTTAATTTTATGTACCCATGACCTTCCCATAATAGCACTGTGGGGAGATTAGACATCGACCACACAAAAGGTTTTTATGGTTTCTACGTGTCTGATGTAGATTATTAGTGTGAATTCCCCCTTGGTCTCGAAGCCGACCTATTGAAATCGTAGATATTATATGTGGATAGGATAAGTATCGAGTCTGAGCAGTTCATCCTTTTGAAATTACTGTAAAAGAGTATATCCACCGAACTTCCTATGTCTAGTAAACTTCCTCTACTGTTCTGCATCTTCAAGTTATAACTAGAGGATCAGTGTAGGACTTCCCGCTTTTTAAAGTTTCGAATACTGAGAATGTGATAGGTTGATTCATCCACTTCTCCATCGGGGTTGTCGTTGCTACAACAAATTTTTTTTTCCTTTGCTGGTCTTGTCGATGTACTCGTCCCATGATGTTGATGTGAAAATTTTCCTCTGTCATGGCCGAGTGGACAATAGAATTGCATCTTAGAAATTCAGTCCCTCACTCAATCTCCACTCGATAGATTTGAGCTGCCGCTGCTTTGACTGACCCCATCGATGGTGGAGGTGGTAGTACTAAATATTCAGTCAACTTTCCTTTATGGATCAATTCATATATAAATTTCTCCATGTTCCTGCAATTTTTAGTGGCATGGCCATGAAATCTGTGGAAATCACAATATTCGTTACTATACCTGGAATGGGGTGGCTCTATCCCTCGGTTTTATTGGATTGCGGAAGACTACATTGTATTGAATTGGAAAATAATTGAGTACATGACAGACTTTCTGTTATATACTAAACTGAACATAACTCTCATGTACACAACACACGCTCACACTCTATTACCCCCCCTCAAGTTCAAGGTACATTGCAAATGAACATTGAACTTGTAAATACAGACTCTAGTTACCTCGTTGTGAAACATAAAAGACAGACCAGAATAGTGGACCAATGCATATATAGGCAGAGAATTATAGTCCGATGGTGTTGCAGCAATAGTTGTTGTAGAATACATTGAGCATGCTTCAGAGAAAGAAGACTGCAATCCAAGATAGCTTCCAAGAATAGAACAAAAGACCAAAGAAAGAAGCAAGCCAGATTGCTTACCCATTATTCACAATTAAGAAAAGAAAACCAGCAAGTTATTGATATACTCACCTTGCATTTATTGATATACACAAACAACCATTCATCCTGCACTTACAGAGTTTGACGAGAGAAGAAATCTCTCACTGCAATGAGGCACATCACCGGTGAACAACAGCCAAAAGGCTAAGAAAAATTGCTGGCAGCAAAATTCCCATCAGGTCTTCATCATTAAGATCAAACACCTCAGGACTGGAAACTTAATTCTTTTCGTAGACGTTAAGGACAACAATAAACTACTCTCCAGACAATAAGCCACCACAAATGTTTCAATCAGCAAAATTGATTAGAGAAGTATTAATGCCTTTGTTCTATACCAACGTCAAATAGACAGCATACTAAGTTCAGCAGCTACATATGGGACGAAATCAATCTTGTAGAAAAAATTGAACTCAAGCTCACACACATGATGAAAACAGATCAATAAAGAAAAGATCAAGAAACCTCTTGTCAAACTGAAATAGCAGCAGAATTCCCCATCTCGGAAGACAAAAGCTTAACCAATCATCATCAGTAGACAAAAAAAAATTGAGGTTGAGAGAGTACTCCTAGCTTGAAGATTGAGCAAGAGTTTGACTAGTGGATTATCCACTAACTGCAAGCAATCAGAATAGTAACAGGACCAGCAAGATTTGAGGAAACTTGCTTACACAGATGCCCAACAAAGAAAGAGGAGATTAGAACACACGTCAAGAATAAAGAAACCAGGAGGAGAAGGTGATCATGAACGAGAAACACATCTCACAAAGTTAACTTAAAATTAACAGATCTAATTCACTACATCACTGAATATAATGTAATGAAATGAGAATTGTTTGAAAACTGGAATTGATTGTAGAAAAAAAAATCTTGAAATTGAAGAGAAATCAAGAACAAAGAAACCAAACTGACCAAAGGAGAAATTGAATGACGTAGATGAAATCGGAAACTGAAGTAGCATGTGTGAAACATCCTGCTGGTGTATTTGAAACCAGACTTACGGGAATTGAACAATGCTGGTGATCTTTGCACCAGTCTTACGTGTAAAATGTACATCAATGTTGATGGGTCAACATCATACTTACATGGAACAGAGAATCAAAGCTGAAATTCTTCAGTCTTACATGAATTGATCTAAAATGATCTGAAAAGATTGAGGTTGAAAAATCAAACAGGAACCAAAAACGCAACACAGGATCAAGGAGACTATTACCGGAATCCATTGTAGAATAGCCTCACAAACAGAAATTTAAATAAAATGATGTAGTTCTCTCAACAGTTGATGAACAAAGCAGCAAGAAATTGTAACCCTAGTCTCTCAGTAGACCAGCAGCAGTGGCAGAAGAAAAGAAAATCAAGAATGAAGAAACAATGAATAACGAGAAAAATTGGAAGAGATTACCTCTTGCCTTTGATTCTCATTATATAGTACTGAGTAGAGAAGAATTTCTACCGAATCTTGTCAAATGCTTATGTGAATAATGTGCTGAGAATTAAAGTTTTCCTATACCGAGAAAGAAATCAATGATTCCCAAGAAGATATCATTAAATACTGAATCAATCGATAAAGAGATCGATTCTTCCCAAGCACTTCACATTAACAGTACCACTTTTCAAGATACAGTCATTAAAGACTGAGTAGATCGAAATAGAGATCGATTCTTTCAATATCTGCTCAGTAACAGCAACATTAAACTCTGCATAGATCGATAAAGAAATCGATTCTTCTCATTAAAAGTTGCATTATCGACAGAATAGATCGGGGTTGAAGTAATGAGATCAAGAACAGATCGAGACTGATGGTGATTCTTCCCAAGAACAGATCATTAACCAACACCACAAATCGAAAAAGAAAATCGATTATTTCCATTGAATGAAGAAATCCATTGACCGAGAATGAATTCCTAGATCGAGAAATCCATTGAATACAGAAGAAGAAAGGAAAGACTTATCAGAGAAATTTTGGGGTTTTTCCCAGGTATGGCTCTGATACCATATTGGATTGCGGAAGACTACATTGTATTGAATTGAAAAATAATTGAGTACATAACAGACTTTCTGTTATATACTAAACTGAACATAACTCTCAGGTACACAACACACGCTCACACTCTATTAGGTTTATGGGGTAGATATGTCTATCCCTACCTGGTAGGCTTCAATTGCCCGCATTATTTAGCTAGAGGTGCTTTCATCTTCAGAAGAGGTGGAGTCTTCTTCTCCTCAAACCTGGGCCCAATAGAGGTGGTGTCTTCTTCTCCTTCAAACCTGGGCCCAATAGAGGTGGTGTCTTCTTCTCTGAACCTCTGATCGGTGCAGCGCCTCATGTTCGGTGGTTGTCTTCTTGGTCCACGCCATCTATGTGATTCTTGGTTTGTCCACCCTTTGCTTTGGTTTTGTAGAGAGATTTTATAATGGTATTGTTGTTGTTCACCTCGGTAATTTACTTCAGGAACTTTTCCTACAACATTTGATCTTTGTGGGATGACCTCCTTGTTCGCCGAGCTGCTCGTTTCAATATGAATCTCCTCGAGGGAAATATACTCTTCCTACACTTCCCTCAGATGTTGCATGGTTAGGCTCTCTTTTTGCTTGAATATTGCTATTGTTGGGAAATAAAAAAAAAATGTATGTTACTAAAATTAATGTTTTACTACTTAAATTAATTTTTGTTACTATAAATAGATTGATGGGTGTTTGGATCACTAGTCCAAACTTGGGTGGAATTATAGCCATCCATTTTCACTTCATAGTGAATGAGAAACCTTTGGTTGTCCCACATTGGGCAAACCAAGGAGCAAGTTCATGCATATTACCACATATGTTCTATATAAGGAAAAGAACTAGTGGATTGGACATGGACTTGGGAAATGGACTAGTGGGCAAATGCATACATGTGCGGTGCTTCGCACCGAAGCACCGCAGGCCGCGGGCTTGCGGGCTTGCGGAGCTTGCGTGTGCTTTTGCGTGTGTTTTTGGCGTGAGACTTGGCGTGAGCCTTGGTGCGACCCTTGGTGCGAGCCTTGGTGCGAGCCTTGGTGCGAGCCTTGGTGCGAGCCTTGGTGCGAGCCTTGGTGTGAGCCTTGGTGTGAGCCTTGGTGCGACCATTGGTGCGACCCTTGGCGTGAGCCTTGGTGTGAGCCTTGGTGTGAGCCTTGGTGTGAGCCTTGGTGTGACCATTGGTGCGAGCCTTGGGGTGAGCCTGACGTGTGGCTGGCATGTGCCTGCGTGTGCACACGAGTACCCATCAATGAGAAAACGTTTTTTAATTCTAATTAAATATTTTACCGTTTGTATTAAATGGAAAAATAAAATCATAAATATTTTAACGTTTGTTTTAATGAGAGTTAATTGTTGAAATTAAATTTTCACCGTTTTAAAACTCAAAGGTTTTCTTCTCCTATAAAAGAACAACTTGTCTAATGTTTTTCTTTACCCCAGTCGCAGCCACTGTCCTGACGACTTTTCACCATCTTCCTGCTTTGTTTTGCGCACTAGTTTACATTCTTATTTTCTTCTTCTGTTAAGTTCACAACGGGCCAACGAGCTTTGCTAGCTGGGTTGGTATCAGGTGATTTTATCATGAATTCAAGTTTGTCACTGAAAGGGTATAGCAGCATCTTCCTGAAGGTGTACCTGGCAAATATTGAGTTAAGGGCAGTCTGTTGAACAGGCGACTTCACTTCTCTTTGTTTGAGTGTGTGTGCAGTGTAATTCTAACCCTCCCTTAATCATCTACAAGTTCTCTGTGTTTGTGTTTTTCTATTACAGGAAGGTACTTTTCCAACAGCTATGTAGATCAAGTTTGTCTTTCTCAGAGCATAGATGAACCCACGAATCAAATACTTCTCATCCTCTCTTCCTCCTATTTCGCTGCATAATGCTCTTCATTTGTTGACCAGTCCTCGTAAACGAATCAGATACTTCTCATCCTCTCTTCCTCCTATTTCGCTGCATAATGCTCTTCATTTGTTGACCAGTCCTCGTAAACTTTCATCTGGCCTTCTATTGAGACAGAATAAATTTTCGAGTCCTAGCTTCGATAAATTGTTGTGCATGAAAGTTTCTAGGAATGCCCTCTTTAAGTCTCAGAATGATCTTATCGAATTCTCAGGTAACGAATCGAACCACGTCATAGCTTCACCCTTTAAACTTGATGTAAAATATTTGCACAACACTTCGTCTCTATGTTTCTACTGGAGGAGCGATCTTTGATAAGCTTTGATTTGCTATACAACATTCCCCGTCCCATCATATATACTGTTGAAGGTTGGTAGATTATACTTCGGATAGAGTGGTGAATATAAGATCTCGGCGTAGAAAGGGGAATGTCTTGCCTCGGCTACTGCTTCGTTCAGCTGCCGTCCTTCGCTATTGTTTTTGAGACTTTGAGATATGGCCCTGGGATCTCTTAACTTGTCCAGCACCTCGCGATCGATTGCCCTATCCCTCGACTGTTGTATTTTTTCTTTGTCGTTTTTCTTTTTCGTGCTCTTATCTCGCTCCTCTTCGTGCTGCATCTTCTTCTTGTTTACATCCACCGAGTCTCCCTCCTGATCTTCTTCTCTTTTTCAGATGCTGCTGACTTTTTTGCTAGTTTCAGTATGGGTCTTACGCGACTTCTCGCTCACCTTGAATCCCAAAAGTCTCATATTTACACGAGCAAGATCATGATTATATCGCTCAAGCTCTCTGACTCTTTTGTCCTTCTCAGCTTGTTCCTTCATTAATTTTTCCAATTTTGCAACGGGCGAAGTCTCCCCTGTATGTGTTGTCTTTCCTTTTCCTTTAGATCCGTTGGCTTCGTGTTCATCACTCGACTTATCTTGAGCATCTTCCTTAGCTTTCTTCTTCCCTTTCACTGATTTTCTATTACTCTTGTTCTTCACTTCCTGATCTTCTCCTCCTGCTACCGTTTCATCACGCTGATGCTTCTTTCTTTTTTCCGCTTCTTCATTGAACATGCGATCGTTGGTGGTTACTCTCCTATTGCTGATGCACGAGCTTTTTCACACTGGTACTATTCGGTCCGTCTCCGGAGCCATGTTAATAGGTCTATTGTGTGGGCCCTTCAGGATATCCTACAAGATACAAACTTCGAGTGGTGATGATTAAGAACTACCCCTAGATTCTCAGATCTGGCAGTACAGATTCCAGATCTAACAAAACTCTTTCCAGGTATAATGTTTGAAAACAATTCTTTACCGATCCAAGGTAGATCTCGTCGAAATGTATTTCTTTGGAGGAAGTGCTTTAGAGCACCTCCAGTCACGCGATCATTACCAAAGATCAAAGATCAAATTTTTTGATCTTTGATCCGTCACAAAAACAACGGGGTATGATCAAGCGAGGTGGTAGGATATCGTTTGAACGCAAGCGAAGTATGAAGACACCGCTTGAAAAGACGGACGGGAGACTAGGAGCTCGCCTGATACAAGCGAGATACTGCTGTATCGCTTACCAAAAAAATACCCAGGCGAAGTTCCAACATTACGCCCACTCACTAAGTGAAACATCAGAGTACCGCTTGTCGGAACGAGAGGCCAAGATTTCGTCTGTGTAATGTGCGGATAATCCGTGCAAAAAAATTCCGGGCGAGATACTGGGATGCCGCATGGAGGGGTGAAATACACGGGCGAGATCTTGGGATCTCGCCTAACACCAAGCGGGATCCTGTAGTCCCGCTTGGTTTAGGCGAGATCCCAAGATCTCGGCCGTGTATTTCACGGTAAATAACCTAGCTCTCCCCTCTCATTCTTCTCTATTGCCTTCTTCTTCTTCCCCCTTGTAGCCGCTCAATCCCCCATTTTAGCCAACTTTTAATCATTCAACGAGAACCCAAGGTCCCGTTTAGTGCAAGAGTACTTCGCTCATACCATTTCCAAGCGAAATCAAGGTATATTTTTTTTCCAACAAAAGAACCGTTAAATTGTTTTTATTTGATATGAAATGTTGATGATTTATTAGTTAATTCGATTGTAGATGTTGTTTAATTAATCATGTAGTTACCATATTATAAATCGATTATTGAATTGTGAATTTTCTGTTCTAAACTTATGATATATGAAATTTTTTTAGGGTTTATGTGGATGTTAAATATTAGGTTTCAAAATTTGTTCCCTTTGTTAAATTGAACATACATTACGAAATTGTTGTAGTTTAATTTTAGTGGGTTTGTGTTTAATTTTTGATTGAATATAGTATGTTGTGTAGAAATCAAAGGAATTAAATTGTGTAGAAATTAAATTGATTTAATTTAAAAACAAAGTTAAATTGATTTAATTTAAAAACAAATGTGTATGGTAGTATTTGAAATTGGGTAATTTGAATGAGATTAATTATAATTGGTGAGATTGTTTTATTTTGATAATGATGTATGTATTTTTAGAATGTTTGATGTATAACCATGGAATGGTTGGAACACACACATGCAAACTTTTGCGCTGAAACCGGTAATCCCAACAACCGGAACAGAGCAGGCCTTTTTTGTCGATATGTGCAAATTACTAAGGAAGTATTTGAATTTTCTTCTTTAACTGCTCGGGTAAATGAATTTCGTATTACGAATGAAACTGATGATGAAGTTGTTGCTCGATCACTCCAGGAATGGACAACATGGAAACGAAGTGATTTCCGGTACAAACCTCATTTTGAGATCTTAAGGGTAATGGATGAATTCAACCCTTTTGTGTTGATCTTTCTACCTAGTAGGGCAGAACTTCGTCAACGTCGTCCGAGAAGCCAATTCATGTAGCTTCACTAATAGGTTTATTTTTTACATTATTTAAATGTATCAGTAGTTTATTTTTCGTTTCCTTTCATGTATGCCTTTTTTGATTTAATAAAAGTAGTGTAGTACCTTAAATTATTGTTCATTTAACGACCATTCAGGTGATATTACGAGGTCATTAGCATTAAAAAAATTGAAACTCTAAAAATAATGAACCGTTGAACTTTCACTTCAATTGATAATGTTAGGAGTTAATTGCGATTACATTTTGGATTTCATGAACTCATAGCTTGCTACAAATATGAACTCTTCTCCCATTTCGTGAAAGTAGTGCATTTTAGCAATTTCCTCCTACACAACCAAAGAAACAGTAAAATAAGGGGTTATTTGTAATTGTTGTTAATGCTGGAGGAGACAAATTTTGTAATGGTATGGATACTTACAAACTGTTCGATCGATAAACAAATAATGTATTGGGATTAAATAGAGAACAATAATATATTTAATAACATTGCCTTGTCAAGTTATTTAAAATATCTCTGACAAATCTGAAAATAAATCTTTCCACTGATATGTGGTCGTTGTATTGTCAATTCATGTCATTGCCTGGTCAAGAAAAAATAAATATCACTGACAAATCTGAAAATAAATCTTTGCATTGAAATTTGGTAGGTGTATTGTCAATTCATGTCATTGCCTTGTCAAGATACATAAAATATCTCTGACTAATCTGATAATAAATCTTTGCTTTGAAATGTGGGCGGTGTATTGTCAATTCATGTCATTGCCTTGTCAAGACACATAAAATATCTAAGATAAAAGGTTTATTTTTTTTCAACATTATCCTCTTTTTATTATAAATAACCAGACTTGCTTCTCCATCAATACGAACCGAGTTTTATCATCATCTCTTGCTCCTTACAGTTTCCAACACATAACAAAATGGCAAACTATGTAAATCATATTGACAACTATGGTTCCTCTTCTAGTTTCCCTCACTATGTTTCTTTTACTTCTTCTTCTTCTGGTTCATTAAACGATAATGATGACACAAGTTACTACTCATCAGATGAAAGTTCGCTTGAAGCGAACAGTAATAACGTAGCAGTTAATGTTGGTTTAATGTTGTCAACTCTGAACCCTCCACATACACGTACAATAATACCAATACAACGTGATGTAGGTGCTAAAGGTCTATGGAGAGACTATTTCTGCAGCAACCCTACATTTCCGCCCAATATATTCCGTAGAAGATTCAGAATGCGTCGACAATTATTCAACCGTATTTTGGGTGATGTTGTGGCGGTAAATAGTTATTTTGTGCAGAAAAGAGATGCTTGTGGTGTTCTAGGATTAACCCCGCACCAAAAAATAACTGCAGCTATTCGTATGTTAGCTTACGGATGTGCGGCCGATGCAATCGATGAGTATTTACGTATTGGGGAAACTACGGTGTTGGAAGCAACTCGTAGATTTTGCAGGGTCATAGTCCAATTGTACGAGGATGAATATTTGCGGACACCAACTCAACGTGATATTGATCTCCTTCTTGATGAAAACCAAAAAAGGGGATTTCCAGGGATGCTCGGTAGTGTTGATTGCATGCATTGGAAATGGGACAAATGCCCTTCGGCGGAATCCGGTGCTTATACCGCCTACAAGGGTAGCGAAAGTATTATCCTTGAGGCAGTTGTGTCGTATGATCTTTGGTTTTGGCACGCATTTTTTGGTATGCCGGGATCAAACAATGATATCAATGTGATGAACCGTTCGTATATCTTCAAAAAGCTTATCAACGGTAAAGCACCGCCAGTAAAATTTTCAGTCAATGGAAATCAATACAATATGGGGTATTATCTTGGGGATGGAATATACCCAGAGACATCAACTATTGTAACTACCATTAAACATCCAGACTCCCAAAAGAAACAGAAATTTTCGGCGATGCAGGAAGGTTGTCGAAAAGATGTAGAACGGGGGTTCGGTGTACTACAAAATCAATTTGCAATCATCAAACAACCCGCACGAATGTGGAATCCGGACGTGTTAGCATATATAATGAAAACGGTTATTATTCTACATAATAAGATAGTGGAGGATGAACGTATTCCCGGTGATTGGCCGCATGACTATGAACAACGCAGCCACGGTGCTCCAGTTGTTATTTCAAGGGAGAACACTGCTCAACTTTCTAGGATGCTCAAGGACCAACGAAGACGTGAAGTATTCGATAAACAAACTGGGGTTCGTTTGAGAAATGACCTGATCGAACATATATGGTCATCTTTTGGGGAAGACTGAAATTTTATATGGGCTTTGGGGGTAAATGTGTTGTTAGTGGACCGGTGGTTAAAGCGAGAGTTATGTTATCTTTACTTATTAGTCGCGTGTGTTGTTAGTGGACCGGTGGTTAAAGCGAGAGTTATGTTATCTTTACTTATTAGTCGCGTTATATTTTAATTGTTCATCGAGTCCAGCTCGTATTAGTAGTAATTTTCAAAGATAATTCTAAATTAAATTTTTATTTAAAAATAGGAGTCGTTAAAAACATAAAAATCTATTGAAAATGGTAAATAATTAAAACTCAATATGAAAATGGTAAATAATAACTAAATTAATTTAGTTTTGATCAAAATTAAAACTCAATATGACAATGGTAAATAATAATCCAGACGTTATGATTGGTTTAATCTTTTCCTCAAAATTTCTCCCTTCCGCAGTTCGATGTACTGTCTTGATACATCATCCATTTGGGAGATATCCATCGTCATTATACGGAATTCCTCTTCTGCTTCTTGCCTAGCTTGTATTGCCGTAAACTTTGCATTTGAATCAGCTAATTTAGCTTCAAACTTTGCTTTATCATTAGCTAATTTTGCTGCAAACTCAGCTTCTCTTTGTGCAATCTTCATATCTCTTTGTTCGGTACATTTGGCGTTGAAGCTTTGTTGCTCTCTATAAATATTTTGCATCATTTCCTGTTGTTCATCAAATTTTGCTTTCCCTTTTGTCTTCTGTCGTTTCGCCTCTTTTTTCCCCATTGGACGGATTAATGTGTTGGGGATATCTCCAAGGTCTTCATAGGTGCTGGGACCATCAAGGCTTAAGTCTGGTGTGTCCTGTACGTCCTGAGATTCGTTGTCGTAATCAGACTCTCCTTGTGATGAATCGAAAACAGATGTCGACCTTCTGGAATATTTAATATTATCTAACATAACTGTGTAGCAATCTTGATGTTTAAAACTTCGACCAGTTGCTTCCTTGAAAAGCCTACGTACTTCTGCGAACTGGTGTTTCAATTCAATGTTGTTAAAAGGATATACAATCATATAGATTAATGTAATAAGCATAATTAAACGAGTTGTTACCTTATTTTCGGGGCCCCATCCAGTATGATGTTCCCTTTCGACTTCAGCCTCCTTCGCAGACATAAGCGCCACATCCTTACTTATAATTTGAAATCGTTTCTGAAGGGAGGTCCAACTACGTTCTGGCATAGAAGGTATAGCTTCTTTCATCCGAACTAGTATACGTGACCATAATTTTTCTTCACATTGATCGGTACCAATGCTACAATCTTGAGAAATAGATAAATGAATCGTACACATCGTAACATCTTCAAAAGACGAAAAATTTGGACCCCGTGGTTTTGATGGCGCCATTTTACTAATCGATTTCAAAAAATGAAATAAAAATCAACTTTAGAATTTTCAACTACACAATGTATGAATTTAGTAAAATGCCATTGGTTTAGTATCCCATATATATAGGGTAAATATATGACCGTTAACTGCCAACGGTAACATATCAACGGTAACATATCAACGGTAACATCCCAAAAATTGTCTCACCCAAACCCAGGCGGTGCCTTGGGGTCTCGCCCAACCCAAGCGAGGGCTTAGGGTCTCGTTCAGATCTCAGGCGGGCTCGCCCAAACAGAAGCGTGCTCCTGGCTCCACGCCCGGTTCCATGCGAGTCCTTAGGGTCTCGTTTGAAAGCAAGCGGTACCTAGGGGGCTCGCCCAAAAGGTAAGCGTGGTCCTGGTACCGCGCCCAGTTCCATGCGAAATCACTGCATCTCGCCCGTGTTTGGAAATTTTAGGCGATATCTCAGCTGTTCGCTTGTGAGTAGGCGAGCTTCTGCTCAGTCGTCTGGTGGAGCGAAAGTTTAGCATAACGCTTCGGCTGGCGGAATGTCAACACTTCGCCCGTGTTTTTAAGCGGGGTGCTGATACCTCGTCTGTTCACAAGCGAGGGAGCAGAATTTCGCATGACTATAATTTTGATCGTCGATCAGCGATTACTTTTGATCATGAACAATGATTTTTCAACGATCAAATACTAAAAAAGATCGACGACTGCGGCTCATTTTCGTCGACTATCGATCATTTATAATCTTCAGTCGTCGATTTAGTCGACGACTGTGGACGCTCTTAATCATCTTTAAAAACCTCTCTTGTTAAATAGAGTATCTTCTTAGATAAAAACGCTATCGAATTTGAGGACTATCAAAAATTAATTAGGAACTATTTTTTTAAAGCCAATCAATGGGAGAAGCTAAGGGGTAATCTAGGGATATGTAAAATTACCATAAAACTTTTCACCAATATTTACCAAAAAACTTTTCACTAATAAAACCTAAACCTATTTCACACTACACAATTCAAACTACCGATTCTTCTACTCTGTTTTCTCTTTTTCTCCTCTCCAATTTCAAACTACCGATTCCACCATTTTATTTTCATCTTCAACCGATTAACCGATTAACAGATTAATCGTACTTACTACAATCTAAAGATGCCTCGACAAAAGCAAACATCTCGTCAACCTCCTAATGCAGAGTGGCCGCCATTTGCCCTATTTGCAGGAGATCGAGAAATTGTTCAAGAACAAAGCGATGAACTCGATGAGGATGAAGTAGACACAGAGTCCGAATACGAAAATCTACCTCTCCAGCAGTTGATGGCTTCAATAAGGTTAGGGGTTTACCATAATTTGTGTTTATATTGCTTAAATCGCTTGAATTAGTGAGTAGAATACCAAGGATTTTAGGTGCAGTAGCACAATCGGTAGTTTCGTGGTTGTATTAAACTACTGACTGTGGTAGTGTTCTTCACTGCTCATGAAGGCACAATCGGTAGTTATCTTTAGGTTAAAACTACCGATTGTTCTTCTGTATAAAAATTTCGTAATAATCGGTAGTTTTGTATAGGCTTAAACTACCGATTGTGAGTGTTCAGTGAACCTCAAAAACACCCATCACAACCGGTAGTTATATTTAAACATAAACTACCGATTATTCTACTGGATGCAAAAGTAGTGATAATCGGTAGTTTCGTTTAGTGTTAAACCTCCGATTGTGCTAGTTAGTGATACTCAAAAACATCGATCACAATCGGTAGTTATTTTTACACCTAAACTACCGATTATTCTACTGGATCCAAATTTAGTGATAATCGGTAGTTAAATTTTTTATATAACTACCGATTGTGTGTATGTCCATAGACTTTTGCGTTCCCATTTTTTTTATGCACAATCGGTAGTTAATGTAGAGCCCGAGCAACCGATTGTGAACAATCGGTAGTTAAGTTGTTTCTTGTATTGCCGATTATACACAATCGATAGTTAAGTTGTTGTTTTTTGACTACTGATTGTTAATAATATGTTGAATTCAACTTACTTTGTCTACCGTTTTATGTACTGAAATAATTTTTCTTTATCTTGTATCAAAAAAGAGAAATGCGATCAAAGAAAGCCCACGATACAATTCAATCCGGGCCTCGTTGTGGAGGCGTTAAGAAGGTTACCGCTAGTGCTAGACGACAAAGGAGCGCTAGCCAAAACGAAGAAGGAGGACCAAGTGCTCCTCAAGCTCAACACTTCGAAGGAGGTGGACCAAATGCTACCCAAGAAGAAGAAGAAAATGGTACAAAGAAACAACACAAGGTCCCTGACTCTATGAAGATTAAGGGTCTACGACAAGGTCAAATCCCCGGGCTCCAAAGACGGAGGAAATCTATTGTTTGGCTACAAGGATTCTTGGGACAAGGAAATCTACTCTACCGAGGTAAAAAATTATTAAACATCATTCTTAACATATTGTATTTTTATTCGTAGAAGTATTAACTTTTATTCTAATTGATTTTTAATTTCGTCGTCTATATTAGAACCATTCTAATGCGGTCCGTCTATTGAAACCTACTGCCGCACCATACAAGATGGCCGATTGGCCGTTGGGCGGTGAGTGTCTTCGGTTCCAGCAAATTATACTGAGCTCGGGGCTATCTACGGCTGCCGAAAAGTCCATGTTAAAACACGACCGTGTGTCGATATCGGCATTCATGGAGCGGTATTATCCAGAGACCGATACTTTTCACATGCCGTGGGTAGAGATGACCATCACTCCTGATGATGTGGTGCAAATTCTAGGTCTGACCGACCATGGTACGACGGTCAAGTTTGATTATGTGAAGCAGTTAAGATGGGACCAGCTTTATGCTTTGACCGAGACGTGCTTTGGCTAGGACCGAGATACCTCTAACGAAGAGTTTCACCGGTGCGCTAAATGCGGAACCAGGCAATTTAGTATGGTTCATCTGATGGAAATGTTTAGAGGCACCTTGAAAAAAGAGGAGGCCAACCCAGAGTTCAGCGATGACCAGGTCAGAGCTGCAGCCACTGCATATCTGCTCTGTGTTTTGGGATGTGTGATTTTCACCAATGCTAGTGGGAACCGGGTGGACGCCAACCTTTTACAACTTTTGCATCCCCTCCACAAAGTTCAAGACTATTCGTGGGGCACCGTGTCTTGCTTTCTTGATAGAAGAGATGAGAAAGGCATCCCGAGAGCAGACTAGCCAAATAGCCGGGAACGTGAGCTTACTCCAGGTATTTTGGTAACTCCATTGATGGTTTGATTGTTATTTATTTTTTCTTCTTTTAAGAATCAATTTTCTCATACTTGGTTTGATATGTACACTAGGCTTGGATATATGATCACTTCCCGTCCCTCGAGTTGGCGAGAGACAACCCGGGATGGGAGAGAGGTACTACCCAAGGCACTAAATTCATCTTTTCGGGCAACCATTCAAGGATCAAGGAGCAGGAGTTGATTACGTTGAGGAGGAAACTAGACTCCATGGCGTCGAAAGATGTATGCTTTGATCCCTACAGGGAATACCTAGCTAATGGTCATATAGCGCGAAGGTCTAAGTTGGCGTTCTACTATGGACCCTTGTGACATCCAAACTTGGTATGTCATGTACAATGCCACAAGGGTGGTGCGTCAACTGGGTTTTGCCAAGAACAACCTTGGAGTCGGTTCAGGGGCAGGTTCGAGCTGGACGTGGAGAATTGTGTTTGTGGTAAGGACTCAATCACAATTGTTTACTCTGGTAACCCATCGGTTGAACATTGGGACAACAGGATGTAATCTATGATCAACGAGGAGAGACCTGTCACCCGAGCTGATGAAGCAGATCCTGGCTATATGGTATGGTACCGGGAGCATTCTCATCTTCACGTTATCCGTGAAGATAAAGGAAAGAGCACCAGGGTTCCCGATATAAGTCCATCATCAAAGACAACCCGTCGGGATATGAAAGGTTGGTACATATTGGTATTTCCTTTTGATTTTAGTATTACGGGTCAATATTATAGATAATAATCGTTTGATTGTTATTTCCTAAAAACAGAAGAAAAGGATTGTAATTCTGTCTAACAAGATAGGTGCGTGCATCAATGGGGGAGTTCCTCCAACGAGTGCGCATAAAGACCTCCTTGACAACCTCGATAACGAAGAGTATGCTGTCAAGTTCGGAGAGAAATCTACGACCAAGAGGAAGCCAACATCTAAGCGATTTCGAAGTCGCGGATCAACGAGTGCTGCTCCTCAAGCCAATGTCACTCCTCCTCAAGCCGATGTCCACGAAGCCAATGAACCTGAAGCCGCTGTTGCTCGTTCTCCTGTTCCTAAAACCAAAAGAGTTAGGAATTAGGTTGTAATCGTTAAATTGAAGGATATTATTTTAGCGTTTAACATTTCTGGTTTGAAGGTTTCCGATTTGAGATGATTATATGTACTTTTTTTGCGTTATCATTTGATTTGCCATCGATTTATTTTTAACAAGTTATGTTCTATAAATTGTACATGTACAATCGGTAGTTAGCTGGTCTAAAACAACTACCGAATGAGTAAATTAGTCAGTAATCGGTAGTTTAAGAATTACTTAAACTACCGATTATGTACATTCAGCGACAATCAGTCGCTTGTAAAAAAAAATTAACTACCGATTGAGAGTTTCCAAGAGTTTTCAAAAAAATTGGATTTCCAATTTGGGGCTACTTGTCATAATCGGTAGTTTAAGAATTTTTTAAACTACCGAATGTGATTGTATAAATTTTTGAAATTTTTGAAAAAATCTCGGTTTCCAATTTGGGGCTACTTATCTTAATCGGTAGTTTAAGAATTTTTTAAACTACCGAATGTGATTGTACAAATTGTTAATTTTTGAAAAAAATCTCGATTTCCAATTTGGGGCTACTTATCATAATCAGTAGTTTAAGAATTTTTTAAACTACCGATTATGATTGTACAAATTGTTGAAATTTTTGAAAATATCTCGATTTCCAATTTGGGGTTACTTATCATAATCGGTAGTTTAAGATTTTTTTAAACTACCGATTGTGTTTGTACAAAATATAGAAATTTTTGAAAAAATCTCGATTTCTAATTTGGGGCTACTTATCATAATCGATAGTTTAAGAATTTTTTAAACTACCGGTTATGATTGTACAAATTGTTGAAATTTTGTAAAAATCTCGATTTCCAATTTGGGGCTACTTATCATAATCGGTAGTTTAAGATTTTTTTAAACTACCGGTTGTGATTGTACAAATTGTTGAAATTTTTGAAAAAATCTCGATTTCCAATTTGGGGCTACTTATCATAATCGGTAGTTTAAGATTTTTTTTAAACTACCGATTGTGATTGTACAAATTGTTGAAATTTTTGAAAAAATCTCGATTTCCAATTTGGGGCTACTTATCCTAATCGGTAGTTTAAGATTTTTTTAAACTACCGATTGTGCCAAGACAAAATGTTGAAATTTTTTAAAAAATCTCAATTTCCAATTTGGGGCTACTTATCATAATCAGTAGTTTAAGAATTTTTTAAACTAACGATTGTGATTGTACAAATTGTTGAAATTTTTGTAAAAATCTCGATTTCCAATTTGGGGCTACTAATCATAATCGGTAGTTTAAGATTATTTTAAACTACCGATTGTGCCAAGACAAAATGTCAAATTTTTTTAGAAAAATTTGATTTCCAATTTTGGGCTACTTATCATAATCGGTAGTCTAAGATTTTTTTATACTACCGATTGCGCTTGTACAAAGTGTTGAATTTTTTCAAAAAATTTCAAATTCCAATTTTGTTACCGCTGATCAACGGCTATAATTTGTATTCTGATACACCTATAAATAAATGAATTTATATCTATCATTCCCATTTCAAATCCACATTTTTTACATTTCAGAGAAAATTTCTAATCTCTTGTTTTCATGTAATGTCGGGTTACGAAAATTTTAGGCTTAATGCAGAGAATTTTGCCCTAGAAGAAGATTTATCTCTATGTCGAAACATAGTATTACATTATCTAGCAAGGGGTCATGAACGTCGGATGAATGGTTCAATGAGCATGCAATGGTTAGAACATATCCATGCTAACTTTTGTAACGAAACCGGTATACCCAACAACCGGAACATAGCAGACCTTTTTTGTTGATATATGGAAATCACAAAGGAAATACTAGAATTTTCTTATTTAACCGCTAAGGTGAATGAAAGAAGAATTAGGAATGAAACTGATGATGAAGTTGTTACCAGAACTCTGGAGGAATTGAGAAGATGGAAACGTTCAGATTTCAGGTACAATCCTCATTTCGAGATCCTAAGGGTGATGGAAGAATACAATCCTTTTGTGTTGATTATTCTCCGAAGAAGTGAAGAACGTCGTCCCGGTCGTCATACGACCCGTTGAAGGTTTGATAATAGGTTTGCTTGAGTGTTTAAGTATAATCTACTGATTTATTATATTTCATTTCCTTTAATGTTACGCGATGTATGCCTTTTCGATTCAATGAAATGATTTATAAAAAAATTAAGAAATCCAATTTGGGACTACTTATTATAATCGGTAGTTTAATAATTTCTTAAACTACCGATTGTGAGAATCGGTAGATTATAGTGTACCCAAAACTTCCGATTATTTATATTAGTTCGAAATTAATGTACATATTTTCTGTACACTCTTGTTACACCAGGCCTCAACGGTTTTTTTTTTTTGAAAAAAAGAGTCGTTAAGACTATAATCTATATAAGGAGGGTGACCTCTTCTCATTTATGCACCTCCAATACATTTTAACTCTCCAACTTCGAAGAAACTAGTGGCTCAACCTATTCTCAACTAAAACATCAACTTTTTTTCATTTCTTTTCCTCTACCGATTCTTCTACTCCTTTTACCCTTAAGTACTCCACTGAAAATGGCTCCAAAATCTTTACCTAAACAACCAAAGAAGGAAAAGGAAAAGATGGTGATAGAGGAGTCCAAAACCATTGAAATCAATTCATCAACCGATTCCGAGACAACTTACTTCGGTGCATTTTAAGGGACAAAGACTTGTCAATCATTAACCCATACTACAATGAAGCTGGAGAGTACATAGGTCCACTTCGGGCTGATCCTAAGGGGGACGAGAAGAAGAAGAAGAAGAATACGGTTGAAAATAGGACCAAGTCCAGAGTAACAAGGAGTGGAAGAATTTCATCAGATCAATGAGATTGATCAATTTGAACTTCTATGATGTGTTTTGTTTCGTTTTAATTCGGATGTTTTTAGTTTTTTTAAAACATGTTTAATGAACAATATGTAGTAAGTTTATTTGAACAAGTTTTTCTCCGGATGTTGAAATAGTATTACGAAGTTAGATGTTAAGTAAAATCGACATATTCGGTAGATAACTATGTTTCTAAACTACCGATTACGTACAATCGGTAGTTATTTATTTCTCGTGCTACCGATTGTCCACAATCGGTAGTTATTTATGTCCACTAACTACCGAATGTTGCAATAAAAGTCCTGGACAACAAAACCATTATAATCGATAGATAAAATTGATCTTTAAACTACCGATTACAAAGTTAAAAATTTTAAAGTTTAATTCATTATATGTTTACAATCGGTAGATATAAATTTTCAATACCTACCGATTGTGAAAGATGAAGAGTTCGAAATTTTGGAAGTTTTGAGAAATTTAATTTGGTCAACTTACATAATCGGTAGTTTAAGTACTCCATTAAACTACCGATTGTACAATCGGTAGGAAAATAAATCACGATCCTACCGATTGTACAAAACTAAAACTCGAAAAATCAATCTAAAACACTCTCGATTTCTAATCCAAAACTAACTCAAATAATTTTCTAATAACCAAATTAATCAACTAATTAATCAAAACTAACACTAATTAAGCAAGGATAGATTAGCCATTATCGAAAATATATGGATTAGGTATGTATTGAGATTACTTCAAAATGACCTTATTTTGTTTTATTAATCGCCTCTAATTAGTTTTTGGTAGCCCTCAAAAAAATCAAGATATAAACTAGTTCTGTACGAGTTTATATGCCATTTTTAGTAAACAATGATTTTTTATCCCTTTTTCTCTATGAAATCTGTAAAGATTTCAGATCTAGGTTCTTTGAAGATTATCTTCTTCAAGGACTATAGAACCTCTAATCTTTCACCTGGTCTTTTCTTTTAAAAGAAATGTAAAAAAAATTTTAACTATAAGACTAATTTCAAACAAGCTTTCAAACAGAGTATGCTAACTGAGAAAATCCCGTTTCTCTTTGATCTTGGGTACCCACAGGATCTCCTCGACCAGTTTCTTCCCCTTTCGTTTAAACAGAATAACCAGAGGAAGATGCTACAAAAGTTAAAAGACAAACCCAACAGTGTTTCAAATGAAGAAAACCAGGTTCCCTTTTAGGCAAGTAGGATAAATTCTTTTAAAACTTTTCTCCCTTTTTCTAGCGCCAAAATGTAGTAGCAGATTTTTCTAGTACCACACCCAAAGATCCTAAACTATCCACAAGCAAGTAGAATATAGATGAGAAACACACAAGAGGTTTACGTGGTTCGATGTTAAAACCTACGTCCACGGAAGAATTTAACTATAATTTATCAAAGTTACAAGCATAAGTTCTCACTCACAAGACTTAACTTCACTCATACACTCTTTTTTTCCTGAGCACTGACTATAAACTCAACCCTTATTCAGTGGGTTTTCCTTCCTTTGATAGACAAATATTACAAGGAACGAATGACAGCTCACTGGCTTCGATGGGTCTCCGAAGTCGATCCTCGAAGTTCTTCTTTCATTCAGAAAGTGCTGCGAAGTACTGGAGATTGCCCGCACACCCTACATTAAACACCATCGCCACCACAAGATTCTTACTGATCCATCTCCGATACTTACATAAGTGAATGTATAACTTATTCAAGTAGCGACTACCTTGATTAACTGCTTGATTTTCCACTTCACAACCTCTATAATAAAGCCGTCAATTAAGGAATTACAGATCTTGTTTCGAATAGTTTCTACCGACACAAATATGAATAGCCATTATCACGTATTGTTCACATGACCATTGTTTATGCCAAAAATCTTTTCGACTAAACAACCAATCAAATTCT